>VXAC01002504.1:655697-741141 GCA_013399225.1 Rhipidura dahli
TAATAGATATTTTTTTAAAGTTATAAACATTATATTAGTATTAATACTGTTTTCCCTGAGGGAAAGGATTACCAGAAAGTTATTCTTACTAGAATGGTGTTTATGCCAAACCATCTTTCAGCACTCTTCCCTAAGGGTTCCCACCAACACAGGGCAATAATCAGTAGAGAGGATGCCTAAAGATTTTTAGCATTTTATATAATTTTCATATATTTGTAACTCTGTGGACTGTTAATACATAGCTATAACTTCTAGTACTTTTCCTGCCCTCTCCCATAGTTTAACAAATCCTTACAAATACATTCTTTAAATTCTTTTTAGTCTTGCCTTAAGTCTAGCAAGGACACATTTTGCACTGTGTATCATAGACACAATAAGGTGTAGGGCTAAAAGATCCAAGGGGGAGGGCTTCAGTGAGGCAGAATGTGGGGAAAATTGCCTAACCAACTGCCCTTCTAACTGGACAGTATTTGATAGCTGTACTAATCAACTAACCTCTTGAAATTGTAGAAGTATTATATCATGTGTGCATATTGCCATGTTGTGTACCTTGAAGGCTTTCAATAAAGATTTGCTTTTATATTATCATTCTAACACTGTTTGGGAAAGTTTTGTGTTTTATTCCAGGCAGCAGGGAGGGGGTATTTCCACCACCCAGTTAGTAAGTGAGCATTTTTTCTTTTTTCCCCTATTCATTCCTATCCATTGGTTTTCGCTGCTCAGATGCTGTGTTTTTGAAGAGAGTTTTATTCCATGAGCATCCAAACATCTGGATGATCAAGGGGTCTGGGTGGAGCATTTATTATCTGTTTGATATTTATTATCTATTTATCCTCAACGAAATGGGATTCAGCTTGCATGTCTGTAATTCCTACAGACTACCATAATTGTGATGATCACTGTCATAATCTCCAATTAAACTAACAATAAAATTACATCTGTTGAACAATATCTATTTCCCATGAATTTATGTTAGTTAGTATGAACTGTTCTCCTTTATGTCCTCAGCAGTGAAAGTGTACCCAACTTGTCATAATTAAAGGTAAGTACTCTAGGCTTATAAATATCATACTCCTCATACTTGTATTTCTGAGTATTGGCACAATATGAATTGTCCTTCAGTCTTCTGGATTTTTTTACCTACTATCCCTAAGATATATTACAAATCAACATTATTGAGCCAGAGATGTCATCAACAGCTCTTTTTTATGCAGCTCTCCCAGCTTGATGATTGCAAATGTTTATCACCTCCAGATGTTACTTAACATAGTTATAAATAGACAATATCTATCCACCTAAACAATAAACATATTAATTCTGTCCAAATTTAGGAGTGTTCTTAAACCATTTAGCTTTCTTTTTTCTTAAAACATTTTAATCTTCTCCAAGTAGTAGGTGACCTCTCTTTCCTAAGACTTCTATTGCTCTTATACACAATATATATTATTTTATAGAGATTTTAGCGCAGAATATTTCATTATTAATATTCTATACTTGAAAACATCTATTTTTAGTGGTTGTAGAATGATTCTGCTTTTAAAATTTTTATGTATTATGTTTACCTTTTGACTTCTGCTTTAGTTTCACTACCATACCAATACTAGACAAGCAGCCAATTTGACCCCTCTGTCATTTTCAGAATCATATTTTTCATTAAGTAAACTCTTTTAGACATTACTAATTTTATTCACATGGTCTTTTGTGTTCTGACTGCTGACATAATTCTTGCTGAGAATTTGTTTTCTAGTGATTAGACATTAGTAGGGTAGTAGATACTAATGGGTTAATATCTCTGAAGAGGAATAACACATTATTTAAATAAATTTAGATGGGAAATGATTGACATGATATATAAAGAAAAGTCACAGAGATGTGAAGGAAGGCAGTATCACCTGTCAGTCTTGACAATTATAATTTCCTAGTCTAAGTCAAACCTCATATATTATTTGAATAAATTCTTTTCTGTATGGATATCTTAAATTTTTTCTGCCCAAGGCTAATGCTTCAATAAGTGCTGGAACTGGTCCATCTCTAGCATTCTGGTGCTGCTACTCCACACAAGATTGTAAACTTCTAAGTTTTACAACATGGGGTGAAAAGCAACACATTCTCTGTGGCACAATTATCAAAATAAATATGGAGTGGCTGTAGTGATATGCTCTCCAAACTGTTCAAAACTTAAAATGATCTACTGCAGGGGGTCTATATTTTGCTTTGATATCCTTAACCTCTTGTGCTGATCCTTAAAAGCACGCAGAAAATATGCTGTTCTTAAAGAAACGTGCATCCACAATCTTAAAGATCTGCTGAAGCACTTCTGCAAGATTTCTAATTTGTAAGTTACAGTCTCATTCTGGAAGATATTTATGAGAATATTTAGTTTACAGTAAACAAACACACTAAGGCTAATGGGCCCCATTGCTAGTTCTATTTACAGTTTACATGTTGAAACATATGTAACATAATAATTTTTTGTAAAGGACTTATTACTGCTAACAGTTTGCCTTTCTATTAGCCTTTCACACGCAAGCATTTGTTAATAACTCCTTCCAAAATCTCTGACTGGCTAGGACATGCCTTTCAGACAGGTGCAGCCTCAGAAACACACCAATTTATCTTCTCTTGGCTAGAAACATGACAAAATGTACTCTGCAGTGAATTTGGAAATATGCAACAAGATGTACCTGAAAATTCAAGAGTGTGCAGGTGCTTAACAAGAAAATCAAGCATCAGTTCTTTCCATAGATTTCCAGACTCTAGCCTTAGACTCTTCTTCCTAAGAAAATTGGAGGTGATATGATTGCCCAGAATGAGAGAAATAACTGACAGTTCTGCTTATTAAGCAAAGTGGAGGGGGTTTTTCCAACAGGATGGAAAGAATCTTCTCCAGTCTGATTCAAGGAGGCAAGCATTCCCACAGAATATAAGCCTCATTTCAAACCCATTTTCTACAAAATAAGAGGAATAACCAAAAATAAAGTTACAGAATATTGCAGTCATTAAAGGAGTAGAAAAAAAAATAAATTTCTCTCTTTTTTTTTGCTGAGATCCATTTTAGGATGACTTAAAATACATTATTTTTATGGTGTCTAATTAGATTCTGGTCATATTTGGCAATGGAAATATCACAACAGCAAAATAAGAAAATGTTATACATGACTTGGTAGTCTTCATCCCAATTTTAAAATCTCTAATAGCAATTTATTCATGTTTTTACAAAACTCAACCTGCTGTAACAGAGGAAACTCTGGTTTAGATAAATTCAGGTGGTTTAAAAACAAGCAGAAAGAGTGTAAAGCAGTATCAAGACGAATTCAGATAATTAATCCACTTCCGATTCTGGAAATTAGCTGGGAAAAAAAAAAAGGAGTTATTCATTCTTGATAGCATTATTAGGAAATGAAAATATTAATTTAGGCCTTCTTCCCACTGCAAATCATCCAATGTCTGTGATGACTCTTAGTTTTTAAACAGATAATACATACAAGGTAGGAAGCTGAAAAGTTCCCTCTGGAATGTGTAAATAAGCCTTTAATTACCTGTACAGTAATAAAATTATTAGAGTAATTTGCTCTGCTTTGAATATGCTCTCCCTAAGGCTAGCAATGAAATGGTTTCCAAGATGTTCTTTCCTAGATGTTCTCTCCCATTACACAGACGTCTGTTGAAAGGCTTGGGGACACCAACAAACCAGAAATCTGCTGTTTCTTGTTTCTACAAACCAGAAACCTGCTGTCAGCTTCACAGTTTGCACAACTGAATTCATAATGCAGCCCCCAGATCCTTGGCTGATGTCAATCAAAAAGGCAGCCCTGCAGATGTTTATGGAGGGAGTATCCTGTTACCAGTGCCCAAACCCTGATACTGAGCTTTAGCAGTGGTCCCAGAGCTAAACTGTGCTTCAGGAATTCCAGATTTTTAGAGTGGCTTAACATTTTGGTTTGAGAAGGAAAGTTTTGCCTCAAAATATCTTCTTTTCTTGTGAAAAATGCATTGTTATTCCAAGATTTGTATCTGATGCGTTAGTACAGAAGTTAATTCAGCCCTTCTCACTTCTCTACAAGGGAACTTTGAGATTTTAAGTTAATGTTATTGTGCCAGTCAACACAGAGAACACCATCCTCTCTCAGTTACTCCTGTCCACACCTCAGCTGAGAGCTCCATACCTTGTGTGGGTTAGTGTTACCTTGAGCCTGAGAAGGTGCTGAGAGGGAAAGGTGAGAAACCCACACCTCGAAATTCATCCACCACTAGCCTGTTGGTCTGGAGGTGAAGGTGAGTATGTTTCCTCCATGCAATCTTTATCATTGTACACAGTATGGGGTTTAAAATAAAAACAACACCCAAAACTTTCAGACAAGTTCCTTATCGAAAAGCTTGGCAACATAAATGAGTGCATGTAGCATATGAGCAGATGTAAACACACATTTAGAAATGAGCAGTGAAGTGCAATTTTCACTGTAATATGCCTGTTCAAAGGAAAAGTTCTATATTTTAAATGTAAGCCTGGACAATGCTTTATTGTTCTAATTTCAGAGCTATTTTAGTATCTGTAACATAATCTTAGCCATTTTATTCAAATTTGAAAATGCTAGTGAGGCTTTTTAAAGAGGATAACTAGTACAATTTTGCTTTAACAAAGGGAGAATCTAAGAGATTATATATTTCATCAGTTTTTATAAGAGAACTTTAATTTTCTTTGTAAAACACCTTTTGACTAGGTAGAATGTACATGGAAACTTCATTATCCTACAATGAAAATATTTTTCTTTTTATGGGAATGCAGTGGTTCTTCTATTTCCCCAATGGGATTTGAATTAGTTTAGCAAAATCTAGTTTATTCATAACAGCTGCAGCTTGCACCTGTGCAGTATTTCAGAAAATCATTAGGAATTGTATATTACTTTTTCATTGCTGTGTTTTGGGGGAAACAAATGGGTAGAAAGTGGTTAGTGAGACCTAATGAAAAAGAAACTAATGCAATATCAGTTAGAAGAGGTATTTATTTTTTGAGGTATGTAACTGAATGTACAAAAGAATCAAGTTTAAGGGACAAAATTTCCATATTTTCACACCATTTTCAAAACTGAAACAGTAGCTAAGATTGATATAGAATGTTTGATGCTTCTAATTTCTTTCAAAGTGAAGTTTCAACCTTTTCTGTTTGTTTTCTTTTTAGAAAAAGTCGTTGACAAAAGTCTTCATTCTGGATTTTAAAGGTATGAACACAGAGAAGCCTGATGTGTGGTGAATCAGTCTGTGGGTGAATTAAATTCTCATTATGCTATGGATATCAGCCCTCAGGGAATCCTGACAAGGGAGAGTGCTACGAGGAATTCATAGTTTACTCTTGCCAGATGTTGATCTTCCCAGCCTACACTGAAGTCATGGTGAGCAACAAACACCCACTGAACTAAGGGAAGGGCATTGCATTGTATCCAGCCCTGCTCTGGGACAGCCAGCATGAACCACACCAGTCCAGAAAGCACAGGGTGCACATTGTGGCAAATGGAAGGGGACAAGAAAAACAATAAGCCACAAAGCTGCCCCCAAACACATCTGTATTTTTCTCCTCTCTAGTATGTGGTGCTAACTGACAATGTCAGGTGGCACAAGCCGTGCCATGGAAATCCAATCCTTCCATCAATTCCCAATATCCTTTTGGTGACAAAAAAAAATGAGACAATGAACAAAATTTTTAACAGTATTCTTGTAACACCAGTTATAGCATTTTAGCATTTACTCAAGATAGAAAATAAAAATGCATAAAATGAATGTATCCATTTCTTAAAGACATCTGTGGTAAGCTGCTTTGCAAATAAACATAAGTGCTTTCCAGTTTAAAACAAAAAAAAATAGATAAGAAAATGGACAGAATGGCTCCCTATTAAATGCAGACAGAGTAACAGTCTTATTTTAGGTTTTCCAATGGCTACAAAGAAATCACTTAAAACATAAAAAGAATGAATACTGTTAAAGACTGTCACTAGGCTTGACAAGTTAATGAGGGCTAGATTATGAGAGTATTATTGTTTTAGCAGAGTATTATATTCCACCCAGATTCTCCTCCTGACTTCATAGACAAAACTTGCTCAGAAATCTGTGCCAACTATTACATTAGGTTAATGGGACCCTGACATGCAAAACAAGGCAATATAGTCCTGTTGACCTACCACATGAGAAAGGGATACTATAGCTACAAATTCAGAAGGGACTCTAGATAATTTTACTTTTTCTTTTGATATTTGAGAATGAGTTAAAGTGATTAAAAATATGTCTAATACAATGAACACCAAGTAATGAATTGTTATACTCCAGGAATATGCATCATTACTCCTAAGTGAAATAGGCTTCACCTCCTCTCCCCACTTCTAGTTTTCTCTTATCTTTAAAAGTGGTCAAATACTTCCTATAAGACCCAACAACTGAGAAAATCTCATAAAGACACTGTTTTCACTGGTGCTTACTTGAGGATCTGAAAATACGTACCTCTGTTTTTCTTTCTTACTTTAAAAGACAAATGTAATGCTTTTGAGCAGAGGCATATGAAAAGCACTTCTATAACCTGCTAATTTCATTAAGGTCTGGACAACACAACCACAATTACTTGAGCTTTTGTTCAAAACCACAGCTGTGGCATTGTTGCAATTTTGTTTCATGTAATCATTCCGTGGCTAATGCATTCCTCTTGAATGCAGTAATTTACATTGAAATGTCTTCAGCCTGACAGGGTTTATAGCCACAATCTGAATTCCAGGAACTGAAAATCTGAGCTGTCTAGTCCAAGCCCCACAGAACAGGCTTAGCAAGTAATTCAGAGCTAGGTATGTAGAAGGTATGTAAGACATCCAGGGAAGTGGCACCAGACAGCAGAGGACAGCATTGCCAGCCATGTCCCTGTGGCAGGGGTGGCCATGCAAGTGAGTTAAGTGGGCAATTCACTGAATCAGTTGCTATCTCAGCTCTCCTTCTGCAGCTGTGGTGGATTCAGATCTCTCTTGGTTTATGCAATCCATGTCCTGCAGCTAGCTCAGATTTTTAATCCCTTCTTAGACTTCATTTTAGGATTCAGCTGAAGAGTTTCATTCTGATAACTTTTTTTGGTTTTTTTAGGAGGAGAAAAGATTATAAGAAAGTCAACCCCACTCCCACCTCTCTCATTTCTCCCCAAAAGAATGGCTGCAGGATCTGTCATTACACATCCTATTTAGGTTCTGCTGAGGTTCATTGGCCCAGAAAGGGAGGATTACTGCCCTGTCATTGTGCCATTCGTGCAGAAGAGGGAGATGGCTCTAAGAGTTTTTACTGTATTTTATCATGTTTCCCTTTTGCTTGTCACCTGTGTGTGTGGTTATTGTTAGTGGAATGTTCTGCTTTTTTTTCTGTCTGCTTATAGCCAGTCTTTCTATGCCTTCCCTGTATGGCTGCTTTTCTGCATAACTAAATACTGATATAATTTATACCCTTCAGTTTGGGCTTTATCTAATTTAACCCCTTAATCATTAACCATTCTTTCCTCTCTTTGGCACACAGTTTGCTTTACTTCTTTCTGTCTTGACTTCTGCACCTATTTGAACTGTTCAACCCTACCCTTTTTTGCCTGGTTACACTCCTTGTCTCACCTTTTCCCTCAGACACAAGTGGACCTTTGTTGTCTTGTCATAGTTGAGATCAAGGGACTTCATCCAATTTCTGCAGTCCTTAATCAATGACTTAGGGGACAGTCTCTTGATTAAGGAGTGTGAACTTAAGATCTATAATGTGTGATAGTACCCATGAAATTTGTCTATATCCAGAAAAAAGACTACACTCCTAACTCCAGTTTCTTTTACAATGATTTTCTACTGTGTTTTATTTCTGACATTCACAGGATAAGAATAACTCATCTCTGAAAAAAAAAAAAAAAAGATAAGTTTTATGAATGTGTACATATTAAAATAGATTGGAGAGAGAGAGAAAAAAGTGAGTTAGAATTGCAGAAAAAAACTTTTGTGAGTATCATGTAGCTTTTCAGGCAAAGACAATTATTAATGGAAAAAATTGAACTACACTGAACAAAGATTTATGAATGGAACTGTACATGTGGCAAAACGAATTTCACCTGTTTTTGTGGGAGAGTTTGGACTTTCAAGCTGTGTCTGGGCAAACAGCCATTTTGAAAGGCTTTTAAATCATGTCAACAGAATGCAAATCAAAATGTGAAACACTGGTATACTAGGTCCAGAAAATTTTTAAGCTTATGCAACATTCAATTCTATCACAACACTGTAATATTTTTCACTTACCCATGGTATTTCAGAATGATAACACAAGTGCATGTGAACTTTTCCTACAAACTGTATGTTGATCAGCTTTGCCTTGGCAGCAGCAGTTGTTTAATCAGCCTGCACTGACATTTTGTGAAAGACTCTTGTGCCACAGTGTCCCAAGAGTGTGGTCTCCCTGGATTTTATTCTTGTTTGATCACTGCTCAAATGTGCCCCCCACCCCATTACTCCTTAAGCTATGCTCTGTATTTTTTAACTGATGGTATTTAAGCTGACATAGCAGCTGAAATGACAAGCAAACAAAGCCACAGAAGCCCCTCTGCTTACAGCCAGCCTCATCCTTGACAGTTGCCCTTGTCCTGCTAATTTTAACTGTCATGCCAATTGGATTTGAGAGACAAAGCACAGATGAAATCAGTAATACAGAAATATTGTTCACATTTTATGTCCACATTCCTGTTTACCAGGAGAAAAGGTAGAAAGAAATTCATCTTGCCCAGGCAAGTTTGAAGATACAAAGGTCATTTTGCCAGTAGATGTATTCACACAGAAAGAATACTTTTAAGATTCAGTCTGTGGAATAAGCTGATCAGACTGCACAGAATGGATGAAGGTTTCTGTAGTAGCAAATTATAACTGTACTCCTATCAGCAGGAGCAGCTTCTACAAACCTCTCTGATGACTGAAAAATTACATGTTAATTTGCTTCTGATAAACAATGTAGCAACTGTTTCTTCACTGCATCTCTCTTCTAAAGTCTTAGATGGATTTTGAAAGTTAATTTGGATATAATTTTTTTCTAATAATTCTTATGATTTTCCAGCAGTGACTTTCAAAGGCATCATTTACTCTGCAAATATTTTTACAGTCATTTAAATATATGTCAAATATATAATTATATATATGCGTCTACTTAAAATTTGGTACCTTTTTATTTCTTTTTATTTTCATATTTACTGAAAGCTATAAACAGTCTATTTTTTTATAAACTGTTCACTTTTATAAGAGTGTTTAAGGTAGGCAGAGGAAGAATACAAGCACAATTTCTTTCTTGTTAAGCTTAGTGTACTAAGGGAATTCAATAACTCTGTGCCATCTGACATGAAAGTGTTACGTGAGATCCTCCTACCAGAAGAAACAGGAAAATCACTATTGCTGCAAGTGAAATTAAACAGGAAGAAAGTAAAAAAAATTAACATGAAATACAAAGTAATCACATTTCTGTATATTCTGTTCTGTCTCAGCTGCCAATTTCTTCTAATTAATCTGTTGAGTGAAATGGTATTTATTCATGACCTGAGCTCATGCGAAAAAAAATCTGGCTAGTGTCATTGAGGACTTCCACAGGAAATTTCCTGATTTTACAGAAACTAGAAAACCTCTTGCATCTGTTAGGCTTCAAAATTTTCAAATGGAATTAGAAAGTGAGGATTTTTTTTTTTTCATTTTATTGTAGAAAGAATATTGACCAATTCTAATACATCCTCCTCTGTGTTGAACTCCTAATGGGGTTGTGTTAATATGTGGTATTTTGCTCCTCAATAAAATATACAAAAGAAATACAACCAAGTCTTAAACTGTTCCTTCCCCATCTGTCCACAGAGCTGTCATCTCAATCAGAGACTGACACATTCATGCGTTTCTGAAAATGCAAGAAACACGTACACTGGCAGTTGCAGGCTAGGGTAGCAGGGTATAAGAAAAATTCAGCTTTTTTCTACATGACAGTAAAAATATCCAATTCAGATCTGAGATTTTACTAAAGGTGCTATCATTCTGTTTTGTGTTTGTACGGTTTCCTAATCCCTGTTGGATGCTCCTGAATGATATCACAATAGAAATTAGAAATAATGATTTGACCAAAAGAAAGGTGCTTTGTTCTCTTTCAGAATACTTTTTAAAGGTACCCTCATGTGTCTGGGTTTAGTTATTTATGGCAGAGGTCTATAGAGAAAGCTGTTTTATGGGTAATGGATTTTGAAGAAGTGGCAAAGATACAAGGTCAGAGAAAATGTGACAAATTATCCATTAGAAAGAAGGGTTATAAAGAAATTATTACTTATATGAACAAAGTTCTAATATGGTCATGGTGCTGGCTGATCCTTTTCTTACCATATGTCATATTAGGAGTCTATCACTCTATGGATTTCATGCTTCTGGAATCAATGGACTTGCAAATGTATAACTCTGGAAAAAGGGAGCAAAGACACATTTTCCTGTCTATAAACAATCAAAAGGATTCAAAAAATAATTCAAAGAAGCATTTTCTTTTTGGTTTTTTTTCTTACTTTGACTCTAATATATAAGGGAAGAAACAGTCCTGCCCACTTGAACAAAAAGTGTTGCATTTCAGCTGATGCTAGTAACATCTTAAACTTTTTATTTCAGCATTCTTGCAAGCAGAAGACAACAGAACACAAGGAAAAATGAAAATCCTAAGACCTCTCTGTTATGATTCATTTTTCTGCAGAGTACCACATTTTTAAAGAATGAAAATTTTTACCAACATGACCAAAATACACCCACCTAAATCATACATGTACTTTTCTTTTAGAGACAAAACTATGCAAGTTGAATGATCATGGAAGTTCATAGCAGCTCAGATATGATTACTCCACGAACTTTTCTCTTGAGGAATCTAACTTGAAAAAAGAATAAAAGTTGGGTTTCACTAATTTCTTTTATCTTGTTTTAAATGATGTCCAGTCCTTGAAAACCTGATGAATTTCCTTTTAAACTCATAATGACTGAGTCAGACAAGATATAACAGAACTGCTGCCTTGAGTTCCAGTTTTATGTAGAATTAGAATATGCATGACTACCATGCCCCTCTAGTATACAATTCATCTACCTGAAAGTTCAGTAATGGCAGAAATATCTAATAAAACAATGTCTTAAACCAAGGGAAAGGGAGAGGAAGTTTCACTGTTACATATTTTTAAAATACTTATCTTATAAATCATAGGATACCTCAGGTTGGAAGTGATCAATAAAGATCATCGAGTTCAAATCTCTGTTCCTCACAGGAGTACCAAAAACTAAACCAAATTACTTGGAGTGTCATCCTGACATTCATTGAACTCAGATTGGTGCCATGCTCACTTCTCTAGGAAGTCCTCATTCCAGGGACTGACCACCCTCTCAGTGAAGAACTCTTTCCTAATGATCAGCCTGAATCTCTCCTGATGCAGCTTCATTCTGTTTTCTCGTGTCCTGTCACCAGTCACCAGAAAGAGGAGAGCAGGACCTGCCCCTCCACTGACCTTTTGAGAAATCTGTCAGCCGTGATGAAGGCACCCCCACCCTTCTCTTCTCCAGGCTGAGCAAGCCAAGCGACCTCAGCTGCTCCTCATGAGTCTTGCTATCGAGGCCTTTCACCACCTCCTTGTCCTCCTTTGGATGCTCTCTAGTAGCTTTTTTTCTTGTATTGTGGTGCCCAAAACAGCCACCAGCACTCGAGGTGAGGCCTCCCCGGTGCAGATCAGTGCAGGACAATCCCCTCCCTTGCCGAGCTGGTGATGCTGTGCCTGATGAGCCCAAGGACACTCTTGGCTTTCCTGGCTGCCAGGGCACTTCTGGTTCATAGTCAACTTCCCTTTTTGTATTTTTTGCGTGTAATCACCTTCTTTTATACTCTATTGCTGTCACTGTTTGTTTTCCTTAGTGCTGTTATTCCCAGTTAATTGTTATCTCAACCCATATTTTCTGCCTTTTTGTCCCTTTCTTGCTGGAGTGGGTGGGAAGAAGGGGAGCAGATGCTTTAAACCTAATTTCCAGTTGGTTTTAAGCCACAACATATGCATACATAAATCTGTAGCAGTTTTGGCTAAAAATCCTCCTTTTTCAGTGCTGACTTTATAGCACAAATAACAAATTACCCCTGACAAAAATTCCTTGTTCTGCTCATGGATGTATTTGGACCCAGGAAAATATGTGTATGAAACACAAAATGCACAAAATGTAACTATCAGACATTACAGTGTTCAGAATTGATAACTTGATATCTAGATAGAAAGGAACTGGGAAGACATAAACTCCAAATTCTTAGCACAGAAAGAATTACATGTTATCTAATGCTTGCTTTTCTAATAGTAAATGGTTCAGAATCTCAGCTGGTGCAAATATCCATATTTCAGATGATGACGGTGGAATCATATGGATAGAGGAAAAATTCTATTTTATACAGATTACACTGCTATGCAGATTATACAGTAATCCAAAATATAACCCTTCATTGTAATGTTATTTGTAACTAGCAATATTCAGTCATCCCAAGATTTGTGGAATTAAAAATATATTATTACTACTTCTTCTCCAAAATACTCCAAAATTAGGGTGTTTTCTAGAAGCATGATTTAATAGGATGACTTTATTCATCACCATGTAAACACAGTTTGTGATATGGCTGCACTAATTACTATAGCTAGGTTTCCATGTGCAAATACAGAGTTAAATTATATGGATTCTATAAAACCATAACAGATTCTCTCTTACATTGTCTCTGCTAACTTGGGCATATTTACCATCACTGGGGGTTTACTTAAACGTTAGTAGGATGATATGAATTGGACATCAGTGAAGCCATGTTTGCTTGTAAAAGACATTTTTCTTTCAAAAAAACACAAAACAAATTTAAAACAAATAAATAAATATATCCACTCAACCTACAAAACTGAGGCCAGGATGACTGAAGGATGCACATTTACTATCTATTATCAGTTGTGCAGTTTCTATTATAGTAGCCAAAAAAGAGTCTACCTATAGCAAGTAGTATAGCACTTCAGTATTTGTTCCAAAACTTTTGGGGTTTTCTTTTTTCTTTTTGTGTTTTTACTCTACAGGAATTCATAGCCTAGCATTTACTTCAATATTATTGCAGTCACTTAATTCCCTTTGAGCTTTTCAAGTGGGAGGAGTCATTACAGCAGTACTGAGGCAATTTGCAAGTATATATTAAGTACTTAATAGAATCTAACAGTCTATCATATCATGTCAATTGATAGTGTTAAACAACTAAAGTATTGAGACATGAAAGCACTGGAATAATTGTTATACACTGCAGTAGCTTTCAAACACACACAGGCTCAAGGGAGACAATTTAAAAGACAGACTTAAAACACTTGCAGGTTTCAGAAAATATGTGCTTTTTTTTTTTTTTTTTTGCTCTGTAACCATCACCATTTAGTGATGTTACATGCCAAAGTAAGATTTTCATTAGCACAGACTGCTTACTTTAATAGCTTTTTTGGTGCAATTGCCTATGTCAGAGTAAATTAAAAGGGAAGTTCCATGAGATGGAGAAGAACAGCTTTGTTTGATAAGCACATATTTGGGGAGAGATAAGAAAGCATAACTGAAGGAAAGAATGAGATGCTAAAATCTAGGAGATAAACTGTAGATTTAAGTTTTGCCATTGCAATTCTGTGTAAACTTGGACTTGTGCATGTCCAATCCAACTGACTCAGTAAAACCACTAAAGTGGTCTCAATGTATACTGTGGGCAAGCTTTGTGCTTTTTGCATTCTCAGGTAAATTTTGTTTGCAAAATAACAGATTTTTTTGAAAATGGAGGACCAGAGGCTATAAAAGGACTTCAAAATGTGTTTCCATTGTCATCACTCAGAGGCTGGGCCCAGGGGACTACTGCAGCCTCCATTTTTACACTTTAGACTAGCTGTGACCTGTCTTAGCTCTACTGATTTCAATTCAGCTACCAGGAAAATCTGAGTTTGTAACTCTAAGCCAGTAAAGAACAGTTTGCAAGCAAGACAATTACTTTCAGTGACACCAGTTATTAGAGGGTTTTATCTAAATGTGAATTCTTGTAATTGACCATTAGTTCCTTTCCCTAAAGCAAGAGAGTAATCCAACCACAGTCCTGCCAGATGTTCAGGCTTGGAACATTCATTTCATGGACAGTGGCTCACTCCTCCAAGCCTGTTTCAGGGAGCCATTTAGGATTTCCTTTTCTTTGAACATAGCCTGGTGGAGGCAGATTTCATACTCGTATAATGAGCTACCCTTTCTGTAGACAAAATTGTCATAAGCATCTGAATAGTGCAGAGATCCAAGGTCCATATTATAGTCTTTTTTTAATGAAATCTGCAAGAGCAAAGAATGAAATATGAATTTAAAATCACTGGAACAAAAGCCTAACTTGCAAAAAGAAACCACTTATTAAAAGGGATCAAAAATCCGTTCTTTTGATCTGCTTTACAGAAATATTTTACACATGAATGTTTTAATTGTTGGAATCCTTCTGGCCAATTTTAATTCAGTAATAAAATATCATTCTGTTTTCTTACCATTATTTTTTTCATAATAACATTTTCAATCTGTCAAATAGGTTTATGTACATACATTTTATAATAGACAACTCAATACAGTATAGCTTTTTAATAGGCTCATCAATGTACTAACAAGATTTTATCTGCTGTGCAGCCTGAGGTAACAGCAAAAAAAGCAGCGAAAAGGTAGTACTAAGATGGGTTTAGCTGGGTAGTACTCATAACCCTTCTAAAATAATTTTAATGCTGTTACTCAAAGGACTAATCTCCTTTTCTTCTCATGTAAAATTTTTTCATCACAAATGCTTCAAGCCATCAACTGCATCACTGTAAAGTACTGTAATCAAATAGAGCAATCTTCAAATAAAAACCTCTCTGCTGAAATTGTAAAATACCTGCTAAAAAGTAAATTTTAAATCTCTGAAAGAAATGTGGCAGCTAAATAAAAATGCTGACTAAAGCTTAAAAACATTAAGTACAGACAGATCCAGAAGAAAGACAGGATTTTTGAAATGTCAACAAAAACTTTTCGATACTCTGTTTTGAAAATCTTGGACATTAGTATTTTATTCCTGCATATAGCTCCAAACTGACATTTATTCCTATGATGACAGCTATAATGTAAGCCATTAAGAAAAATTTGGTAGCACTTAGTATGTTATGTTATATAATCTTTCTCTTTGACTTGTCACCTTAACTTTCTCTGCCAAGCAACTTTATAAAAACCCAAGTGACTAAGGTCCAGATTACCTAGGACCTAAAGTAGTACAAATGACAAGATCAAAGAAATTTAGAACTTAAGAACAATCTTTCTGCAAGTTGTTTTTTTTTCATGGCCAGGGCATTACTGGCTGAACTTTCTAGCTGCTAGCTCCTCACTTTTCTTCCATTACTCTGGACCAAAAAAAAGATAAAATTTCTTTCATGGACACACATTTGGACAGACTACTTAGGAAAGGTGGTCTGAACACACCTCTGCAGAGATAGACAAAGACAGTGAGGTCTGAACACAGCTGTGTCAGCTCAGAGGAAACTTACAAAGGCAATTACAATGGGTGGAACTCCAGTCATGATACCAAGCCACCATCCCTAAAATTAAAAAATTGTGAATTGATAAGTAGGTGGAAGAGGTCAAGGTTTGTGAAGCTATGATTCATTTAAAGTCAAACATTTTCTTTAGTTTTGAATAAATCTCTGGTAGAGGGACTATAAAGACTTTCTGTGTTGGACAAATGCCCTATGTGAAACAAGAGTTATGTTAACTCCTGCACAATGAAGCAAATTTATATCTGTTGAGAACCAAATCTTCTTCAGAGTTCTTTACTGCTTAAATGGTGAATTTTCCATATTGATAATTACATCAGGAAATCAATTTTTCCTGCAACTTTAGTAAGTAGAATTTGGGTAAATTTTAATTGATAAGTACATGACACAAATTAAGTACCTAACAGATTTCAGTGAGGTCCTTTTAACCATTTGTAATATCTTTCTAATTAATTTTTACGAACTGTTTACAAGAATAAATCCTTTGCAATTTCAGAATTTATAACAGATTTTTAACTGCTATATAAGGAGTAGAATTTTCAAAAATATAGTTATTTTAACATGCTGTCAATAACTTAGCTGTAGAATATGTACAATCAGAATAACAGTAGAAAATAATGTTGTCTATGCCTAAAAACACAACTTCCTATCACCATATGCTGACACATGGTGCATTGCAATGAAACACTACTAACTGTTGTACTGCACATAGAGATTTATCATTAAATGTTTCTAATTGTCAATAAAGTCCTATGGTTTTCCTCAACAGACACCATAATTTTATTTCTTTTTTTCTGGTACAAGTTAAAATTGGAAATTTTCCCCAACTCTGCCTGCTCAAAACCAGCAATTTAGAGGAAAGAAAGAAAGTGGGGGGAAAAAGGCAAAATAAACATGAGCAGTCATCTCTTTGGCAGGACACATATAATTTATAGTTATCACGTTACTGGTACCAGAACAATGAAAATAAAAGTTATTCCCTAGAGGAGAAAAAGTGCAGGCAGTTTTTATCAAGTCATTATAACTCAGTGTTTTACTCTATAGTTATGAAGGATAGGTAAACAAGTGAGATTTTCTAAGGTGCACCTTTATCAGTTTGGTTTGTTTTTCTGTTTTTTAAACTCTAGTGGAGTTTATGGATTTAACATCAAGTATTTAATGTGATGTGGATCTACCTAACTGGAAAGTAAACATGGGGTCTTCAAGACATTAAATAAAGAGAAAGAACACAGATAAAACAGAATGGGACATTCAGGTGAAGAAGACTGTGCAGCACCTTCTAGTAGTTATTCTTTCAATAAAGAACAGAAGAGAACAGAGATTCTGGAAAAGACTGAATATCTTGAACACTTGAAATCTTCAGAAGATTTTCAAAATATTCTGCAAAACCATGTGTTCATTCCTTTCCACCACTGCATCCCCAAGGAAAATGTATTTTAAACTGGAAGACAGCGGTAAGAATTTAGATCACAAAGCCTGAAAATTCTGGGCTATGTTACTTGCCCTAATGTGAAATTTTTAATTTCTTCATATAAAGCTAATATTCTCTAATACCATAAACTATAGTCTCAACCATGTCTTTTCAGAAATTCCTTTTTTAATGTATGTCCGTAAATTCTTGTCTGATTTTTTTTCTACCTGAATAACTGAATCACAACTCTGCTTTCCCAGATGTAAGGGTGATGCAATAATTTATTTATATAATTTGTTTGTATAAGTTAAGTTTTATTATGCAAAATGGTTTAAGTAAAACTAAGCCCAGTAGAGTTACAGTTCTTACTAGTAAAGGGTATTATGGAAAGACTGCTCCTTTCAATATGTATACAAAGGATTAAACTGAGGGTAATGACAGATATGGATCACAAACATATTAGTTATTGGTTTGGTTCCTATATTTCGATATATACTTTCACATAAATATATTGATCTTCAGTCTCTAGGTGAGAACAGATATCCAGAAATGGGCTTGCTTTGGCAGGCTGCCAGATACCCACCTAGCTGCTCTCTCAGCCCCAGTCTTCCAAAGGACAGGGGGAAAACATGAAATAAAAAAGTGCATGGAACAGGAGAAAGAGCTGACTTATCTATTACAATCACAAGTAAAACAGACTCAACCTGGGAAAAATTCTGTTAACTTATTGCTAATTAAAATAGATTTGGTAGTGGGAAATAAAGAGAAAACTTAAAATGTGTCTCCCCCACCCATCCCTTTACCAAGACTCAAATACACACCTGATTCCATGTCTCCTCCTACCCCAACCAGCACAAGGAAGATGGGAATAGGGGGCCATGGTTAACCTGTCATTTTTCCATTCTACTGTTCTTTCCTCCTTATCCTTTTTCTCTGCACTGTCATGGGGTACCACCCATGGGACACAGCCCTTCAAGAAAAATCCTCCTGCTCTGGCACAAGGTCTTGGACTGCAGTGTGGATATCTGCTCCACCACAGTCTTTTCACGGTCTGCAGGAGAATCTCCTTTCCTCTCCTTCTTCTTCTGACCACTGCTGACAGGGCTGTTCCTCACTCCTCACTGCCATGCAGTGTGTTGGTGTTTCTTAAACATGTTATCCCCAAGGCACCACTGTGCTGGCTGATAAGGTGAGCTGTGCCCTGTGATGGGTCTGTTGTAGCTGGTTGGAGCCAGCTGGAACTGTGTCTCCTCTGCAGCTCTCTGCTCTAATGGACATGACCTACAGCCAACACAGCTCATCTCCTGCAAGCCAAGTATGGTCCCTTACCACTGCAATCACACAGCTTGCAAAGCTTTGACGTCCATGATGAAGAGATAGAATCAAAAACCATAGAATAGTGTAGATTATAAAAGACCTGTAAGATCAAATCCAACCATTAACCAACACTGCCAAATCTACCACTAAACTCTGTCCTTCAGTGTCACATCAATATATTTTTATATACCTCCAGGGATGGTGGTTCAATTACTTCCCTGGGCAGCCTGTTCCAGGGCATCACGACCCTTTTGGTGAAGAATTATTTTCTAACATCCCATCTAAACCCCTTCTGGAGCAATTTGACTCTATTTCCTAATGTTACTTGTTACCTGGGAGAAGAGGCCAACCCACACCTGGCTACCACCTCCTTTCATGCAGTTGTCAAGTTGTCCCAGCCCCCTTTACGCCAGGTCAAACTCCAGCTCCCTCAGCTGTTCCTTATAAGATGTGCCCCAGAGCCTTGGCCAGATTTATTGGCTTTCTTTGGACGTGCTTCAGCACCTCATAATAATAAGCATTATCTATTTGAGATGCAGCCAATAACATAAAGAGGTCCTGAAGTGCCTTTTCTTATTTTCTTATTCTGCCCTATTTCTAATTTAACAAGTGCACAATCCACATCTGATTCACATGGCAAGAACAATGTCCAAATGCTTTATTCTTCATCAGAGCTGGCAAAGTGTTTGGATGAAGAGCTGTAATCAAGTTATTCTTGAGATACATGTATTTTAATATAATACATTTTGAGGCTAAAACAAAATACTTAATCAGCAAAGCCATGATTTACTAGTCTCTCTTTTGAAATTATTCTGAGCTTTATGAGCTAATGCTTTCCAAAGAAGCCAAAAGAGAAAAAAAAAATCACTCAATTTAAGTAAAACAGAATGCAATTAGAGATGTAGCATATGAAAAAGTACCTAAGCAGTAGGAACCATGATCTAATTAAGGTTTATAATTAAAAATAAATTGAGATTGAAAAGGGAAAAATACATCAGTATGCTTAATGTCAGAAGGAAATAGTTGTCAGATTAGTTAATCTATTCTCAGGGGTAAACAGGCTACCAAGCAACAAAGATAGAGTAAGATATGGATGATGCAGATTAATATTGTATTAAATACAACCAAAGGTATAGGAGAGAGGAATACCTTGCAGCTGTATAATATCAAATATAGAAATTAAATAAAATAATGAGGGGAAACAGGGAATGAAAGAAAATAGCTCAGAAACTATGAGTGGAGGAAAAAATCAGAAATTTCAGTCTAACAACATAGGACGCATAATGAGGAAATTTCAGTGATGAGTAGCAGTCAAAAACTAAAAGCTTTCTAAAGGATCTCTGATGTACTCAGTGATCAGTTTTTATGCAAAATTAAAATAATTGTCCTTTTTTACTAGTTTTTTAACTAATTCTTGGAATGCTAGTCTAGATTTTCATGCTTTCAATGTAGCTTTAAATTCAACATTCTCTAATCTCTGTCTAATTCTACCTTGGAATTTGAATTATACACCATTAAAAAATATTTACAGGAAAATATGTCAGAAAATGCCATTTATCTGCATACTGCTTAGAGATTGGCTATGATTTCTTAAAAAATATTTTTCCATGTTTCTTGGAATCCATCTTCTCCTGATGATGCACAAATGATGATGATGAATGAGCAAATTTCACTGAAATTATCAGGAAACCAGGTAGACCATCTTGGCCAGGCTCATAATGCTGGCCAGCTTTGGTCTTTTTAGAGCCATGGGGTCCAACTTTCCTATGCTGCCCAGCAGAATCATACTTCTTGCACAACTAGCTGTGTTTATACTTATTATATATTTATCTAGTGGACAAGAAAGACTGTGATCCATCTAGTACACTAAGGATTAGAAAAACTGTAGGTATATATAAAACATATATTTTAAAGTTATTATAATGAAAGGAAAGACAAATCTGATTCCTTCATTCAAACTGTCTCAGAAAAACAGCAAAGATATATTAAGACATGATACAGTGGGAAGAAGAGGTGGCTAATACTAATGAGTATCTAAGACGTGGTCCTAAACGTGAATGTAAGTGTTCTGCAGAATTGTCCTGCAAGATAGCAGATGAAACAATAATAAGTGGTCTGACCCAAGAGGTAGGATAACAAAAATGAAAAAATAGTGTGAATGCTTAAAATTTCTGTTAGTTTAAGTGTGTTTAGTCTACTACCCACTTGAAAAATATGTAACAAAAAAAAATGCACTTTTAGCAGTTCTCTTCAGCACTAAAAGTACTTTTTTTCCTGGTAATTTATTCTGCACATATCATTCCAGATTCTGGAGCCTGCAGTTCCAGCATGTCCTGTTTCGGGAACAAAAGAATATATATGTATGTTCTTCAAGGAGTTTACTGAAAATGAAATTTTAATATAGCAAATGATGGTGTAACCAATAAGGAATCCTGCAGAGAAGAGATCTGAGGGATGAAGAGGATGACAAATGTGACAAAACTTGAAGAAGTGAAAAAGCATTGGTTAAATATTTGTGAGGAATGTGAATTAATCTGAAAATACAGTCTCCAAAATGTGCTCAATATAAGCAGTTTTAACTTAAGATCTAGTAATTTATATGACTCAGTAGTATATGCATAAAACTACAAATACACATACAGAATAAACAGATGTAATAACATAAATAACTGCAGATTGTTCTTTCATATTTAGAAACAGTTAACATTTGCAGTCAGATAGTCCTAACACCTTCAGAAACACCACTCATCCAGGACCATTTTTTCTTTCCCCTTGTATTTTCTTAAAGGAGTGTCTGCAAAGATCACATTTTGTCATAAATCACTAGAAACAGGATTCAGACCTTCAGACATTTGACACAACTTGAAACAAGCCTAATAAGCACCTCCATGAACCAATAGAAAAAACCCAAACCAATTTAAATATATCTTAATCTGCTAGTAGTGGAAATGAGTTTGTGTCTTAATAAAAATAATAATAGCACCATGAGTATCAAAATGCAACTCAATTTTTCTTCAATTAAAACAAAGATCAGTAAGTCCATGGAACCACTGGGTGAGGCTTCCATTCTGTCCTTCATTCTCTTATTTCTAACATACTTATTAAGTTTTTTAATATTAGTATCCGTGTTTAAATATTATCAGATTGTTGTAACTAACATGAGAGGGCTAATGGATATAAAGGATTCCATCCTAAGGCAATGGCACATGCATGACATGTCCATCCATCATGGTGATTGATCAGGATGTCCTTGTCACTAAGAAAACCTATGGATCTTTCTAGGTCATGCTAAGTTTAGCTAATATGGAAAGACTTTCTCTCATTCAAGTCTGTACATCATGATTATTGGGGCTGGGATGCAACTGGGCTGCAGCAAATTATGTGTACATCGCAGTCCACTCTCTGCCTCTCTGCTGATGAAGTTTGGACTAGGTTCCTCATTAGGATGAAAAGTGTTTCTTTGATTGATTAGCCTTCCTGGGCTTTGCTCTCTCCTAACAAGAAACTAAGTGCAGACAATTTTATTCAAAATAAATATTCTTCAGATGTACAGTGAAGGTACAGTAAGAGTACACACAGAATTAATTTACTTACTTTTTGGGTACTGGCCAATAATGTCACAGCAAAAGGAAAATCAAAGAAGAAAAAAAATCACTAAGTAGAAACTTACCCTGGAAAACAGCATCTATGCTGATACAACACAAAATCCTTGCATTTTTCACCTAAAAGTGCCCTATTTTATTTCTTTCTTTTTTATTTTAAAATGAATTGCAGCTACTCAGGATGGGAAAAAAACTACACTGGTGACAAATGTTATCCTATCACACTAATGTTTAAGTCATCATCCTGAAATATCTGTACCAGAACTAAACTAGTTAATATAAAATGAGTGGAACTTCAGAAAGTTGAAAGTAAGCAATAGTCAGGGTCATCTTCTCTGATTGGTATTTGGAGGTTGTCCAAGAACCTGAGGCCATGCCTGGGACTTTTTGTTAAGAGTGGTGCTGCCATCAGTGTTTAACCTCTTATCTCTCATGAGTCTTAAGGAAATCAAACTCAATCTCACAGTTTTCCTTTAAGTGGTATTAATTGCAGGCTTAAGTCATGACTTGGAAATTCTCTAGAGAGATGTCTTCATAATCACAGAATTTAAGGCCAGGCAAGACCATGACAGTAATTTAATTTGACCATGTACATAGCCCAGGCCATTACTTTCACCTCATGAAGTCTCTGGTCAACTTAGAACATATGTATTTAAAATATCTAAACTTGACTTGAAAATACAAGGAAATACAAGCACATCTTTTAAAAGTTACATTTACTAAAATGTGCACCTTTTCTCTACCTTGGGCTTTTTTATCTTCCGGTTTTTGCCTCCTGGCTCTCACTATGCTTTTTCTCCATTAAAGGGTCTCTATGGACAGAAATTTTGTCCTCTTGCAGATGCTGTCACACATTCTTTATACGCAGAGTTCTCTAACTCTGGTACCATTAAGGCAACATCTTTTTCACTCGTAAGAGTCTGTTAATGCTTACTTCTGTCCTTGCCAACAGTTACCCTTTTTGCCTAGCAAAAGTTTGACTTGACATCAAAATTTTAAGGTAAGTTCAAGCTTTCCAGAAAGAGACTGTAAGAAAATGAATGATGTTTCACTCGGTAAAAAGTCTGGCTTCTTGCTTCACACTGTAGGGAGTTTGCTGGATTATGCTGCGTCACTAGATGAGGTAAGGGTCTGAAAGAAGATACTAATGACTAAGACAAATTATAGGATCACAAAGTAGTTGGTATTCACAGGGATCTCTAGAGATCATCTAGTCTAATCTTCCTTCTCAACCAAGGAAATCTAGAGCAAGTTACTCAGGCCCATGTCCAGCTGAGTTTTAAATACCTCCACGGCAGGAATTGTTTCACAACTCTTTTTTAATTGCATTATCCTCATTTTCTGAAACTGTGTGTCCCAAATGAAAAAATGCTCAATATTTTCCAGCACAGTCAAAGACAGTAAGAGTAGTAATTTGAATATATGATGTTATATGTAAATACCAACCCCTAAAAAATGACACTGGACAACTTGGATCCTAATATATCTTTGAAATTTCATTCATTTATTGAAAAGAGGGTTGTACCATCCAGCTCTGCTTTTACAGGGTTATAAAATTCAAGTAACTTTGTCAAGTATTCATACATTGCTGTGATGAGTTAAACAGAAGTATCTGCCATAAATGTCCATTAATTAAATTTTGAGTATAGAATTTGAATAGTATGTGTAATAACCACACTGTAAAGCCACAAGGTGGATAAAGAAAAATATTCCTGTGTGCAGGAAGCAAGCACTACTTAGCCTGCAGAATGAGTCAGACAATTATGAGAGGAAAAAATAGCAACTGAACAATTTAAACCGTGACATGACTTTGTAGATGGGTACTGAACTAAGTTAGCCCAAACTATTCTTTATATCAATATCTCCCATCAAGCATTCTGGGGTAAAGGGCAGTTTTATGAATTTCTAGGTTTTAATGTCAGACATCTTTAGAGAAGACAAAGATTTTCTTTAAGTATTTTCTGAAGTATTTCCAAATCTGCAACAGCCTTTTGAAGTCTGAACACCAGAACTAGATAAAACATTGGAGAAATATGGCTGTGCTAAATCTATGTTATTATCCTTTTATATATGAGAAATGAAAGACAGCTTAATTTCTAAATTCTGTGGATTGCATGAACACGTACTCTGACATTGTATGCACTTTAATTTGTTCTGATTAAAAATCATCCTTAATGCAAGTCCAACAAATGAAACAATAAACAGATTAAATATATTGGCTGACTAAAGAGAGTAATAAAAGGAATCTCTGAAATAAGCTTTTTGTTTGTGATGTTTGGAATTGCTGCTTGGAATGCTGTAGACTGATTTTTCAAACCATGACCAAGAAACACTGAAAGAATTTTAAGCACACTTCAAGAAATTCTTTAAAAAATATATTCCTATATTTGACAGTAGACATTTCAGAAGATATAAAACAAAATAGAAACTTGGTGAAATCCGATGAGAGAAAGAACCTTTGTTGGAGTTACAAAATGCCATCTCATCCTGTTATCCCTAATGAGTCCTAAAATTGTGTTTTGCAAACAGATTAGCATAAATCGTATCTTCCCTTTCTCTGAATTAGCCCTTCAGAACATTGTTTTTCATAAAATATGTTTGTTTCTCAAGCTTCTCTTTCTGCCTTCTTCTGTGATGGCATTAGAAAATGGTGATGGTGGGTGCCAACGTGGAAGACAGGGACATGAATTTACAAATATGTAGAACTAGTTACTGACCAAGGATAAGTTTTAGCAAACAGCAAAGAATCCCAGAATATTCTGAGGAGCTGAAAAGATAATAGAAAAGTATTTCCATACCTATAGAATGCATTGATCAGTCTAGAAATTAAAGCTGTACCAAAAAGGAGATAATCATATGCATTGTGAAGAATGAAGACCTTCTGAGTCAGAACTACTAGTATGTGTACTAATTTATTAAATACATTTCTCACACTTTTTCTGTGAAAGAAGGTAGGGGGTTTATTCAGTTAATGAAAGAACAGACTGTCTTGTGCTTATAATAAATATGTTTTTTTCAACACTGTAGGATTATCTCCTTAAAATTTCCAGAATACTTTAAAAGTTGGCACCCTTTGCTTTTTCTCTGTTCTTTCTAAAATCAACACAAAATTCTCGCAATATATAATCATTAGGCTAGTTTCCATTACCAGTAAAACACCAATGACTGAGTCATTGCCCTTTTCAGGTACTCCACAGAGAAAAAGATATTTTAGTGGTTATCTATTCTAGCGCCTAATTAGTAAAGAAACTCTACAATATCAAGATCTGTTTCCTAGACTTTTTAGGACTTGGTCTAAAAGCTGTTCAAGTCAAAAGAATTTATATCAACTTAGTAAGATTCAGGCCACAGAGAACAAAAATATATAAAATAAAAAAAAAACAAGTGTCCACCCAAATTTGGCAAAGCACCTAGGAATTGAACAAAAAAAACCCCCAGCCTGCAAACAGTAAGCGTGTAAGTAATAACATATTGCTGTTCTTCAACACCAATGTTTTCTTTCATTTGAAGTATCTTCAAACAAATAGTAACTTTTTCTGGAATTATAGTAATTTTTTACCCTTCAGATTTTAAAATATGTTTTATCAACTCTGTTTACTGAAATAATCAATTAGATTAAACACTGTGTTAATTACCCAAGTGACAAGCCTTTACTGCCAGAGGCAAATTAAAAAAAAAAAAAAGAATACTGTCAAGAGTGTCTATACAAGTTACTAGTCTACACAAGATTTCAGAAGCATCCAGATCAATTTTTCAGTACTTGAGAAAGCCTCCATGGATATCTGACTAATTCTTCTGTTGGGAA
Source organism: Rhipidura dahli (assembly GCA_013399225.1). NCBI lineage: Eukaryota > Metazoa > Chordata > Aves > Passeriformes > Rhipiduridae > Rhipidura > Rhipidura dahli. The sequence goes on from VXAC01002504.1 coordinate 681,431, forward strand.
CCACTACTTTAGCATCTCAGTTTTGATACCTTCACCATATCTGAATATTTCCATGCATCTAGGATAGTAAAAAACTTAGAATAAAGAGATGCAAAACCTCTTTATTCCGTAATGTTCATTTTCCTGAAGGCCTAAAGGATGTTTTTGAATGATGTATCTGGACTAGATTTAAATTATTCAAGAAACTGAGCTAATTGTCATCCTAAATTTTTCCTTTGCATAGTGTATCACATCACTCTCAGTTGTGTCCCATTGGACTACCCTAAACAGTTATTTTTCATCTCTAATTCTCATGCTCTCTAATATTCCTAAATGATTGTTGGAGTCCCTCTTAAATGATCTTAAAAGTAAGAATGGGAGATGTGTTCAGAATGCTGGCTTCCATCATAGAAGCAATGAATTAAATCATTAATTGCATGACTAAAGACATTGTTTTTCCATATATTTTATACATGGTAAAACATATTTTTTAATCATGGACTGAGCAACAAATCAATAGACTGTGAAGATCACATTTTCCTTCACTCTTTTGTCTTGGAAACCTTAATGGGGATCTAATAGCAGCCTTTAAATACCTTTAAGGAGCTTATTGAAAAGACCTCGCCAGAACCTTCACAGTGGTGTTTGGCAGTAGCATAAGTAGCTGAACCAAGAAGTTCTGGCTGGGTATCAATGAAAGCATTTTCCCCATAATGACAGTCCAGCAGGGAAGAAGGTTTCCCAGAGTGTTGGTATCATCTTCACCCTTGAGAGTTCTCATGACCCAGATGGATAAAGCCCTGAACAATCATTTTTGATCTCATAATTGACCCTGCTTTGAGCCAGAGATTGAACTAAAGTAACCTTCTGACATCACTTCCAGTCACAGAATTATCATGTCATTCTACACAAAACAAGAAGGAAGTAACCAAGCAGGGAAAAAAGAAACAGAGGAAAGCAGAAAAATAAATAATTTGCTTAGTCAAAGTTTCTGGGGATATCATTTTTTTTTTATCATGTACATACATTCAACTAAAGACATGAAAATAAGCTTTCATTCCCTAAAGTAAGATTATCTCATTGTTATTGTCATTGTCTCATTATTATCATCACTGAATAGCAGTTTAAAAACTGTATTGGGGGAGAGTTTAGGCTTTTCCCATAATTAACAACCATGTAAGATTTCTTGGTAGGACTCTCTCAGAAAATCATTTGTTGAAAGAATAAAGATGCAGGTAATATGTACAGTGAGATGGCTCATTGGAGCATTCAACTCTCTTAGCCCTACCTATTGATAAATTTGTTTTGAGAATTGCAGTGTTGAGCTATTAGGAACTCCATGTAAGTCATCATTATGCCTGAACTTTGTATTCTAAAATATGCTACATACATTCCTGGTTATGTGTTGTGCATTTTAATCCTGCCTTTCTCTGTGCTTGATCAGCTATTTAAACAATACTAACCACTACAGGAATTCAAGGAATGGAAGGTTTATTCCTAGAAGGAATTGCTTTATTCCTTTCCAGTTAAGTTGAACTGCAATAAAGGTTGGGGTTTTTTTTATTTCAGTGATGAAACTGTTCGAGAAGATCCATAACAGTTTTATTAATTTAGGGAGTTATTTTACATAAACATTCACCATTTTGTTAACAATGGATACAAATAAACCAAATTATAACATATGAAATTATAAATTTTAAAAGTTTAAAATTACTTATTAGCCTAAAAATAAAGCTTCCTGTTGTGCCTTGTTTCTGGTTACAGGGACATTTCCACATCTTCTTCATTTACTTGACCAAACAAACTCTATGCAATTTATAAAGGTCAAGATGCTTTTTCTCTCATATTTAACACTGAGTCACATACATGACAGCTGTCAGACTCATGGTTAAAACTGAGATGACACTCCAGTTGATACACTAGCAAGGGAAGAATTTCTGGGTCATAGGCAAGGAACACTGGAAACTTATTTTTCCATTAGATAACCACAACTCTGAATATACCTATGAAACAGCCTAATTGATCAAGTCTTTTTAGAAGGAAAAGATGCTATTTCTGCACATAGGTATATATATATATGCTCACATATATATGTGCACCATTAAAGTTCAGCAATAGCTCTTCTGACAACTCCTGGTTCAATAGTTTCCAAAAGGCCTTGTTTTTCAAATGTAGTAACTGATTGTCACTAAGAAGAAACATAAAGAATAATACATCTGTCATTACACCACATACTTCCTTAGCTCACTAATAAACTGAGAGTCAGACTGGAAAACAGTCACACTGATTGATGGCTCATTCTAAAGCAGTGTTCTCCTAAGCAGCCTGCCATGGCACCCAAAGAGTGAATGCCAGGAATGTGCAAGAATTTTTACCAGTGCCATCCTTAGTTTAGTGCTATGGCAATGGTTCTTTAGGGAACTGCTCACTGAAAGGTGCAGAGGAAACTGCACTGAGTGCTTAGTTTCTGCAACTTACATTCACTCAGAAGGGAATTTAAAAGAACATTAAGTCCTTGGAAGGCAAGCTCCCACTCACGGATGTTGCAGAGTTGAGAGCTAATGTGTGCATTAAATGTATTGTTTCTGAACCTTTTATAGATCTAAAGATAAACACTTGTAGCTCCGAGCTGATGCCATATGATTATTTCTAAGGAAAAGAAGATTATTTTGAAATTATCACAACGTGAATTCACTAAGGAAAAACTGTTGATCTGCTTTTTTGATTCTAAACTAAAAATATATTGATAAAAAGAGAAAAATTGTGCTAGGTACAATAGGGAATCTTTCATATATCTAACTCTCGTGCAAAGATTTATATGCTTTGATGATGCAATTACCCACTCTGAAGGATCTGCACAGGGACTAGAATGTTTGCTTCATTTTCTGTTTCAGTTTGGACTTGAGACATAAATATGTTAAAGGCCAAGGCTCTCTCCTATGAGCCCTTCTATGCCTTCATCTCTAGTCTACTTGAAAGTGTCATAAGCCTATACAATGGATATAATTTATTAGGAATTTATGATTTGCTGCCATGAATACCTACAAGTGTAGTTCAAAAACCTTTGATTGCTGAATTGCAATTTAATAATCAACTGTTAAAAGCTATTATAAAGCATTATTGACTGGCAAGACACACATAAATATTTAATCAAGAGTCGAGACTTCCTTACACTTGCTCTTAAAAGACCAGTTTCTTAAAGTAAGAGAAATAGAGATTTTTCTAAGTGTGTGTTTTAAAATACCTAATAAGTGCTGTTAAAGAATATTTTTTTTAAAAGGATTTGCAAACATAAAGTTACTTATATATATATAGTATACAAATATCATTTGCAAAAAGAAAACAAAGGTCTAAATAATTTTAAACAATTCAGTTGAGGTTTAAACTATAAGGTTAGTCATTTCATTAAAAAGTTATTATATTATAGCAAGGCAACTACACAGGACTGTGATTATACTCCCTTAAGAAAAATCAGTGTGATCCTGGAGATAGTTTGTGGTCTCATGCTATCCAAACACTACTTTTAAGCAACATGAAGCTCAAAGCTCTTCAGGGACAGGGACCTATAAAAGTGAAGAATTTCTTATAGTGTCATGGGCTGTGAAAGAGAAATCATCTCTCTAATTTACTTGCTATAAAAGGGAATTGAAAATTTGTAAGAGAAGGGGGAAAATATAGCCTTGAGAAAATGTATGTTGAATATAAAAATATAGTGTTTGTCAACAGGCTCTGTTGATTCTGTTTAGTAATATTTGGTTTTGTTCTCAACTGAAGTGCTATATGTACCTCTGGACACTTTAAGCAGAAAGAACCAGCTTTAGTCTTTCAACACCTCTTTCTTTAATTAGAGAAAGTGAGTTAGAGTAGTTAGGTAGTATAAAAAAGTCAAAATCTCATTAAGCTTGCTGCCCATTCTCTTCCCAGCAGTGCAGTCTCCGATGTGGCAATCATAGTTTGCACCTAGGCAGCCACCATTTGCTCAGAAAGAAGAGTGATGTTTAATTTACCCAAACTGTAGCAAATACAATATTGCCTTTACCATCCAGCATCTCAAATTACTAAGAGACATGCTTTCTTCCTTTTTTCCATTTGAGGTAAAGGGAAATAATGTATGGTATATCAATTTCCCTGTTTCTAGAGATCAAGTACATTTCCAATTGATTTCTTTTAACCTAAATTAGAGCTTGGGCAAATGGAACCTCCCACACCACTGTTCCAAATGTCAGCAAGGAGTTGTTGGACTAATGTATCTCCATGGCTATGACTGGAAAGGATCTGTGCTTCCCTTCACTACTTTGAACGTGACAGTAATCATGTGAGAAGAATCATACTAACAGGATTTCAGACCAAACTGGCAGTCACTTCATAAGAAACACTAATCTCCAGAGATTTCCCACCAGTTAAGCCAAGAAACAGTGAGAAATATTTGCAAGCTTCCAGCTAACACGTGTGAGTCTAAAGCTGCATCCTGGCCTGAATATGAGCACTGCTTCCCTGGCCAGTTTTCTTTGGTATATCCTCATGCCATGGCAGTTTCATGGCACCAAGAAGATGATAAAGCAAAACAAAAAAGAATGGTAAAAATGTCATCAAAGTTTAAAATAACTACCATTAACTTTCTTTGGCACTTCAGAACAAGTTTCTGAAATATAATGGAAAAGTGCTGTTGAATAAAGAAGTAATGGTAGGTACTGCAATACTGAAAGAGAATGAATGTATAACAAATTATAGAGAATGAGTGAAAATATTGCATTTGCTTTATATGTACTTGTAGACTGGTGAACATTAAAAATAAATTGCTTTTTTATTCTTCTTAGATAAAGTTATCTTAAAAATTCATGTCATCTGCAATATGTGCAGTGATGTACAGATAGATAAATAACACACATTGTTATTGTCAAAAAGGAACTTATAAATTCTTGGATGGAGATATAGGACTAAGAATCTTAATTAGAAACTGGCTTAATGCCACAAATATAGTGAAAAATATGAGGAAAATAATCCCTAAGAAATGTCTATCATTCCTCTGGCTGATATATTCAAAGTAGCTATCACAGGATTTTCCCAATCTTTCTTGCTATAAATACTGATCTCCAGCCTGTCAGGTCATAAGTCCAGCCCTGCACGTCTGTAACCCTTGAGCTTATGCTATTTTGCTTGACTTGAATCAGATGGGTATAAGGTTTTTTTTGCTTTAAAGAAGTAACAAGAAAGAAAAGGACAGAAAGAAAAGGACCCACCAGCAAGCAAAGGGCTATCTAAGAATTATGTGACCTAATTGAAGTGTCTCTGCTTTCCAAGACAGTTATAGCAAATCAAGCTTAAATGTTGTTCAACTTCAAATGTTGTTCAACCCAGTCTAGGTGTGATATAAAACCTCTCTCTTGGCTCTCAAGGTGGAGGCACGTGCACAGCATTGGGCCAAGTCGGGCGCCAAGCAGAAAGCAGATCAGGGAGCAAGGTTTGGGCAGTGTGGTGCTCCCCTTGGCACACCTTTCACCTTGTCAGTGTCCCCGGAGCTCTGGGCTTTGTGGTTTTCTGAACCCTAACCCTAGGTGTAACCATAACCCTAGCCAACAGGCCATTACAGGTCAACATCAAAGATACTTTTCTCTGGAAGCACATATGTGAAGGGAATGGGGAAGAGAAATTGAACTATGGATATACTTAAAACTAAACAGTTGTCAGAATAAAAAATTGGGTCGTTTTCCTCTGTGGCTTGTAAGAAGTGAATGCACAGACCCAGCCCACTCAGAGTGTAGGCTGGTTTCATCAACAACAGGCAGCTTGGTTGGGACACAATTCAGCTGTCACATTTCTTTGTTCTTTTGCTAGACAATTAAAATAAATCTGTTTCAGTATTGTAGTATCTGTGTAGACCAAGCTCTCTTGTTCCTGATTGGCATTTTTCTCACACACAAAATTTTAATATGTAAAATTAGGTCTATTAAATTAGGCATACAAAGATACTTGAACAAATTTCAGTCAGATTTCAAATAATCATCGGAATTAGATCATGCCACACTACAACTCTCTCTGCTCTGCAGTTAATACCATAGTTACAAACAGGGGATGTGGGCTCATCTGTTTAGAATTAACACAAGGCATTCTTGCAACAAGAAGGGAAGCAGCTAAGCTGTGAGGAGAGTATTTACATAAACTGCTGACTCCTCAGTAATATAAAATTAGCTGTCTTTGTGTTTGCTATGATGTTTTGCTGTTTCCCTTTAATTCCTTTTTGCCTTGCTGTAATGTAAGTTTACCTGGTTTCACCAGGTCATTGAAACATCTTGGGGAAAAATTGTGAAACATGCAACATTATCTATAATTTGGAACACAAGTATGACATAACCAAATACTCATTCTAAAGTAATTTAACCTTGCTTACCCTGATGGAATTAAAACATTTCATCTGTAAATTTAGCAGGTATTATTATATATACATTGTAGAAAAATTAAATACGTATATTTTAGCCAATATGAAAAAAACCAATCAACTACCAAAGCATCCCTTAGTTTCAGATAAACATAGAATTAGAAGACATTCTAAGTCAACTTTTTAAAACCCAAAAAAGTAACCAAGAGTAGTACCTTCTCTTAGTGCATGTTGCTGTAAGAATGTTAGTCTTCCACCAAGTTTTTCTACTCAAGGCTCACAGTTGCTCTAATGTACATATCCAATCTATGATGTATCAGCTGTGTCTCATTATAAACAAAACACTTCAGTTAAACTGAGGGACTTTTCCATTCCCTATTTCTAGTCCTGTCTTTAATTCACAAAACTTATACTATTTTTTTTTCCCACAAGAAATGTGTCAAAGTCATTGCTTGTTGCATATTTATGGTCATATCCAGAGAAATATTTAAAAGAAACAATAGCTAACGTTACATACCTCACAATAAATCATTAAACTCAGTTGTCCTGATACCCTATACAGCATAGCTAAATATCTGGACATTTTTAAAAGGTATGTAAAATTTATATCTTGTCAGCATCCTTTAAGGAGGGCTTTCAGTTATGTGTAGTCATGTAAAGTGTAAAGATGGCAAAAGCTACCAGATGAAGGGAGAAGGAGGGGGAGAAGGTGCTCCAGGTGCTGGAGCTGAAATTCCCCTGCAGTGCAGACCATGGTGAAGCAGCTGTGACCCTGCAGCCCATGGAGGAACAGAGGGATTCAGAGATCCACCTGCAGTCCTGTGCAGGAGCCCCACACCTGAGCAGGTGGATGTCTGAGAGAGAGCTGTGAACCCCTGGGAAACCTCTGCTGGAGCAGGCTCCTGGCAGGGACCTGTGGACCTGTACATAGAAGAGCCCAGGCTGTAGCAGGCTTTCTGGTAGGACTTGTGACCCTGTGGGAGACCCAAGCTGGAGCAGCCTGTGCCTGAAGGACTGCAGCTGGTGGAAGAGTGACCCACGCTGCAGCAGATCATGAAGAGCTGTAGCTCATGGGATAGACTCATACTGGAGAACTTCATGGAGAACTTTCTACACTACTGGTGGGGAGTCCGTGGAGCTTGGGAAGGAGGGAAAGGTGGAAGAAAGGTGTTTTTTTAAGATTTTTTAAAATTCTCATTATCCTTACTTTGTTAATAATAAATTCATTTAATATCCCCAGCTTCAGTCTGTTTTGCCTGTGGCAGTATTTGGTGAGTGATCTCTCCCAGATCTTATTTCAACTCATGAACCTTTGCTATATTTTCTTTCCCCTGTGAAAAGCTGTGAAGGGAAGTGACAGACCAGCTCTGGTGAATGTCTCCCATCCCACCAGCATCAACCCACTACACCTTTCATGAAAGGATAAATCTTTTTCTTTAAAATACACTGTTTAAAAAAGGAAGGGAGGAGAGAGAAAGACAAACATTTTTCTATGCCAGGGGAAGGAAGCTGACATTTAGTTCCTTTTCCTGCCCGAGGTGTCCAGCATCTTCCTTACTCAGTCTCCCTTCCTGATGAAGAGAGACTGAAATAAAAGGCATACTGTACTTAAGTTCTTGCCACCACTGTTTATTCGGTGCAGAAAAATGTCCAGAAGCCATTGGTTTATAAGCAGGCAATAATTAACACCTGATATTATAAGTTTCTATTTACAGAACCACATGAAATTTTTAGCCTTGAGTTTTGGTAGCTATTTCCAGAAAATTCCCTGCATTTTACTTTTAGCAGTCATTGAAGAAAAGTTGTGAGTTTATCTCAAAAATCAAGATGAAGCACAGATTCCTTATTCCCTCAATGAGGGATTTAAATTGAGAGAAGTGCTCAAGTTTTTCACCTCCACTGTCAAGCAGAGGTGTAGGTACACACTTGTGACTGAATTTGGGCAATGCAATCTAGAAACCTGTAGAATATGGGGACCTTGGACAATATCAGCATCAGGAGTCAGCTAAGCAGAGGCTTTCAGAATGGCAAGTTTAGTTTTAAGCATCTCTTGTTGGATCCTGGCCATAATTTTGTCAAGAAAACTTGTATAGGCTTGTCTGTAGCTTTCATTTGAAGACAAATCCTGGGAGAGACCTCTCTAGTCCTTAACTAACTTCTAACCTTTTCCTGTGTAAGCAAGCATGCTTCATTCTTAAATGTGTTTCTATTCATGCACTGTGGGAATCTCCTACTGCAGAGTATTAATGTCAACAAAAGGTTAATAAAAAAATAAGGTTTTGAGGCCCTTTTTCATGCTTGTCTGCTCACACCTGATTTGTTTTATTACTGAAGCTGATGGTTTTCAATAGCACTTACAGCAGCAGCAGCAGTTTAACTCTCACTTCTTATTGAAAAAGCCAAATCTAGAGCTGAGTAATATCTGTTACTTATCTGTGCTTTTTAAAATAAAAAGCAAAAGTTAAAAGCTGACAGAGTCATGGGTAAGTGTTATTGGAAGTCACAGCCAGCAAGGATTTTGCAGCTGGAAGAAAATAGTCCTTTCCCTTCCTTTTCTGTAGTCAGTCACGGTATTGCTATTCTTTGGAGTTTTTTTCATTTCTTCCCATGGCCTTTAACCAGCACTTATGGTCTGTCTTGAAATAAAGTTCACCTCTCTTATGTTTAGAGAAAAGGTAGCATGATCTAAGGTTTTTTCCTAGACCAAAGAATTCTCCAGTCTGGATTTTAAAACTTACATTTCTACCAAATCACCATGCCACTCATTTTTTAATTCCCTCCCCTCTTTAATTTTTTTTTTTTTTTTTTTTGGTTCAGAACAAGAAATAAAGTATAACAATTCTGTAATAAAGTACTCTGATATCTGTAAAGAGAGAGATCCAAATATTATTTGGATATTATTTCAAAAAATTTCAAATATTATTTCAAGACACATACCACTATTGCAGTCCAGTATGTCCATAGGGAAGACAGAGGACAAGTTTTAAGCATGGAGCAATTGGGAGTAATAGGTCATTAGAAAAAATTGAAATATGTTTTATAATAATGAAAACCAGCCAAATCTAAAATGTGTAAAACTAGTTCTGACAAAAATACCTTCGCTCACTCTTAGTGCCAGTGGAGTGTTAATGTTAACATAACTAAACATCACAAAGGATATTCATAAATGAAATAAATAATTTGTAGAGTTCATAAGAAATGAGAAAGACAAAGATATCTTAATACTAAAAAGAAAATACTGACATTTCCCTTTCAGCAAATCTGAATGTTTCAGCCAAATGATGTTCAAATGTTTTAGTGTAACAATAGGTAAATTTTCATAAAAGATTTTTATTTGCCGCATAAAAGATTTTTATTTGATTTTGATTTTCAGCTAATCCCCCAAAATCATTAATGAAAAATCCTTCCAACTAATAATTGCAGGGGATCCTAAATTTTAGACGTATACAGGCCTTTGACAAAGCACTACTGCATTGGTGAATGCCAGTTCCCCATCTCCCGTGAATTATGTGGAATTACGTATGACAAGAAAAGCTTATCTACAAAAAAATTTAGGTCTATAATGGAATGTATGGACAAAATGAAATATAACCTCCAAATAGTCAGCTGATAACAATGAAATCTAGCGAGTCAGCTAAGGCACTTTTTGTGACATAAGCCAGACCAAGATTCAGAAGGAATTTACAATTTCACTTTCCCTCATTCCAGGAAAGTGAGCTGGCCAAATAAAATATGGTAAAGGCAGAAGTGTACTCTGAAGTCTTGTTTCACTGAAGAAACTGTGCAAGGACATATTTTCATTGTAAAATGGAAAATGACATTACTTTTTTTTTCTTTTTTGAGATCTAAGAAATTTTCTGATAATCAAAAAAACATTTTGCACCTTTCTGTCCTGCAATTATGCCTTCTTAACTACCTCAGTGTTAAAAATAGAGATTGCCTTTAATCAGTTATTTTTTCACATATTGAGTCTGAAAGTGTTGGAATATGCAAACTTCCTAGTACTGGCAAAACATGAAAATGGAATATTGATATTTTACTCATAATTCTTTTCAGATCACGTTATGTGTGCTTAGCATCCTTCATTTTGATTGCAAAGTACAGTTCTTTTTAAAAGAACCATGCTGTTTTCTTCACAACTTGCTGCTTAACAAGGTTGCAAAGCACAGTGTTACACTTTGTTACCCTCCTGACAGAGAGAACTGCCAAAAAGCCATTTTCTCTTTCTTAAGATGCATTGGTGTGTCCATCTTTATCCTTAGTTGTTCCTCTTCCATTTACATTACAAAATGAAATTATATTTACAGAAGAGAAATTATTGTTCATATTACAGTTCAATTGTTGTTGAATTAACAAGTAATTTTATTAACAAGCTTTGAATCCACATGTGTGTTCTGCCCTCGTGGAAATCCTCCAGAATTGATTAAAGAAAGCTAAGGATTAAGCTGGTGATTTATCGACAAGAAGAATGTCACCTTTATCTACAAGCAGGGATATTTATCTCAGCTGGAGTGTTCCCAGTGTGTTTCACATCTTTTTTACCCACTACCTTTCATTTCCCCCCATCCGAAACATAAAAGAAAAGGGTATTCTTAAATCTGGGTATTATCTGGGGTAACCGTAGGAAAGGGAGCTGCATCTGCCTGCAGAGTCACACATTTTCTTGGGCTGATGGAAAAAAAGTTGAAAACAAACAGATTCAACCAACAAAATAACAAAAAACCCCACCCCAAACATAATAGAAAAAGTCCTTTTAAATATTTTTTCTCTTTTCCATGATGTATGGCTCAAAAGCCAGAGGTACAAAGAAAAGTTTATTCCACCGGAAAACTTGACACAGAAAATTTTGATGCCATCTTGCTTCATTCAGGTAATAATTGCTATATTGGTTTATAAAGTACTGGTGGACCATTGCTCCTGAAAGTGGTACTTTAATATTATGTGTTTGTACATCACTTAAAGCACAGCAGTGGTGATTCATCAAAATGCAAATCAGTAAGGGAGGCTGAAATAACAGCATAAAGCAAAGTGATTAGAATCCTATGAATCACAGCACTAGGTATCATATGTGTGATATTTTTTTGCAATAATCTGTTTGACTGCACTTTGCACTAGGCTAGCTGATTTCCCATAGGCTGTGTTTCATGACAATATCCTATATAACCTGCACAAAATAGAAAGCAGATATGAAGGTCATTTCAAGGCAACTGAGGAGAACTTGCAAAAATCTGCCAGCTGAGCAAGCTTACTTTTTATTATAGTTCATAAAGTGTCCTCAGCTGAAGAGCATATCTTATTTATACTTTTAAATTTTTCTATAGTGATGAATGATTATCTCTGAATATGAAAACTTGTTTTAACATTTGCTCCATTCAAAAAAGTTCCTGCTACAATCAAAACACTGAAAATATATGCAGACGGAATTTAAAATGTCCTCCTTCCATTCACTTTTCATTCACAGACTTACCAGAAATCCATATTTCACAGCTATTCTAAAGGAATTTTAGTCATGCTGCTTTTTATTAAGAACAGGTCTGGACTCATTATTTTAGTCAACAATCTATTTGCAATAACCAGATCTGTACAGCAGAAACCAGCAGATGCTTCTGGTCTCCACAGTGTCACACCTTAAAAATTAAATTCTAGTTTCAGCTATATAACTGTTAAGATGGTGAAGCAATGCCATTGATTTCACCGAACCTTCCCAAGATAGTACTGGTCCCACACTACAATGTAGTCTGGCATCAAAATTACACTTTGGAGAGCCTTTTATTTGAGCTTTTTATTCAATTTTATTTGAAATATCTGATAAGTATTTTATAGTTGATTTCTGAAATACAGAGATCTTTCAGAGGGGTACAAGGCAGCACCTAGAAATAATATTAGCTCTGCGGCTTGCAATCAAGAACTGCCCATGAACATAACATCCTAGTAGTGATAAAATATGACAGCAGGGAAGAAGGATTCCAAATGGTTTCACACATCCTGTCTTTACTATTATGCTTTGGAAACAAGGCTACAACAGTTTTTTCCTCAGAGAACACCTAAAGCACTCAGTCAGGAAAAATCAGATGGACAAGCCGACTCTCACTCCAGGGAGCTGTAACAATGAATTACTTCTGAAATCTTTTGACAGATAGAAAAATGTAGGCTTGTGCTTTGTTTTAGACCACTGTGTCCTCTACACGGTTCATTTCTGTGGTGAAGGGTGTGAAGTGTTTGATCCTTGCTGTTTGTAAATCCAGACTCTGCAGCAATGGCAATAGTCACCACCCACTGATCAGCCAAGTTAACTGTCCCTTTTCCACAGTGATACCATTTCCAATAACTCAGCCTTCAAAGGATGTACCCAAAACTTTAACAAATGCACTCCCCTCAAAACGCATTGTCTTTGATCTAGTCCACTCCATAAAGAGGTCAGGTTTTGTGAGTGAGTTTTGTGAGGGCCATTTGTTTAGTAAAACTGAGAACAAAAAAAAAGGAAAAGGAAAAAGGGGAAAAAAAAAGAGGAAAGGGAAAGGAAAATGGAAAGTGGAAGGGAAAGGGAAAGGGAAAGGGAAAGGGAAAGGGAAAGGGAAAGGGAAAGGGAAAGGGAAAAAAGAAAAAGGAAAAAAATTTCTTCTGACTGTTTCATAACTCCCAGAATGAAAAGGTCAAATTCTGCAAAGGATCTAGGATATAAGTGTCAAAAATTATGATATTTTTAAAAAATTTAAATATATTAAAAGCCTTAGTTTTTCACTCTCTTGGACTTTACAAAATATACATTGTTCTTTGTGTTCCTGTTTACACCATAGAGAATTTTGGTCTTCCTGACAATCAGGACTTTTTTATTTACTTAAACTATCTGGAAATTGATCATCTGAACTGTATGCTAATGCAGAGTAAAAAACTTATGCCTCAGAAAACAGAGTTTAAAGTACTTAATTTCAGGCATAGAAGCACAAGGCTATCCAAGCCTGCAAAGAAATAACAAGTTATATTACAGCGTGCTTATTCACTTGGATTTCAGGGCACATTTAATCATTTCCCCCCCAGATTTTGCCTACACTGCAACAAAAATATGTACAGTATGTCAGGAGTGCTTTATTTTCTGCACTGGATGACAGTCCAAGCTCCCCAAGGTGATTTCTTCTTGCCATGTCAGGGCCTGGACCACATCCTACGTCTAATATGTGTAGGACTGATCAAACTGCAGTCACAAATAAGGAAAAATAGTCTGAGGTAGGAAGAAAATGGAAGAATGAGCACAGGTGTAGGGTCATGCCATTTTCTAGTCAGATAGAATGTCCTCAATTTGACTTTTAATTCACATTTCTCAATAAAAGTAAAATGCTGGTACATACTAAATTTCTCGCTTTTCTCAGAAAAGTGCTCCTGTTCTCATCATTTTTAAGACCACTGATAAATTTCGAACAAAAAGTTTAGGGTGTATGGGATAGAAGGGAATATGGTCAATTCTTTGCTGTCTAGTTAGCCACTCAAAATATTGGAGTTCTATCTCATGTCATGTAAGAACACACAAACCAAAAGCAAAATACTAGAAGTCTTCACTTGGACAGTTTAGCTGGTGTCAGCATCATTGTTGTCCTTAAGATTATATGATTTAAAGGCACATTCCTAACTTAGAGCTGCAGTGGAAGACATTGAGAAATCAGTGACTACAAAAGATGGAACTCTGGCAAAACATGGGATTTATGCCACATAAATCCTTCAGTATTTGGAACAAAATGTCTTCAAATGGTAAAAAAAAAAAAAAAATCAGTATTTTTTAACTTTGCAAAGAATAAGCTGTATTTTATTTCTTTATCTGTAGTTACACATGCTTCTGCTTGAAACTTTTCCCATGTGTCTCCTGAAAAAAGACATTATATATTTATTTAAATTAAGTCATGCAACTAGATCCAAAAAAAACCTGCAAGTTTTCCTGATTACAAGTACTTTCATTATTTTTTTTTACCAACACAGTAAAAAAATTTTACAGATTTCTAAAAAACAAAAACTATTTTTATGTCAGACAGATACTTCAGCAAAGAAAAGAAATATGTGACAATTACTGAGCTAATACACTACACTTTTACTTTGCTAATTAAAACTATAATAATGCAATAATTAAATTAAGGTCTCTACTAAAATTTAATCAATATACTAATAGATTAAGTCACCAAATTAATAGCAAGTAATCAAATTAAATTAACCAATTGTCACCACAGTGAATTATTACATATCAGTATTTTCTGTGAAGATTTTAGGAGAGCATGCATCCTTAGTGAAAATCAGATTGCTTTTTCCCTAGAAAAGCTGAGAAAAAAAGATGGTGGCTTATAGGAATTTTTGCCAAGAAATTTTCCACAAACTCTTCACTGAGGTAAGAGCTATTAGAACAACAATCAATAAAAACACTCTTTTATAGGACATGTAATGACAAAACAGACGTATTCTTTTCCATACTTGTGCTGTTAATGTTAATTATCACACTGCTTTTAGCATTTTCAAAATATCTTGTTCTTTTTAATGTCAAGGAATTTGAGAATCAATATGAGCTCATAATTCATACTAATGTCTGCTGATAAAACATGACCTGCTTTTACATTTATCAGAATTCTACTCACAATTAAGCAATTTTCCCAGCTGTACTCAAATTTCTGCTTAATATTTCACATCATTAAGCACCTTAGTTCTTCAAAAGTTGTATCTTTCATTAATTCCGGGCAAGTAATCCCAGGAGACCCAGTTTGTTTTAAAAATCCAGTTGCTCAGTTTTCTAATTCGGAGACATTGTTTATTTCAAATCACTTCCTCTGCAAGTAGCTATTTTCTTCAGTCAAATTGTGAGATGAGAAGCCCTGCTGCTCTTGCTGCCTGAAGGTCAAAGGGTTGTGTGGGAGAGAATTTACCATGGAAGAAACAACCCAGCTTTACCTGGGTGACAGCAATTATGCAGAACAACAAAAAGAGAAGTTAAGTTACAAGATGAGAACTCTAATACATTCTCCCCAGGGTCTGCCACTCACTCAGCCATGAGAAAAACAATGCCAGACTTCATTTTAGCAGTTACGTCTCCATATCGCTGAGATAGCAAAGCCTATATGATACACACAGCATACTTTGTTGCCTTGCTTCCCGGGTGTCTGCTCTTCAGGTTTCCTCCCCTTAGGTCGTCATTCCTTGGAAGAAAAAAAGAACAGACCAATCAATTTTTAATTTAAGTGTCCCCATGAATAGACAGTGAAGTCATAACTTTCTTCTAAAGGCCAAACCTGGCCACACCTTTAACCTGCAGTGAAAGAGAAATGTGGGAAAACGTATGGAACAACACTCACAGTATATTAACATCCAGATCAAGACATAGAAATGTTACTGGGGAGAGGATTGTGAAGGGCATGGACCCTTCAACCCTCACAACAGGAGAGGTGCAGTAGAGGGGACAACACATTGTCTTGATTGGGGTAGGCACCTCAGGAGGAAATACTTCGAAGAGGTACTCACCCACACACATTCCCTGCAGCCATTCCCATTGAGTCCTGAATCTAACTGGAAAATGAACTATAAATGAAATATAAATGTACCTCCTGTGTACATAAAAGCACCCCCTGTGTTTTATATGTGAAAGGTATCCAAGGGTGGAATTTATTTATTTTCTTAGGTTGCTATTTGCATATTTTCTTACACTCAGGCATTTTTGACCATTTAAAATGTGGTAATTTTTGCCACTTATTTCAAGTTGCAACTCCCTCCCTGCCCCTGAGTATATTTTAATCACTCTAGAAATGTAAATTAAAGTCATACATAAGAATGTTAACAATAATAGGCACTATTTCCAAGCTTGAAAAAGTGAGATTCAGAAAGGTCATTGATGTTGCCCTAAAAATGTGCTGATTCCATGAAAGAAACTTTTGATTTACAGACCAAAATGATGCACTAAAAATCCTATTTTTTGGTCCAAATTTTCATATGTTGGGGATCTTCTTTTGAGGAATACTACTGAAATATATGTTTAACTTATTAATTTTGAAAATGAGAAGCATGTCTTTTTCTAAGGGACATTTGGTCTGGGCTGTTGTAAGTGGTAAGTCAAAGTGCCAGAAATATGTGGCCTTATCTAAGGTCTGTTCAAAAGATAAATAAGATTTCAGTTGGCTTCCTCCAAGTTTAGCAAGAAAATCTTGCGAAAATGGGTACGCCCAGTAATCATTCTGTATGAAAACTCCCTTCAACAACATCTCATATCTTAGTTAAATTTCACTGTTCTACTAAACTTTGTTCTCTTATTTTAGTAATGTGCTGCATTTTTTACAAAGCTATGACATATTTTAATTTTATTTTTCTTATTCTTCCTGGTTCCACTACTTATTTTCAGCAATAGAATGGCATACATTATGTGGATATTTCTTTTCCTAGTTTTTCACTTGCTTTTGCTCCTTAGGTGGTTGAAAATAGAGATTGAGAACTTTTTATGTTTTCACTCTCAACCAGAAGCTTTTCCTAATGACATTTGCACCTGTGTCATGAGTCGTTAGAGAAATCTTGACCACAAACATCAATAATCTGAAAGGCAAGAAGAAAACACCTGAGGTAAGGCTGTATTCTCAGCTTTTATTAGGAACTTATGTTCAGACCTTTCAGTGAATGTTTCAGAGGGAATGAAAAAAGTTTTCCCAATCTTTTGTAATACACGTTGCGTTTAAGAAATAAATTTATGCATGTGTTTTATGAATATAAATGTCCACATATTTAGAATTATATTTTATATAAATATATAGGTATCACATCCATGGCTTATTAAAACATACTAATCCCCAAATACCCTGGGATTTTTTCCAGTTCCTGACAGGTAGTACCGTAATATTATTCATCTCCTGACATCAAGTGGCATCCTCAAGTCCAAGCCTGCTGATGGAACAAGCTATACTCAAGAAAACACAGTCCCTGCTACAATATGGTCTTAGTGGCTACTGCTCTAGAAATCAGTAAACATATCATGACCAAGTTAATTTGGAGTCTCTGGGAGTGGGATAAGTGAGCTGGGGACTCAGTGTCATTAGGATAAGTTACCTATGACATTTTAATCACATTTCCAGTAGAAACATGCTTTCTGGAACCCATATGGTTCCGGTGAACACACCACCACAATGAAGTTATTGGGTTTTTCTGAAGCAGCTGCTCTGCATTAGTAATGTTTGTCCCACTATACCCTCTGAGCAGTGTAAAACAATGGGTCATTTCTTCATCTGATGCCAACTGCTGTTTACCACTGATTTAACAAACAGAGTGTAAAGCAGGGGAACCACACTGATGTACAACAAAGACCTGGTGTGCACAAAATTTTCAAAACCTCTCATTCCAATCTCAATGAAGAAGTGTTGTATTTTCTTCAAAGTTATTCTATCTTCTGTGCAGAATCTGTGAATGTGCAGCTCAGAAGTTCAGGAGCTCTCAAGATTTCTTACGTTTGGGACAAAACTTTTGCCCCTTGGAAAAAGTATTTTTCAGATGTTATTTTCTCAAAGGTCTAAGTTTATAGGAAAAGTTATGTTATTAACTGTAAGGATCCAGTATAGGACACCCATCTCTCTACTGTTCCCAAACATTTAGCAGAGTGCGAGACAGATTTCTCCAAGGGCAGATAAATTCTATACTGAGCTGCTGCTCTCAATCATACTCTGGAAGACACATAAGTGCATATACATTTTTGGTCCCTATAATTTCCCCTTATACACATAAAATAGTTAAAAAGTAGGAAAAATATTCTCCTAAATAAAACTCCTGAACTAGATGGCTAAAGAAAAAAGCAGCTGGAATATCCTGTACAGTTTCTAAACTTGGAAGGCCAAAAAATATTGTATTATTACACTAGGAAGATTTTTAAAAAACTATATAGTTAAATAATACCAGGACACTTATAAAAATGTTTTTTTTCTTGTTGCAACTTTTAAGAATTTTTTTTGTTCAAATGAGTTAAGAAAGAGGTGGCAAGTCAAAAGCCATTACTTGGAAAATGAGGTGGAGAATATTTTAACTTGTAGCATATACTGTTCTTATTTTGTGATTTGTTGTTTTTAAAATAGCATTCTCCGCTACCCTTTTCCTTGAAACTACATTTATATAATTATTATGTTTGCTGTAAACACATGCACAGCAAGCACTTTCAGTGATATATTGAATAGGAGAAAATCATCTTTGCAAGGATATTTGCTTTCCCGGAAACAGCTAAGACTGTGTAAATATTTAACTGTAATTATGCTAAAGCACCATTCTTTTATGCCACAGTCACTCACAAAATACAATCCTATAAATGCTTTTCTCGAGATTTGTTACATGCTGGTTTTCAGTCTTATGGGAACAAATCTCTCTCACTGCTATTGATCTGTTCTTTAAATTATTCTCCCATGAGGCTTTCAGCTAAGAGCATCTTTTCCTTGAATCTCTTTGTATTTTTAATTGGCTTATGTTTGTTTAAACAAAATCACACCAGTGCCTTAGGCTGCAGCCATTGACTCATTGCATTCAAAACCAGACACACTGTACTCCAGCAGCCTTCACTTCTGTCCTCTACTGGACTCATCTCTTTGGGGATGAAATCTGTCACAAGGACAAAAAAAAAAAACAAAAACAGGCATACAAAATTGCCTTTGGATTGGGTTGCCAGGGACATAGCTGGGATTTGCATAATGCTGTTAGAGTGCTAAAGATGAAAGGAAGGGTAGATTGTGCCATTTGTCTGCAAGTCCTGGCTAGCAGGTGGTGAGTAGACACTGCCCCAGGAGGAGCGCTGGAGTGGTGGTGCCTCAGGCAGCCCCAGACCTCCCTTCCCACACCATCTCTGACTGTGAGGAGAGGCTTTACACACTTTTCTCTGACATGGCACCATGTCCTGCTCTCCCAGGTGAAGTGAGGCTGTCAATGCTGCAGACTCAGCTTTTCCCTGAACCCTGTTCATCAGTGGATAAGTGAGTGGTTCCCAAGCTCCCCTCACTGAAGGCAGCACAGGAACTGCTAATGTGTGCTGTCGTGTACTGCTGTGCAAAGAGAAAGAAATTCTTATTTCCCCTCTACCCCTCCTTGGCTGAGTAAAGAGGGTTAAGAACCAGAACACAAAATAAAATAGAATATGGGTGGTGAAAGCAATACCAAAAAGCATTTATTGTCATTCTAGTTTATGCTTATGTACTTTGATCCCAGATTATTTTTGAATAGTGTGAAGTGAAGCATTTTCAAGGATTTTTAACTTTATCCCATTCTTTTAACTATTTACAGACAATTATCAGCTACTAAAGCATTTTTCTTCTTCTGTGGCATAAATACAAGAGGAAGGAAATAAAGCTTTGCTCATATTCTATTATACTTTAGTTTAAATTGGTATAAAGCCAAGTCTTTACAGGTCACATGGGCATGCTAACTATACAGTCTGGCTTGAGCTGTACAGCCCACATCCCAGTACAGCCTTACACAGTATTGTCTTCATGTCACAGTCCACAGCTAGAATTAGTCCCTAAAACCCTTGTTCCTGAGTGCAAGTCTGTTGTGCAGATGCTCTTCCTCTCTCCCCATGACCTTCTCCTCTTTTATGGAAATGCAGCAGGGTAGGTATCGTAGGAGGGACACGTACTCTCGCATGTCCCCTTCTCAAGCCTTATGTGCCTCTGTTTGTGTGCACTCAGTTACAAACAAATTGAGATACAGCTAGGGATAATAATATTTTTCAGGACAAATAAAAGTACATCTGGCATGACTTCTAGAAGACAGACTTCTTGCTCCTTAGGCAAGCACTGAAATGTATCACTGATTATTGATGTTATCTGGAATAACAATGTTTGTTATTTCAAATTGTTTGTTATTACCCAATGGGGGTACCAGCCACTAGCTTAACTCCATTCAACCCAAGCTTAAGAATGCTCAAACTACCCATTCTTGTATGAACTAGCCACTAAAGTTTGGTATTGAACTATTCGTCTGAAATAGTTAAGTTCATGCAAAGTAGTGAGAGCTATCGAGCCACTAGATTGGAGGACAAGACATTTCTGGGCTGTGTGAGTGCTACATTGTAGTTTCCCACAATCAGCATTGTGTCACAGAACCTGAGAATCAGAATAGCTAGAGTTGGAAGGGACCATACAGATCATCTAGCTCCAAACCCCCTGCCCTGGACAGGGACACCTTCTGCTAGACCAGGTGTCATCAGATATTAAACGAGTAGAAAATAAGGCAAATTACTCTCAGCCATGGTATGAGAATGGAACAGCATCCAGTTAAACTAACTGATTGATTTAGAATAGCTAAAAGAAAGTCCTTGCTTGTGCAGCCAGTGGTGGACTTGTAGAAGATGCTTCCACTGCATGTTTGGGACGTTCAAACCAGATCAACGTCAGAGAAACTAAAGCAAAAAACAGAAGGTGAGGTCTACAATCCTGAACCTGCCAGCTGTGTGTTCTGGGGCAGGAAGGACAGAGTGCAGCCAGACTCACAGGCTGCCATGCTGCCATGTCTGAAGAGGGAGCACTGCACCACAAAGATTGCTGCTCCAGCCTAGTAGGGCATCTATTCTCATATCCTTTGGTTATGCCTGCAAGTAATAATTAATATTCACATCTTCTCTGCAATCTTGTCTAAAATATTCAAATAGGTCCTACTGAATTTACACACTACACAAGTGTGAAACTCCCCTTGCAAACCAGGGAATTTACAGACTAAGTACTGAAACATTGCCATAACCCAAACCATTCAGAGAAAATTCTAAAACTTTGGAATGCTTGCAGATCAGCCAGGTATGCAGGGCTGACAAAAGTACTTTTCACAAATAACAGAAGCCACAAGTGGTGATGCAAATTCAACATCAAAAGCGAGATTTATTGGAACAGGTTGGTAGACATGTAAGTATAAGGAGAAAAATTGAACTGCCTTCATGAGGTGCTTTCCAAGCTATGGGATTGTGACTAAATCATACAAATCAACAACATACTCAGAGAATTTCATTCAGAGGTATTTTTTGAGGTTTTTTATGGGATATGGTGATATGAAGAATTAATAATTTTGTATTACCTATTAAAAGAAAGAGGATAACCAGAAGATCACTAATACTTTTCAATTAACAGTAGAATGCAGCATTAAACAAATTTTATCTCAGAGCCCTCAATGCAAAACCATTCCTGCTTATCATTATCTTGATTTCAGATCTTTTGTTATCCTTCTTCATATGCCATCCTCTAAAAAAATCATTCTAAAATTTTGTGCTGAAAATAAGGTTGATAAAAACATTGTTAGTGTCATGTGCTGAAACTTAAAAGTGAAGACTCAATTGAACTTCACATCTTAAATGAAAGACTTGGAATCTGTTTTCCCAATGGTAGAGTCAGCGGCTCCCAAGATGCAAAAATTGCATATGATTATTGAAAGAAGCAGCCAGAAGGAGACCATTCCATAGTTAAATTTACAAAGGAAGTAGCAAATATGACTAATTTGTAGTAAAGTCTGAATTAAGGTAAACTTTTGAAACTTGCATTGCCAACTTACCCTGTTCCCATCATTTGCCAGTTGCAAAATTCTTTTTAAGGTTGGTTATTAATTAAAGTGTAAATTCTTCCCCTAAAGAAAAGGAACCATCCTAGTGACCCAAGAATAAAAAAAAATATTGGAAAAGATTAGGAGAAATATTTAGTGTTGTCATCTTGAAAATACAGATATGGCAGTGAAAATACCAAAAGCTCTGAAAGATTTGGACTACTGCTATTGCTTTGGTCATATTTTTCCTAATTTATTCATTAACAAAATGGCTTCTAATGCACTTATAAAAAAAATCCAATTCCTAATGATGAGCTTTACATATATTAATATAAGTTATATAGGCAGAGAGAATGTATTTTATAGAAGTGTGAGCTTTGGAAGTGTTTTAGTTAGGTTTAACATGCAGTGCTGCTTATCAGTCAATGACTACTGAGCTGGATGCAGATGGTTAAAGTGACAAGAGGCTGCCCAGGGGTGTGGTTGCCTCCCAGACAAGTGACACAGAGGACATACCACAAGACACTGCACTAATGCAAGAGGGAAAAAAAAGGATGCCCTCTGGTAAACCTGTCACTGACCATTGTCATGTCCTGTGCATTTTAGTCTTCTCTATTCAATTTTATTTCTTTCTTCAGTTTCTGGTTTTATCTATACTGATGTTTACCCTTGGAATTTTGTTCTTTCAGATCAATGGGAACTGATTTAAGAGGGCATATAATTGTTATAAAAACGTGCCTTAGCATTTATGGCAGCCCTAAAAAGCAGAGGCCCAATATTATGGGTCATACTGGAAGTTCAGTGGGCTAACTCAGCTGAGACGCGGTATAAGCAAAGGAGCTAAAGGTTTGAACCGACTCTGTCATTACCATGTGCATGTGGTCAACATTATCTTAAACAACTGACTGACTCAAGACCAGGATATTTTTAATACACTAAGCTCCAGAGAGCTCAGAATCTATCTGAAACAAAGGCAAAGGATTAAGAATCTAAGCTGAGGGATCAGACCAGCAAATTATTCTCACACCTTTTACCATTACTTCAGTGTCAACCAATGAAGAACATGTATTGCAGCTTTTACTCAATTTTCTCTTCCACAACGCTTTGCAGTTGCTCCTTTACTAGATTGTGCATCCATTTTGAACATGCCAGGTGGGCTTCTGAGGGAACACTTGGCTGCTAAATGTGCATGCATGTTAGAAAATGATTGAAAGAACAACAGATTGCTGGATGATGCTTGCAGCAAAGGTGTCCTGGTCAAGAAGGTTTCCACGTACACAGCCTCCACCAATCAATACTTTTTTCACATCTAACTAAGTTAATTTCAACATGAATAGAAGATAAAATTGGTCTAATTCCAAATGTAGATCTGCTGAATTTGACTGGACTAATTTTCTTCACAGTGGCTGTCATGGGGTTATGTCTCGAATTTGAGCTGAACTCAGGGTCAATAATACAGAGATGTTTTTGTTATTGCTGAGGAGGGCTCACATAGAGTCAAAGCCTCTTCTGCTCATGTATTGCTACACTGGTGAGGAGACTGATGGTACCTGAGAAGTTGGGAGGAGACACAGTCAGGACAGGTGACCCAAATTGCCCAAAGGCACATTCCAGATCATTTGACACCATACTCAGTGTTTAAAGTAGGGGAAGAAAGAGTAAGGGGGGACATTTGGAGTGATGATGTTTGTTTTCCCAAGTCACCATTATGGGTGATTTGGCCCTGCTCTCCTGGACATGGCTGAACACCTGCCTACCCATGGGGAACAGTGAATTAATTCCTTGTTTTGCCTTGCTTGAATGCACTTCTTTTGCTTTCCCTACTAAACTGTCTTTATCTCCACACATGATTTTTCCAGCTTTTACCCTTCTGGTTCTTCCCCCATTCCCACTGGTGGGGGAGTTAGTGAGAGACTGTGTGGGCCTTGGTTGCTGGCTGAGGTTAAAGAACAACCATAGAGAAAAATCTTTCTCTACCTAAGATCCAGTTTTTCTGTATTTTCTGTTCATAGGTGATACTTCTAAAATAAATTCCACCACAATACTGTAAGCAAAGATCACCATTTTAATCTGAAAATTAACTGGTACAAAATAAGAATAGAAGGTAGACAGAAGCCTCACAGAAAATTTAGATTTCATAAACAGCGTGAAAAGTTAAACTAAACATACAGTCACTTCCAAAGGAAAGGAAATCAATATATTTTCCATTGAAGCTAATGCAGACAAAACCTCCATTTAGGGCTTCAAATTGCTGTTCAGTTGTAAATACACTCAATATTTTTTCTCCCAATCAAATGTTATTCTTCACTGAATCAGTGGTTTTTATTTTCTTTGGTAACAACTGTAGCAATTGGGCAGGCACAACCCATAGTACCAAAGTCTTATGCCTACAAATATCATGGACATTTAAGAAAACACTTCATCAGTTCTGTTCTTGAGAAAATCATTACCTTGTGAACAAAAGTCTTTACGGAAACCAAGAAATCTGAAACAAACCCAATAAGAGTTTAAAAGAAAAATAAATAAATTAAGATATTTTGCTTGAGTTGAATACTGTCCATTCAAGACGTGTATAAGAATTAAGTCTTTCAACTCAAACGAAATTATAGGCAACGGTCATCACCTATTTTATATTTTCCTGACTCTTGCTTTGAAGCAGTTTCAATTACATACTCTTAATAAAAGCAAGTTTTAAGCACCTTCTTGTTATGTCTGCTATAAAAGAAAAGCAGATGGAAATAGAATGTTTAAAGATAAACAAATAAGATTATTTATTCAGAAAATTATTTTTTCTTCATGGTTAATCAAATCTATCAAAAATCCTAAGGAAGACAAATGTCATTCTTGGGTTAATATTCATTTGTTTTGTTGCTTAAAATTTCTAAATTCTGATTACTGTGTTTGGTCACTGAAAACAGATTTCACTAATGGTGATGAAGGATGCTGCTCACTCAAACCTTGCAGAGGGAGAAGGTGGGAAAGAATGTGAGGGGGGTGTTGCAGAAGGTGTCAGAGTGCTGACAGCAGAAAATTTTAGAGTGAACTATAAAGTAGAGAGAATTGATAGGCCATTTGTAGCTTAAGAGTTTGTTCAGAAAGAGAAGTAAAAATCTTTATAGACAAGCTCAGATAAGAGAATTATGTTTAAGCTGAGGAAGTGAGTTTATTCCAGATGTGTTTGACAGCATGAGAACAGAAATGGAAGTAGTGCTTTTGGTAAGGAGCCAGTACTGGGGATTAGTCAGGTGGAGAGCACTGAGAGGGGAGTGAGGAGCTGAGAGCACAAGGGTGGGAAGAATTGAAAATACAGGCTCTGGCATCGAGCAAAGGGAATGAAAACAAAGAGGGAAGGAAAGGAATTAGAGAAGCAGAGAAATCAAAGGGAGGTTTAAGAGCAAAGCCAGCTTTGGTAGAGATCACAAGGAACGAATAAAACCAAGAAGGAAGGGAGAATAAGAGCTACTGAGAGAGTGATGCTGGTGGTTGTGGGGAGGGAATAAAGGGACTGGAGATGATTTGGGGCTAGGTTTCAATAAGTGAAGATGAATCACTCAAACTTTCCCACGTTATGGCCTGCAGAAGGGGTTTTTATGAGCACTGTTGGTCCTGTATATGTGCAGTTAGTTCTGTCCATTTATCTGATACTGGATTTGTTTTTCCTTATGTTTTTTTTCTCAAACCTACCATCTAAGAACTTTATAACAGTGTCAGTTTTTCATATATAGTCTTCTTTGTTCCTATTTTTTAGCATATGGTCAGTACATGCAAACTATATTTTTTGCTGCCAGCCTACTTCAACCCAGGTGGCCCTGAGAGGCATTTAAAGGATGGGCAAGCTGTTTGCCATGGAAGAGCACTGGGATAAGAATTCTTTCCTAAGGTAGAAAAGCCTGACCTAGGCAATAAAATACAAATGAAGTTCACAAAAGAGGAAGTGGTATGTCATCTGAATAGCTTTTTTAAAAGGTTGTTTCATTTGGGCAACTCATATACCTACAGCTGTGTCTGCCTTTGCATAGATTATGGGACCATAGTCAAAGTGTCTGCCCATCAGCTTGCATGCACACACATGTGATATGTAGGCTGCAAACCAATGTCGAGGGTATTACACTTCAGGCACATCTAAGCTCAAGACAGCAATTGCTTTTCTACAGAGAAGTTCTGAGAGTGAGACCTTTTACTAAGCAGAAAAATTATAGTAATATTGAAATGAGATTTTGGTGTCAGAAGAAGGGATAATGTACCCTCACCTTGGTATCTGGACACCTAGATGTCTTCACAGAAATATTAAAAATGTGGGAGATTTAATTATGGGCAAAGTGTAAATATCAGTGTTCATTGGCTTAGACTGTTGTTGACATCAAAAATAAAATAGCTTGTGAGCCCTCTGGTGGCATTTATTTTTTTATTTCTCAGATATTAGCAGGACCCTGCCATAGCAACAGCAAGTAAATGTACTTGGATATATCTGCAGTGGTGTGTATTGTTATACATATTTACATATAAATAAATATATATATATATACACACATAAATATAAATACACAGATTAATTAATGTGAGACAAAAAAAACTTGGTGAATTTTAAGATTCACTGCCAGAGCAAGGGAAAGAAAAAATCACCTGCCATCATAATCTGAGTATTCATGTGTAAGTCTCCTATCTACCAGGAAGAGGAAATATGATCATATACTAACAAGAGTATCACAAGAAATTTAGAAAGATCTTTGCTTTTCCACATCAGAAGTTCTCTCTGTGCCATTGTGACACCTATTAAAAGAAAAATAAGTCACTATTATAATCCCAAGGAACAAAATGTAAAATTAATTCCCTATAAGGTTACAAAGGGATTTGACAAATATAACTACCTGCAAATATGACAAATTAGAAATACTTTAAAATTCCCCTACATCACAGCAAGCTTCTGCTTAATATAGTAACAATGACAGCTTTCCTATTAGGAGCAATAAGCAGTTTCTATTTTTCTTTACAACTGCAAAACTTAAATGTATCAGATCTGGTTTTTCTATGCTGAAAAATTTCATAACATCATCATGCTAAAGACAATCAGACACTGAAACCTTCAGACTAAGAAAGAAGAACCTAATAGAATGGCATGTTGTTCTGAAATTGGCTCCCAGCAAATTTCAATTAAGATATAAGAAAAAAACCTCCATGCTTACTACAGGAATTCATTACTAGCTTGTCATTACCATCCCTTTAGCTATCTTGTGGGAAAAAAATTACATTTTAGGTGTTACTTTTTGACAAGGATAATTACCAAGTTTCATTTTCAGAATATTCTTTGTTGTAATAAATGATTGGAGATTTCTGGTTTAAATTTGAATGTTGAATGGTAATACTTCAAAAATTACTCTTGACAGTAGAGATAGGAACCCTTGTCATAAGGGAATTTTCATAATCTCTCTCTTTTGGATGTATTTAAGTATTATTTGTCATTAGGAGGATTTTTAAATAGTATAAGTTTTCAAATTCTTTCATATTTTCACCTCATTAAAAAAGCCTCAACATATTAATCAAAAAAACAGGTGACCAAAGAGTATAACTAAGTTGTTACAGACACATAGGTTTTGGAGGGATTTTCACTGCCATAACCTTTCATTTATGGCTTTCATTTGTAGGATCTGGAGTACAGCATTATGCTTAAAAATTGACAAATTTGCTTTACTCTAATCATCCATTTCGTATTGTCCAGTGCAGGTGTTCCATTTTCTGGCACAAGGAAGGTTTGAAATGTCAGTGCTGTGCATTTCATTTAATACTCCACTATGTTTTATGTCAGCTGGGAGTCAGGAGTGGTGAGTAGTTACACCTCCCCAAAGAGCTCTAGGAAAAAGCAACATCTCATGAGGATGCCCCTGAACTTCTGGACTGCATTGCACTGTGGTGCAGCTGTGCTTTTTCTTTTCCTTTGGACGGGAAGAAAATAAATGTATTCCTGGAACTGCTGTGCCTTTGGAGCTCCCGTTCTGTTCCAAGAGGGAATATTTGGTATCCGACCATCACTGGAAGGAGCCCCCTTTCCCACCTGTGCTCTACACTGTTTAAGGTCTGCCATTGCTCCTGAATATAGTGAATTGTTATTGCCAAACTAATCCAAATAAGTTTTACTGTTGGAATATGTGATGCTGAAATGAACATTTTTAGCCTTTTCAATGTGCTGATGGGTGTTTTTGGTAAATCATTAGTCACTAATCTAAAGGCTTCAGTGAATCTAGTTTCATGGTGTTTACTCTCTATGCATTAATCAATGGATCTGCAAAACAAATTAATAATTTCTTTTTTGGATTATATCCCTGAAAAAAAATCCCCAAAAGTTTAGAGCAGATCACTGTTCTTTTAGAGTACCAAGTTCTTTTTCAGTGTTATGGTTTAACCCCAGCCAGCCACCAAGCTCTAAGCAGCCACTCACTCACTCCCCCACCAGTGAGATCAAGCAGACAAAGGGAAGGGTAAAAGATGGAAAACTGGCAGGCTGAGATAAAGACAGTTCAATGGGGAAAGCAAAAGCCACACACACAAGAAAAGCAAAACAGTTAGTAGACAATAATTCACTGCTACCCATGGGCAGGCAGGTGTTCAGCCATCCCCAGGAGAGCAAGGCCACATCACACATGGCACTACTTGGGAAGACAAAATTTACTCCAAATGTCCCCCACTTCCTCATTCTTCCCCCCACTCATATACTGACTGCAATGTCACAGGGGCTGGGATATTCCTTGGGTCAGTTTGGGTCACCTGACTGTGTCTCCTCCCATCCTCCCAGGTAGCCTCAGTCTCCTCATCAGTGTGGCACCACAAAAAGCACAAAAGGCCTTGGCTCTGTGTTAGCCCAGCTCAGCAAAACAAGAACCATTTCTTTATTATCAACCCTGTGGTCACCATAAATCCAAGACACAGCCCCCACACCAGCCACTGTGAAGAAAATTAACTCTACCCCAGCCAAAACTAGCACAGTTAGTCAAGTATTAAGCAGAAAAGTAAAACATGACTGCAATCATGACAGTTTGCCCAGGACACAAAAATGTTGGGCAATAAAGTTAGATTCTTAGAACAGTAATGATAGCCCTGACCTTTGAATTTGAAATTTTGACAGATTATTTCACTGAGCTCATGTCTCCACCACTCCTAGTGCAAGGATAATTCTGTTTCAGACAAAATAACACATCTTCTTGCATCTACCTCATGCCACCTAATTGTTTAAGTGTTAAAAATATGTTAAAAAATGAGAACTATATTCAAAACATTGAGAAAATTTTATTGAAATACAGGCTACGTGATCAGTGTATGTAAATTCCTAACTTTCAGAGTTATTTTGGAATACTATTTGTGAAATAAATAGACATGGGCTTAGTTTAGTAAAGCAGTCATTTGTCTCCCACAGCTCCAAATTGGAAATCAAAATACAGTCAAATATAAAATGGTTATTAAATCCAGATGGATCTTCAGATGAAAGCAAAACCTATGGTAATGGCAGCCTTTAAAGGGCACTGTCAACTTAAAACAACTGAAAATGTTTTATATATTTTTGTTCCAAGTAACCATTTTATTAAATTTAAAAATACAGAACAAAGGAGTTTTTTTAATTTTCCTATTGTTTTATGGTGTTTACATATTTTGAAATTAATTTTTACTGTTTCTTCTCTGTAGCAACTTTACATAACTATATTTTATTTTCCTAATTTCAAATTCTACCTGCTGATATCCAATGAGACTTACATAAACATCTTAATATATGTACAGAGGTGTCTAATGGGATTTAGGCCCACCATTATTTTGTTTAAAAAAATGCCCTGTAGAAGATCACAATTCAAATTCTACCAAATAACTTTATTTGTCCCTCTGTATTCACAGAGTTGCAGCAGTATTCTTTTCAACAGCCTTAAAAGATAGATTGCAGGTATTAATTCTTGCCTGGGACATGTATGATACATTAATACATTATTAAGTTCTATCAAAAGCACTCTCTAACAACTTTTTTTTCAGCTACAATACTGTTGAGATACTAGTAGTGATCTGTGTGCTTCTGGGAGTGTCAGGAGACTACCCAACAATTTGCTATGATATAACACCACATTTGCATCCACAATGCAATGTGGCAGAAAGCAAACTGGGGACAATTGCATGGCTGGAGATGGCATAATATAAACAGCTTTTGAACCCATGTAGTGTTTCACTTCTGTGCATTGCATTTGCAGTGGAAACATTTATGCTTGGAATGGGTCAGTATAAAATCATCATAACTGTCGGAGACAAGTCCTCCATAGCAAAGGATCTAGCACTACTGAAAATCAATGCACATCTGCACAAAAAGAAACCTATTTTGCTATTTCACCTTAGAATTCTCTAGATTTCTCCTGAGCTGCAGTACTAGGTTTTCTTGTCATTTCAGGATCTCTGGAGGTGCACAGGATTATCACAAACAGATGGCAGCCAGTGAGACACATCACATCAGACCTTCCTTCTCATTTCTTGGAACAGGAGCCCAATAAAGAAGTCACAACTTGGCACTTCTTAGGAAATGATATATATTATCCTCAAATAAAATTTCAGAAGCCAAAAAAAGAAAGGCATGTAAAGATCAGGCAGATTGAACCATCCCCCTGCCACATCACTCAACAAAATTCCTTTCTTTGTGTACATATTTATATTGTTAGGAGTAGAGGAACATATTAGTTACCCAGAACATCCATTTCAGTTCCTACCTTGTCTAGCTGAGGAAGTGTTTGAGCCACATGTGGTAGACCACATCCTTTCTCTTATGCTAGCAGATGATGAAGGAGCACATCTGGATTCAAAATTTCATTTTCACCCTCAACATTTTTGTATTAGCACACTGTCATACTTAATATAAATTGGAAAACACTTAGTCCCGTAGCACTTCATTTTCTGGAAGAAGACAAAGCATGACATTGTGGAGTCCATAAACAGCAGGGGGTATAATTCATAGTAAAGCTATATAATATGTTCCATCTACATTGCAGCTGTTGATAGATTTTATTACATTTCAGTTAAGGGCCTTATTACACTTGCAGGCAAGATTTATTATATTTGGTTGTATTACTTCTACAGTTCAGGATATTTTCACGTTTGTAGCTGGCTTATTTCATCTATGATCACTGAGTTTACATCACAACCTCTTTATAACTGTAGGTTATGAATAATGTCACCTGTTGTTATGACGCTTGGAGTCAGTTTTCATTACAACTGTTCCTAATACTTCACAATATTTTGCAGGTGCTGGATATTAAATTGCAGTTTTTAAAAACATATTTTGAAGTCAATAGAACATAACAGAGAAATGTCTGAAGTAAAGGTTCTTGCAGAACAAAAATGACTCAGCTTTTCTATGCTTTATAATTTTATCTATGATGAGATGAAAACATGCTTGCTACAAAAGGAGGAAATAAATGTCACCTCGATTTCATGAAGAAACTTCTGTGATTTACAATGATAGTAAATGTATAGTTTCAAGAAATACTAATTCAAACTAATGAGACCACTGAGTTCAATTGCAGGAAAGATGACCATCTGTTGCTAACTGTTTTTAGGAACCACATTAAATCACCTAAGACATTCCACTGAGCATTCACATATTGAAAGTTGTTTCCATCTTGTGTGGGTAGACAACATGAAACAGTTCTAATCCTTTGCAAATTCTTCCTTTCATTGAATCAGGTGTGTCCTTGGTACAGCAGCTATTTTCTGCCTGACGACTGGGGCAGAATATGTTCAGCAGAGTGTGTACTTAAATGCAGTTTTCAAAGAAATCTTTAAGAGCTCCTCTTGTGTGAGTTTAAGTCCTGTCTTGAATGGCACAGAAAAGCAAAAGATGTACTGTGTACACCAGATTAGCAAACCTCTACAGTTCACATCCATGAGATTGTGCAATTACGATCATCTTTTGGTTTCAGTCCCACATGTAGCCCTTATCACAAAGCACTTGAGAACAGCACCTGTATGCTGTCTTCATGGGTTTTAATCATCTGATTAGACTTCAACTGAGAAGAAAGAAATGAAAATGTCTTTTTTTAAAAAAAAAAACCAAAGAGTTTTCTAATTGTCTTATCCCTTTTGTTATCTAAACATGGTAAAAAACATAGCCCCAGCTATAATCTAGGGACACTCTGCAGAAGGAAGTGCTTCTCTTGAAACCATATCAAAGAAACAGGATGTCAATGCTCATAAAAACAAAAGACATTCATAAAAGAAAGTGAAAATCAAAGGCAAAGAGAAGTTGTAATAAGGAAAGGGGTTTTGAAAATCTGAAATTACACTGATACAAATCCTGAGAAGCAAGGAAACAGAGGAAGGGAAATAAAGAGAGGTGTTTTATGTGTCTAGTGTCTGTTTACTTCTTGTGCTAAGGAAAATGTAATTTTGGTGCTATTCCTGAAATATTTTAAATATCTAGCAGTTACCTATGGAGATATTTACTAAAATTAAAGTGTCCCTCTACTGAAAGGCTGTACCCAGAAATATGTCAAGAACTTCAGGAAAGAGAAACTACATTGATCTGGGGAAGCTTAAAAATGTTTGGGTCTAGTGCAATATGACCTGCACAAAAAAGCCCATCATGCATCTCTTCAGAACTGAAAGTTTAGCAAATGCCATGAAATACAGTTTTCAGTATAGTACCTTTTAAATAAAAAGCATAACTCTTGCAATCTGCCCACCCAAACCCAAGGTGAAGCAATTAAAGCCAACTCCCATTAAATGAATATGGTTGCTTTTGTCAGTTTTCATCAGCAGAATTTTTTCTTCTCTTTTAATTTGCTTTCCTTTCATAAAAACTTAAATAATCCTGATTGTGAGCACAAGTTGCAATTCTTATACTTAGGGAAACAGACTTCACTGAGAAAAATCCCTTCAGAGTGTTACAAGCAAAGCAACTTTGCAGACCCAGTCCCTTTGCAGATTAATTTCATTCACTTAATTAGTGCTGCTACTTTAAAGAATCCTTCTTTTTCGTCCTTTTGCATTAATGGTTTAGCTTGGAACAGGCTTATGTTTTCCAGTTACATGTTCTCCAACAAGCAGAACAATAGAATTTACATCTGAAAAGTTCACAAAGCACAGTGTTGTAGAGTGAATTAATCAGTGACCTTTCACTACCAGAAGTGTGCATGTCCTGATAAAGCTGAAAGCCCTTCTGGAGGCAGGAGGAGGGAAATAAAGAACATTGTAAATTAAGGGAGATTGGGACTGGGAGTCTCACTTTCTGTCTTCTGAGTTCAGAGATGACTATTTCTCACCTAAAAGTCTAGTCTTAGCAGGCAATTTTTCACTGTGCCCAACATATTTAAATGACATAATTGACAACATTTGTTGAAAGGACTGAAGAAACTGGGATGATAAAAGACTTTCTTGCATGACTAGTGTTTGGTCATTCTAGGTCAAGGTTCAGGTGGCATGACAGAGAGTCTGGCACCCAAACTGTGAATAAATGTAACATATTTCAGCTGGGGTGTCTGATCTTTGAAAAAGTTTCTCCTCTCTATCATTTTTCCAGTATTCTGTGTAGGATAATATATATCTAAATTGAAGGTACAGCTGCATAATTCCAAGCAATGAAGAAAATAATTGATGTTAACTATAATAAATCGTGATTAAATTATCATGCTTAATCTACATAGACTGGATCAATGCTGATAGGCCAAGTGGTTGGAAAAAATTTTACTAAGTGTTGTAGCAAAAGTAGGACTTCATGCCTCAGCTGTAGTACTATTAACATTCTAAAGATGTTCCTTAAAAATTATAAATGGATGTATTTATTTTGTCTCAGTGCTTGAACTTTTCAGATGCACAGAAGCTTATGGATTTCAATTCACATGACATAAAAGAAAAGGAGGGGGAAAATCAAGGTGGGATTCTTCCCCTCTTCAGCTATTCAGCCTCATCTTTGAAATTTGAATTTGCTTAGAAACAGAAAGTAATAAAATACTCAAGGAATTTACTAAGTCCATTTCTCAGTTGTAGGGAGACAATTTCTTTCCAAGTGATTACAGTAAAGATCATGTCTCATAGAATCCACGAGAGCCAGGCTAAATGTACCAGCATACACTTTATACATTCACCTTCATAAAATGTCTAAGAAAAATTAAAAGTAGATTTTCATCTATCTGTACGGTCAATATATGATGGCATTAACACTGTTGGGATTATCTTCCAAGATACATGTACAAGCCATTTATATCACATTTCTTATTAATACCTGTATTGGTTTGAAAACAAATCAGTGGGAGATCACAAGTCAGGATTAAAATTAATAGGAAAAACTAGAAATAAGTGAAATAATATAAGGAAAAAGCACTGACAAAGTCAGGTACAACCTGACACCCTATTAGGGTGGTGACAGCAGTCCAAACGAAGTGGTCCAGTTGAAGCAATGATCCAATGGAAGGGCCAGTCTCGAGCTGAAGGTCCGTGGTGGCTCTTATCCTCTGGTCACCCAGCAGACAGGGCTAAGGTCAGGCAGTTCCAAGGGCAGGTTATATCCAGGTGGGAATGCCCAGCTCCTCCCTCCTGGGTGGAGCATCTCACAATAGGATGAGATAAGTCCATGAGTCATTTGGTGGTTTCTTGATGGCCCCTTGTCTGTTATCAGGGGTGGGTCATTAGCAGGCGATAAGAGCTAATGGCCCACAGCTGGTGGTAATGGAATACTTAAATACTTTTATTGTAACCTAGGACAATACCATAAAACATAGAATCACAGAACACTGAGTTGGAAGGGACCACAAGGAAAGCCCAGTACAATCTTTCTTGGCAAAAGTATGGTCCAGACAAGATGACCCAGTAGCCTGTCCTACAGAATATTAAAAGAGTCCAACATTGAGGAATCCATCACTTCCCAGGGAAGGTTATTCCGATAGCTGATTGTTTTAATTGTGAAAAGTTTTCCTTTCTGTGTCCAATCAGAACCTCCCCAGGGGTAAGGTAACTTGTACCCATTATCTCTTGTCTGCTCCATGTGATTTATTGTAAAAAGGGAGTCGCCATCTTCCTTGTAGCTACCCTTTAAATGGTGGAACATGATGACAAGGTTTCCCCTACGCTTTCCATTCTCAACACTGAAAAAACACAGTTCTCTCAGCCTGCCCACATGTTTTTTTGCATAGCAGATTTTTGTAAAACAAAACTTAACACAGTATTCTGGGTGTGGCTGGACAAGTGCTGAGTAGAGTGGTATAGTGGCTTCTTTATCTCTTGTACTTGTCATATACTTGTTGATGCTACCCAACATCCCACTGGAGTGCTTTGCTGCAGCAGCATGCTCTTCACTCACGCTGAGTGTCACAGAGGTGCAGTTCTCCATCTTATTCTTTAACAGTAATATTCTCACTATAATTTGTTTTATTATTCAAGAATTTGAGTTCAGATTTCAGATTCCATTCAGAAGTCCGTAGAACACCAGTGGTCAAATCAAAGCCTAAATTAATCATTCATTTGTATTTCATGTATTTGATTTATTCCTATGGTTCTAATCTACAAGCCCATTCAGTTCTTCT
The DNA here is from genome assembly GCA_013399225.1 of Rhipidura dahli. Taxonomy (NCBI): domain Eukaryota; kingdom Metazoa; phylum Chordata; class Aves; order Passeriformes; family Rhipiduridae; genus Rhipidura; species Rhipidura dahli. The sequence continues at coordinate 716,816 of VXAC01002504.1, forward strand.
CAAATTATTTTCTATATTGACTCCCACCTACTTGTCCCAATTACTTGTCATTTTCCTTGTCTGTCAAGGTGATTAAAGAAACTGGATCATGCTAAAATTTTTTCTACTTGCTTTAAATCTCTGCACTATCCATATGATTGAATTTCCTGTTTATGACCATATCAAATACTTTGTGGAGGTCCAGACAACCCAGTTCTATTGTATTTTCTCTGTTTAGATCACTACCTTATCAAAAAAAAAAAAAAAATTTTTCTTTTGGCACAACTTGTGATTTCTGTTTCATAATCCATTTTGGTTTTTTTCTTTTTTTCCCTTTTATCCATGTGTCCATAAAACACCCAGATGGTAGTTTTATATCCTTATATAAGGTCTACCTCAGTTTGAATTCTTGTGTTTTTTTCACTTTATCTCCAAACACCTAAAATACATATTTATTTGCTCATCAATCCATTCTTTTTCTCTTCATTATAGTGTCAATATCCTTTCTGAGAGTAATAGGTGTTCTAAGCAGATCTGCATCTCATAGTCTTTTATTACTCTTTCTTTGGAGTTCATATTTGAAGTAGTTTATGCATTTCTACATTAAGAAAATTACAAGTTTTTAAGTCAGCTTTTGCCCCAAGCTTCTCAAATGAATTGATTTCAGGAACTTTCTTATACTGTCAAATTTATTTTTATGGCATTGTGAAGCAGTGTTAGATGATCTAGTTTTAGCCTTAATTTCATTTCAGCTGAATTGGCCTTAGATTGTTCTGTCCAAGACCAAGAGAGATTTATATGAAGAGATTTATCATTTTCCTCAGTATTTACATAACCCAACAAAGTTTGCTGGTTTGACAGTTATTTCATAACATTTCAATAGTCACCCCCAAGAATAAGTAGGAAGAAGTATTATTCCTATGATTTTTCCAACCCATATCAGTAACTTTTGAAATATACCAAATAATACTGTGTGAGAAATATTGCTGTTGTGGCCAAAGTCCCACACAGCTGTTCACTTACTTCCCATCACCACAGTGGGATGGGAAGAAGAACCAGAAAAAGGTGAAACCTGTGGGTTGAAATAATAAGAGTTTATTATTTAAAATTTTAAATAATGATGAAAAGTTAAAAAAGAGAGGAAGAAATAAAACCCAAGAGAATCAAGTGATGCAGAATACAATTGTTCACCACCCACTGACCAATGCCCAATGCATCCCTGAGAAGCAAATGGCCCATTCTGGTCAATTCCCCTGCAGTTTATATACTAGACATGATATTCTATGGTGTGGGATATTCCTTTGGTCATTTTGGGTCAGATGTCCTGGTCATGACCCCTCACAGCTTCTTGTGCACCTTCCTCATGGCAGAGCATGAGACACCCAAAAGCCCTTGATTTGGGGTAAGCACTCTTCAGTAACAGCCAGCATTCTTCTCATACTGAATCCAAGACACAGCACTACACCAACAGCTAGGAAGAAAATTAAGTCTATTCCTGCAGAAACCAGGGCAGTATTCATCCCTTATTCCATACAATTGACATCATGCCAGGCCCCGCACGGACCACTGTAGCAGCACCTCTCCTGTCCTTTTATATAAACACACAGACATCATTCCCTCAGTCTATGGACCATCCCTATAAAAGTCTGCTGAGTTCATTAACTCCATGACTTTGGGCTCCATCATTCGTAAGTCTTTTGGGGTAGGAAAGATGATGTGTGGTGCTGGATTGTTACATGCTGAACAGAGTTCTGATCAGATCACCACTGTCTTTGTTCAGTTTCATTAAAGTTCATTCTTCAGTCAAAAGTAAGTCAGTGTCAAATCTCCAAATCTGAAAAGGCAGAGAGGTGCTATGAGGCACCAAATGTCATGATGGGCATATAGCCAGCAATTAGCATTATAAAGCAAAGTCCTTTTACATTGTAAAGTCCAATCAGTCAAAATAGTTATCCTTCTTCTGGCCTGAACTCAACATTTTTAATCTCATAACTCGTTAGACATAGAGAAAAATAATTTAACTAACCATTATCAGTTATATCTGTTCTTAATAATTTATGCAAAGTTATTGCACTCAGTTCCATGGATGACTGACCTGCTCAGAAAAAGTGTCATCCATGCTGAAAGGATTTCATTCTCTAGGTGGATCAGGGTTCTGATGATCAGGGAAAGGAGGAGCCCAAGTTACCCCTCTCACATCTCTTTGACTTCATTTTAAAACCAATGATCATAAAAAGCACAAAAAAGCTTCCACTTCCATTTTCTATTTTTCTCTTGGTTTTCCTGAAGAAACATCTTCAAATTCTCCATCAATGACATTTACAAAGAATTTAAACTTATCACATCTATTGCACAGAATCATTATTAATCTGAGGATGCATGCACCATGGTCCAAGTGCCAGAAAATATTACAGGAAGTTGAATAATGTTCTGCTCACTCTGTCACTGACGTAGACACTTCAGACTTCTACAAGCAATATAATGGAAAACCTCAGGATCGGACAGTAGCTTAAATGAGGACAGATTTCTTTTCATATCCTAGAATGTATACAGGCTCAGTTAAGATTTCTTAAATAGGTAGAGAAGCTGCAGTTGGAACCCTGATGTGCCAGGTTTAGGATGAGTAATAAATATTACATTTTTTTAGAGATTTCTTCTTAGTTACTGTTTAAAAAGTGCCAGAAGTCTATCTGCTTCATGTAATAAGTAATTTATTTCAGTATTCTCCAGTGATAGATTTTTTTAATTCACAGGCTCAACAGTAGTTTTTAATATTCAAATTCAGACACACTATTTTGTCCAGTGATCAGAATACATGTCCTGTTCAATATTCAACTACTGGAAGAAATCTGGGAAGAAAGCAGAAGGGCAATTTTGGCATGACCAGAAGCCATAATTCTCCAGTAATTTTTAAGGTATCTTTAGGTTCTTTCTTAACAGAAGAGGTGGAAACATGTTCTTATATATCAGAATAAGCTCAAGTCAACTTACCTGGTCTATCTACCTCAAACAAAATAATATTAATATACTAATATATGTATTTATTAACTTAATTCACCATCAGCTCTTTGGCATGAATCCCCTCACAATCTTAAGGTTAAAAAAGCAATAGTAGTATGCAGAATGGGGTTAAAATATTTCCTCGGTAATTGAAAAAAAAAAATAAAGAGTTGTAGGATTAAATTTACTTATCTGATTTAGTCTAAAAATCAAATCAATAAATTTGAAGAAGAAGTTTGACAAAAGCAATCAGTGCACAGTCCAAGAAAAGCATAGTCCAAATGAAGCAATGTTTTTGAGAAGTTTTGCATTTCTCTCATCAAAGGATTATGGTCAGCACTTTCTAGATAAAATTTGAGTTTGACAAAGAAACAATATTTTTCTTTGAATCGTTTTCAGCAACTCTACCACTGCTCCAAGCCAAGACAAAGCTATAGGAAGGCAGCTGTACCTCCTCTGAAAAGCAGCTAAATTTGCAACATTTTCATGACTGAACCTGATAAATCAGTCCAGACATCTGTGAACAGGAACTATGACTTGACATGGTATTGCCATAAAATTGTTATAATCAGTCAGACCAGTACAGCTGTTAACAAATGGATTTGTAGAACAAGTTTCTCAAGTCACTACAACTACTTTGATTTATGGACAGCATAGCCCCTACCATTTATAACAAATTTACTTTCCAATAAATCCCTTAAAACATAATAAAATTCATTAGTTTCCCCTTAGAGCATACATTCTGTACAACCAGTCACACTTCAGTAATATAAATGTAATTCCTTGGGAAGAAATTCAGGCCACAATGCCTCACGTGTCTCACATCTATGCTCATGTACCTGTACCAAAGCTGGATGTCACCAGGAGGCTTTGTTGGTTGTATATTGCTTCTCAGAGCTATGCATTACTGAAGTATAACCTTGCAGGACAATAAGAATTGAATGTTCTGCAGGAAAAGAAAAAGAAGTGGGGATAAACCAAACAGACAAGGGACTTGTTTCTATTACATGTGGCAGAATCAGGAATAGAAAAATGTGGCTACAAATATTCACCAATTCATCCTGTGAATCCAGGATTCAGTCATTGTGATTTCTACATGTTTCCAGCAGCATCAGTTTCACTCACATCTGTGCATAAAGGACAACATTTGAGACAAGGAGATTCCTCTTTTTCAGTGATGCTACCTACCCTGCCCATAGGACACCACATACTGTGCCTTGGTGGGAAAAGTATTGACATTTTAGTCATCCCCTTCTGGACAAGAAATACCACCACTCCAGAAGATGTAGCAGATGACACAGAAATTGGTTCCCTACAGAACAAGGCAGTGGTTTGGTGTTTGCCAGGCTTGTCAGGAGGTGGCTGGATGAGGCACGCACATCATGCCTTTATTAGCCCCCAGAAGCACAGGTGCCTCTGCCCCTGCCTGTCAGTGATCACTAAGAGCAAGAGGTACAAAGCACAACTACTGAGATGTTAAACAGGTTTGTTTCTGATGATGTCTTAAACCAGACACTCCCAAAAATCTGGCAGAATAGGCATCACATCTTGTGGATGATCATGCAAATCAGTAAACATCTTCTCCACACAGTACTGCAGCAGAAACTTTCTCCTCTGAAATTACTCACTGCCTAGTTTTTACAATGAAGGGTCACTAGTCCAGTGTTGTGCCACCCTCCAAAAAACCACCAGCCAGCACTCTGGGTGCAAAATACAAGACTTTGCCTCTCTCAGACCCACCACACGTTGTGATGAAGGACCTCTCACTGGGTACAGGTATCATAAGCTTATTTACTTCACATTCCTCTACTGCAGGAGACGAGGGCTGTCACTACGGATATTTAGTGCTCTGAACTGTCACACAGAGAAGTTATGGGAAAAGGAGAATAGGAAGGTATAATTATAAGATGAAAAATAATAGGATTAACTAAAAACTAATGTGAAAATAAAAAGAACAAAATCTTTTATATGAAATACAAAGCCAGAATTCAGTGGCCAGGTATAACAAAGAGAGTTTAAAATGTAAGTATTTTTAAAAAGGGTTATAAGAAAAAGAAGTTCTTAATAAATGGAAGAGGAAATTAGAAATATAACCAGAAATGTCAGGTACAATAAATTAATGAATTCTATGTCTTGCAAACTCCTATAAAAACGTTGAGTTGTGTCCAAAATTCCAATTCCAAAGAAACAAATATTTTGGCAACAGTGATAGGGTCCTTAGAATGAGAATCTGTTTTAACATTCGAAACTCAAAAACTTAAATAAAAAGAGTATTTAGCAAGATACAAAGAAAGCAGCATAGATCTAAATTTTCTACACCAACAGTGAAAGTATATATAGGAAATTAGAATTTTAGATAAAGGTATTCAGAATAGTTGTTAAAGCCTCTATACTTTGTTAAAATTTTTCCCTCAAGCAAAATTATGATTCTGAATGGTTTAGAAACTTAGTAGTTTTGAAAAACAAAAATTAAAAAATGACTTTCAATGAAAAATTATCTTCCCTAAATAAAATGCATGAGAATTTTCAAACATTGGCTTAAAATATATAGCACTAGCGACTTACCAGGTGCTTTTCCTTCAACAGATAGAAATAAGCTAAATAACTTCAGATTCTAAGTTCCACTTAAAATATTTTTATGTCTGAAAATCATATTTGCCAATGCTTTCAACTGATGAATATTATGAATAAGTATCCAGTAGGATTGTCAAAAGCCTTTATTTGGGTTAGACAACTAAAACTTCCTGAGAGATTTTTCCCTTTGAAAATATCAAGAGATTTGTATACTGATCATAACTGCCTATAAAACCATTAAAAATCTGTTTCATTTGTATTTTTAAATTTTTATTTACCAGCTTGGAAAAATACGACCCCAGAGTAAATTCTAGACACACATACAATGGTGAGGAAAATAAAATATATATTTACAATAAAAAAAGTTAGAATACTGGTTACTTGCTTGGTTTTTCCAAGTTTTTTACACTAGAAAGTTTTATTTCAAGAATAATAAAGATGTTTACTTAATCAAGTAAGCCCCTTTTTTAAGTTTTAAGGAATGGATTTTGACATTGTGAGTCTTCTTTTTTCTTTCCTTTTTTATTTTTTTTTTCCCAGTGATGATTTTGGTGTAACTGTCATGTCACAGCTGTAAAAGGGCAGGTCTGGAGTCCTTGAGGCAAACTCTTCATTTCAGGCAGAGCAGCTACATTCTCTTTTGGATGGCAGGTAAGACTTCAGACTCCTAAAGACTCTCAAGCCTCATTTTGTTATATTTTAACTACTGATGCCCACTTATGTGAATGAAAATATTTCAGACAGGCTCAGTGAGCCATGGGAAGGACTGTCATGAACAGAAAGCAGTGTCATTGCTACCCTCTAAGGTCACACTGTTCTAGTATCCAAGTGTCAGATAACAGTGTGTTGACAAGTAGATAAAAAGTATTACTTTATTATTACACAAACAAATTATAGTCTTATCTGAAAAACTTCTACATTAGTTGTATTTTCCTCTTTTTTTCTGAAGCATTCTTCCATCTAATCATCCAAGAATATTTGAGAGACATAGAGAAACATTTTTTAATGTATTATGAGCTAATAAAAACACATTAATCAATCTCTCCTTTTATGTAGGGTGCAACGTGGAAATTAATTGCATATATCCTGATGTAATGGAATGCACTGAAACACTGTTTTACATTTATTGACTTTAATCTAGGATTAAATTACTATTATGTAAAAGTAGAAAATCCTGTTGTAATTTCTAGATATTTTATTTCTTTCCAGCCCTCCTATTCCCTGTACCAGGTGAAACCTACAATGTATCCTTGAAAACTGAAAAGAGAACCTGTTATGTGAGAAATGGTCAAGGCAGCATTATGGAAATTGCTTCTATGGCTTCTTGTATCATTAGAACTTGCCATCCTAATTCACAATAATTTGTGCTACAAAATTCTACCCATTTTTAGTAAAGGCTAAATGTAGGGCTGCATCTTACTAGATCTACTACAATTATTTCTGTAATGTGTTATGACATACATTTCTCCTGTACTTAGGATAGGATAAAGCACACTATGAAACCACTTTATTGTTATATATCTGCTGTAGAGGTATTTATCACCTAAATTAAACTTCCTAAAGGCAACAACCACTGAGAAAAGAGTTGTTAGGGAAACAGAAAATAAGCAAAATAAAATTTCATATACACCAAAAGATGTAAAAAACATATGCTGACTAGTGTAAAAGTTTGATTATGCACACATTGAAATCTGAAGTGTTCTTTCTGATGATATAAGTGAATTTGGCCCATGGTCAAAAGAGGTTATACCTCTCACTAGTAAAGTTGAGACAAAAGGCTAATACAGAGTGATTTTAATCTGACTTTTCATGAATTTATCCTGACTGAAGTTTTTATGGCACCAAAACACACTTAAATATCATGGATGTATTGACAGCCAGAGGGACAGTGACACAACTTTTATCTATTTTCTTCCAGACAAAAAGAAAACATCTGCTTTTTTCCTGGTGGCCAGTGCTTCTTCTAGATCTATACTCTGTTGCTGATGCAAGCTTGTGTCAGGGGACTTGAACAAATGTAGAGTAAATCCCAAAGCAGCTTCTACAAGACACTGTAATCAAAAGAAAAAAAATATTACTTTTTCTAATCCTCATTAGTTTGAAACCAGATTACTTGATGGAAAAGGGGAAACAGTCAAAAAACATTTGAGGGGACTTATTGTGGATCCACAGACTGATGAGAGTATGTCTGGTTCCACCCACCTGCCAAGGCTAACACCCAGATGTAAGTGGGCACCAGGGTTCTATAGGTCAACAATTAAGAGTAGTCAAAAATTATAGTAGTCACATTACTTGTGTAATATTTCTCCTGGAAAACAGGATTCTCTAGCTGTCCTTTGTTAATTAGTCAACCAAGTTCAAGTAGATCTGTCTTTGCCTTATTTCCCTGCAGTAGAAGTACAGACATTTGCCTTTTTTTCATGTATAGGTTTTTACATCAAACACTGTAATAACTTTTTCCTGTACTTTCATATTTTTAACCCAGTTTCAAATGAATCCTGATTTAATAAGCACGTCTTTCTGTTTCCCCCTACCTAATTTACCTCAAAAGAAACATTTCTCCTCCCATGTATTCATGTCTCTAGAATTCTATAAAAGAGGCATGATCAATGCAGGAAGGCAGATACTCAGAACAAAAGCTCTAATAGAATACTTCCTTTTCTATTTCAGAGAAGACCAAACTTCAGAAAACTCAAGATGAAATATAACAAGCTTAACTTCCAACAATTCCTGTCTTTTTCCTGAAGCTGGAAAGGAGAAACCAGCATGTTTTAAATACCTTTGCCATATTCACACTCAGGTCAGGATCTCGCAGTTGCTTGTACTTGTATTTTAGCTCCTGGGGCCCCTTATAGGTCCTGCACAGTAGGCAATAACCAGAAAGGAGTATAGCCTGTCCCATACCGTCCATGATACATTACTTTTTTCCCCAATCATCCTGGATAGCAGAAATTTTCCAATTAGAAGCATTTTTCAAATCCATACTCCAGTTCAGCCAGGGAGTACCTTTGTGCAGTAAGCAGGCAGTAGGTGTTTTTCTTATTTCATAAAGATCACTTATCTGCCTGGCAAAAAATTTTATTAGTTTAAATAAATAAGATTAAAACCTGCACAATTATACTTTTTTTTCTGGCTTAAATAAATATATGAGGTCTGACTTTGCTATTTGTACGGCTTCATGTGTACTTGATGAGTCAGTTTCTAGGGATGTGATGAAAGGGAAAAAGCTTGTGGAAAATACTCTAATGCCTACCACAGATAATTAGCTTCATTACTACTCTGATTATTTGCCATGATTAAGCTTTTTTGCCTACATGAGTCTCCTCTTTCCAAATAAATTAAGACCCTAATGGTAACCTATTTATTTCTTTATTTTATTTATTTTGAGGATTTTATTCACTAAATTTCCTCAGAGCTACTTAGTTTCTGGCATCGATCATAGTTCAAACTTTTGACCAATATGTCAATACTAAGGAAAACACAGTACACACAAACACATCATTTCTGAAAAATCTGACCAGGGAAAAGGAAACTTCTGCATTATGAAGGACACAACATATGAGACACTTTTTCTTAAATATATTTTTTTCTACAGACTCACAAAATCATTAAGGTTGGAAGGCACCTCTGAGATAACCCTGTCCAGTTGCCCTTCCAAGGCAGGGGTGATGCCTTAGGTTTTAACTTTTGTATTTTTCAAATCCTGTACTGTAGTGTGTAACTCTGAAGTTTCTTGTAGTCTGTTAATTTTTGCTCTCTCATGCTGAGTGGTCATAACAAAACCTCTCCAGGCCTGCTCTTCAAGGATACCCAAGGCCCAAAAAGTATAAACCAAAAGCCTCTGAAAGAGGGGAAAACTGAGGGGAATTACATCATTAAACTGAAGCTTTAATTGGAGAACTAACCCTGATATGCAAATGAACCAAACCTATAAAATTGTGAAGAACTTGTTATCTGGGGTCCATCTTGGGGTCCATTTTGGCAGCAGCCTCTGGCTCCCCAGGGTGCACCTTTGAAGGCCTTTCAAATAAATACCTACTTCACTGCCTTTACTCCTGCCTAGTCTCTGCTTCTAGGAGGCCTCTTAAGGCATCAGGGTCACCTGGAGAAGGTTACAGAGGAACTCATCCAAGTGGGTTTTGAATGTCTCCAGACAAGGGGACTCCACAACCTCCCTGGGCAGCCTCTTCCAGTGCTCTTCCACTCTCAACTTTAAGAAGTTATTCCCTATATTGAGATGGAACTTTTGTTTATGGCAATTGCTGGCACCCATTAACTACCTATTCAATCCTTTGAGGAGCTGATTGAAAAAACATCAGCTTCTCTGAATCTTAGCAAAGGTCTAAGAAAATGGACACAGAACACCAAGGAGGTTTAGATTGTAAAGGAAATAAACAGTTCACAATAAACAGATCTTCTAAAATTTAGAGGATCTCCTGCTTTTTGGAAAGTCATGTTCTAAACAAGCATTAATTCAAAATAGTATGCAGGATAATGAACCAAGTCAATAACTAAAAGCAAACCTCTTTTAAAGCAGTGATCCATGCTATATATATTTTTTGTATCAAGTGTTTAAAGTATAAGGTTTACTGTTTTCAAAATACAATTCCATAGAAACACAGCTTGTGGCTGAAACACAAGGGTCATAGACAACAATAACAAAACCATCGCTGTGACCTTCCCCTCAATGTACAGAGGCCTCATTTCTTTATAAAAGCTCTGGATGTGTTAACAGGAACTTGGGTGTAGTTGGCTGTGCTGATCTCAAGCCTTTACTGACTTATGTGACCTGTTATACTGGGTGAAAGCTGTGAGAAAGCTTCACGCACTTACAGAAATTGTTTCGTACAGTTTATTATGACTATACAGAGTGACAACTTTAGTAACATGAAGTTTTTTACTCTGACAGTTAAGATAAAGCACAATGTAATCTTAGCAAACTCTATTGCTAGGAAGAAAGAAAAGTAAAGAAATGCTTATCATCATGACTCCTCCCAATTAATGAAACCTGTCTGGAGTCAAGTTTCCTTTTGTGAGCTACAGGTCTTAAATACTCACTGCACACATTTCAGCTCTCAAGGGTCCTCTTCAAAGAGTCAAAGCATGAATTTAGTCAAGCTATTCAAAGTTTGCAGATCAAGGTTTTTCACCTTGGTATTTCCTGTCTGGGGGCTGTGGTGCAACAGATTTGATAAAGGAGTCTCTTTTAGGACAATTTCCAAATTCTCCCAGTACTTGGGAGAAGATATACTTTTACTCTCTACTATTAAGGAATGTTGCAAGAGCCTAAACACAAGCACAGTACCAAATTTTTACCTTATAATACAGGAAACATAAATCTAGGAAAAATTAATCATTTTACTATATCGTTCTGGTCACTGTTTTATTAAATACCTTACCAGAAATGTATACATTCCCCATCTGATGGAAAAAAAGGAGTAAAATCTAATATACCACACCAAACAAATCCATACTCTTGCAATCATAATCCTAAGCAGTGCTGTTTCCCAGCTACATTTATGTTATCATAACACTAAAAAGGTCAATGAGCATCGCTGGACAATGGCATTCAAAAACCCTAGTAGATGCAGACACGTAAATAAGCAGTACATCTCTGTGTTTAAACCACCTGCTGCCTAAGAATGCTGAAGATGTCTACAATAATTTACTCTATCCCACCATAATTTGTGGGTTGAGGGGGTTTGGGGTTTTTTTGCTTGGTTTGGTTTTCAGTTTTCAGGTTTTTTGGGGGTTTGGATGGTTGTTTTTTTTTTTTTAATTAATGCCGTTACCCTCTCTTTATCATCAGTCAGAACAGAGTCAATTTTCTAAACAATTTTTAAGTGGAAACCTTGACCTATAAATATGTCCAGCATATTTATATTAATTGTATGGCTTTTTTTTTTTTTCTTTTTTTTGCTATTATAAAATTAACTGGAGGTAGCACCTATGACACACATGAGGTTTATGGAAAGGACAAAAGAAATGGCAATCATGACAAAATGACAGATAGTCATATTACAAAGCTCTGAAATCATGCCTCATTATTATCTTCCCCAAAATTCAGATACGTTTGGACTCAGGTGTTCACTGACCTTTAAAAGGTAGAGCTAACCTGATTCTGCACAAAGACAAAAAACATCTAGAACATTACAAGAAAGTACATTCCAGGTATACATTCTCCTGGGTATAATTCTTGATGTGTCATCTGTGTTAGTACACGTGTTTTGTCATCTATTCTCAGTCATGAATTTCCACCGAGATACAGCACAGCATTAGCAAAGTTAAAACAACTTTTCTAAACAGTTACATTTCATTATTTTCATATTTAGAAACAGAAATTTCATAGCAATAAGAGTTTACAACTCATACTAAGCCCAGTTAGTGTATTCATGAGCAGAAGAAGTCAGTTCAGGTCTTGGTACTGTTTAAAAGGATAAGACACAAGGAATAAAAGTGGAAAGAGCACAGGGAAGTGGCTTTCTAAGGATGTCATGGTGCCAAGTTCAATGCTGTTTAAAGTGGACAACATGACAGCTCAGGGACCGCATTTCAGCATTTTCACAGTGTGTATTTGGGCTTACAGATTTCTTGTCTCATTTCTAAAGGCCAGTTCCTGAAATGCATAGAAAACTTTCTGTGGGTTGAGGTCATTCAGCACCTTGCAAGACTGACCCTGATGTTCAGAGGTGCTGAGCACACACAGCTCCTGTCGACTGAGTTCACTGTACCTCTGAAAATCAATTCATGTCGAATGGCCTTTTCACCTGTCAGAAATAATTGCTGTTTCACAGAAGCATACTGTCTCAGTCGCCATCTTGTTTTTAAAGGAGAACATTTATTTTTAGCCTCCTCGAAAACTGATCTGCTAAGGAGGAATCAATCAGGAATAAATTGTGTCCCAAAAGAAAAATATGCTTTATATGAAACACTCATTCTTCTGGTTTTCAGTCACCAAAAAAAAAAAAAAATGCATCTTTTAACAGTTCTGTCCCTTGCAGAAAAATCTGTTTAATTAATCCGATCATATAAAAAATATATTTTTTCTAATGGTAATTGTTTAGTTGGGTATTCTCTGCTGAGGTATATGTTTTACAATCTAAGAAAATCCTTGATACCAGCAGAAGCAGCATAACATGTTACAGGGGGTGTCCTTTTTTCTGCTGGATCTGTGCCTACAGGTTAGAGGGCCTTTCCACTAAAAGCTATTATCTTCAGACATACTCCTGATGCTTTCATGGCTTCAATGTTCCAGAAAAGGGCACCATAATGTAGTTTTCTGTTGTTGTAAGACAGGTTTGGAGATTAAAGTAAAACTTTTCCATAAGTAAAATGCATACGTCTGAAAGGAAGGGACAGCAGGGCCACATCAGAAAGTGCAAGTATGTTCAACAGAAATTAAAATGCACTTTAGGAAATAGTGAGATGCATGCCTTGACTGTAACAGTTAACAGAACAGCTCTACTGGGATAGCATAATGTGTACAAACTCAACTGAAACTTCTAGATTTCATGTCCCTGCTAATCCTTCCTCACAAGGTTAAGCATCTGCATGATGAGAGGCCTGTCTTTTCAAGTGCAGCACAAAGCAAGCATTTGTCTTGTCTCTAGATAAGATTTTCAATTCCCTTTTCTGCTAAACCTATTTTTCTATTAGAAAATGAAATTTCACATTGAGAATTTAACAAAGGCAAAGAGTTATGAACACTTGATTTTTATTTAAAGCTTTTTAGTTCAATATGTCTTTGTATCTATTTATTTATATACAAGTTCTGAGAAAAAACTGAGTGATTTAGACAAAGTATGCAATGCAAAAGCCCTAAGTACAAGGTTTTGATGCACAGAAAATATTTCCATATGGACCTGGTTAACGTGTATCCCTGGGTAAATGCTATTGGTATTCAGATTCTAAAAGCTAGAATGGTAAATCAATAATGTGCATATATCATAAAAATTATTAGCCCCTAATGTCTTCTGTCTGCCCAGGGGTGTATTATGGCTCAATCCTATTTTCAGGAAAGTCAGTGACTAAATGATATCAAGGACCAGAGCTCCCTTCCTTGTGCAGGTGTTGGAGATTGAAATTAAAAATTACTACACTTTGTACCCTAGAGGTTGGATGTCCCAGAGCCATAGGGCTATGTCCTGAGGAAAACAGCTGTAGGCTACAGTGATGAACACTGCAAGGGCAAAAGAGAAAACAGCCTCAGCTGCTAGTGAAATAGTTTTTCTCATGGTTGCTCTGACATGGAATATCACCAACATTCTGCATAGGCATCTTTTCTAAGTTAAGAGTCTGGATGCTTCTGCAGAAATAATACATTGGCCTTTTAACTTCTCACTTTGGTAGAAGTAATAAAAGATTACTTAATCCCCATTGTTTATCATTTGCCACAGCTACAAAATGGGAAAACTGCACTTGACAGTTTGGCCATGTATTTAATATTAGTTGTACATAAGCATTTCCTATGGCTTATTTCAATATTTTTATTTTATTTACAACCTGTTGTGTGGTTTTTTGGAGCTTGTTTTGGTCTTTTTTAAATATCAGCCTACATAGTATTGTAGTGTGCAGCTTTCTTTCCCGCACCTTGTCAATATAATTCCCTTTTTTTTTCCTTCTGGAAAGGAAAATTATGCATTACTATGGAACCATGCTATCTTTTCTTCCTGACCAGTGCTCTTCATCTCCCACTGCCTTGGGGCCATTACTTTAATAGAATAGTTCTTCAAATGAATTAGATTACCTGTTTCGTTGCTATTCTGTCTGGATGTCACTCTTGTTGAAAGTATCCATCTGCTTAGAAATTAACATTGAAAATGGCATTGACTAAGTAATTCTATTATGGACAAAACTGTATGTCAACAGTTGTCACTTCAGTTTGTGATTTAAACTGATGAACTTATTGAGACAGTAGAAAAAGCACATTCATAAATCTCTCTTCCACATGCATGCACTGCATTGCCACTTTTGCAGGTATGTTTATATCACAGATCTTATGTATCTCCACAGTAGATCTTATGACAAATGTATAAAAATATACATTTGTTGGTTATAAAATCTATTTTCCTACTTCCTTTATTTTCTTGTAAAACAAAGCTTAGATATACAAGGAACAAGTTAATAATCATGGCAGATGGCTATGATGAGAAAGAAAATCATTTGGCGTCATTTTATTATTTAATGGTTTTGCTCAGCTGCACTGCTTATTAACTTTCTCTTTTGGGACATGTAAGGTCTGTCAGTTTGTGTGATATGGTATGCCTTTATAGTAAGGATAAGTACTCTGTGGTGATATACCCTACTTCACCTTTTCATGTTACTTCAGAGCTATGATGCTGGTCCACAGAGAAGTCCCTTGAATACACATTCTCTATGTATATATGGAAAATGTAGGACTACAATATCATTCAAAACTTCAATCAAGTAAGAGCAATTAAGCTAAGGATGGGGGAAAAAATTGAACATCCCCACTAATTATTCTTTTTCCTCTGGTCCTCAAATATCCTAACTTAACGAAAAAGCAAGTATTTATCCCATGATCTCCATCATGGCATTTCAACCGAAGGCTGAAAACAGTTTTACAAGTAAATACTTGTAACCATTTCCTTACATGTTCCCCAAACAGTTCCCCAATCCAGTTGCAACTCTATGCTAAATAAGATTAACAGCAAGCTGACTTCTAGTGAAGATGTAGTGATCAGGCAACAATCTATGTTTCAGTTCACTGGAAACATCATGTAGAAGTAGCATTGCAGACTTTTGCTGGATTATGTGAAGCTGACAGTGAGAACTCTAGACCAGAATGTGTTGCACTCCATCCATCAACAAAAGTGACAAATCACTGTAGCTGGGGAACAGCTGCAATGTATTGTGGAGGTTGGTTGATTAGTCATCATTTCAATTTAATGTATTTGTAATTAATTTTGTATCTTGGAAAAATAATGGTTTAGAAAATTAATTTCTGACTTAAGAAAAATACTTTCTATTTTTACAGGTTTTGCTGTTTTGACCAACCTCATATAAAAAGAGAAAATGCCATTCCAACTCAGTGCCTGTTCTTATTTTTATAAAGTCAGGAAATACTGACTTTACATGGATTTAAGGTTGCATCAAAGCTATGCTTGCAATGCAGCTTGTGTTGGAGAAGAAGGGTGTCCTGAATTTGGCTGGAACAGACTTAATTTTCTTCCCAGTAACTGGTATAGTGCTGTGGTTTGGATTCAGTATGGGAATCATGTAGATAACATACTGATTTTCTGGCTATTGCTCAGTGATGCTTCCTCTAAATCAAGGACTTTTCCATTTTTCATGCTCTGACAGAAAGCAGGTGCACAAGAAGCTGGGAGGAAGCATGGCCAGGAGAGCTGACCCAAACTGGGCAAAGGTGGTTTCCACTCCATAGGATGTCATGTCCACTGTATAAACTGGGGAAAGTTGGCCAGGAGGGGCTACTCACTGCTCAGGGATGGGCTATTGGTCAGTGGGTAGTGAGCAATTGTGGTGTGCATCACTTGTTTCTTTTAAGTTTATTCCTCTCTCTCTTTTCTCTTTTGCTTCATCATCATCATCATCATCATCATCTTTTACTTAATTTATTTTACCCTCAAATTGTTCTTATCTCAGCTCAAGAGTTTTACCTTTTTCTGATTCTCCTCCCCATCAGAGTGGGGGTTGGGGACTGAGCCCTGTTGTACTGAGTTGCCAGCTCAGGTTAAACCATAACAAAGGGCTGTGACTTGTCCTTCAGCAAGAGGCATACGCTGATAAATAAAATTAATTGAGATGGAATTATAATACTAAAAGTGGCTTCTATTTTGGTGAAGGTCAAACACTGTAGACTTCGGTCTACAAGAGGCAAAGAAGTTTCAGTCCCAAAAGTAAAGCCCTCATAGATAAACCTCTGCAGACTTGGGGGAAAGAAGGAAAGAAAGGAAGAAGGGAAGAAGGAAAGAAATAAAAAGACTAGCTTTCAGTAAAAAAAGTCTTCAGATATTCAGCTCAAATTATTGTTACTCACCAGGGACCTTAAGGTGTGTTGGCTTTGTTTAAACTACTTATGAGGAATGCAACCCATCCAGGAGAGGTTACATGAGAAAAGGCCTTTTTTTAAGAAGATTTTTCAAGTGCACAGTGTTCACTGAAGCTCAGCTCAGCACACAGAGGGAGAAAGGGAGGGAGAAACATTCTCTGAGAAGTCTGGAGTTACTTTTCCATGTTTTGAGGGTATAGCACAGACAAGGAAGGAAGCTTCTTGATGGCACTGCTAATGTGTTTCAAGGTAGGAAGGTCACCCAGCCTTTGACCTTTTCAGTTTGAGTCTTAGCCCTGTGTATGAATACCATTTCCTGCATTGAAATGTACATCTGTAGTGTCACCTAATAACTAATACAATGTTATAGCACCATATTGTCCTCCGGCAGTGCACTTCACCCTCAAAGGAGACATAGGTTCCAATTTCATTCCTGAAAGCAGCTCCTGAGTTTATTTAGACTGCTCTAAGCTATGGAATACACAGGGAAGTACAAGCCATGCACTCCTTGGAGCCTCGAATACAACTCTGTTGAGCTCACTGTGAAGCAGTTTCTCAAACCATTCCCATTGCCTTTTCAATGGAAGTAAGGACCAATTTCTAACTGTAGGTACACATACACATGTGTGGGAATCCTATAAATATCACAAGATTTGGATCTCTGTGATGAAAATAGTAAGTGGAGATCTGTAGAGACCAAATCACCTGAGCTCCTCACAAACTTCCTGTCTGTACTTGGAAAGAAAACAAAAAAGTGATCTAGTGCTTGAAGACCATTTGTCATTTCCCTCAGGTCTGAAATGAGCAACACATGTAAAGATTTCATGCAAAGAACACAGCAGCACAATGCAGTATAAAGCTCCCTTTATTCTGAAATTAAACTTTTCTATAAAAATCTACAAAATCTATTGATACAGAACTGTTTATTCCTTTATAAATCTCTGAATAATGTCAGTGACTAAATTCCTGAGAAAGGAAACCAATGTAACTGGTAGTTATCGTTCCTCAGGTGTTATTTATAAAGATCATACTTGTTCTTGATAAGTGCCTATCTAAGTGTGAATTTAAGTGTCACATGTATAATTCCATCTCTTCGTTTTTTTGATGATCCCTAAAAGTCAAAAGATTGAAAGACGAAGGCTAAAATAAAATAAAGATTTCAAGTTTTCATTTTCAGAAATATTCGGGAATATTTTTGCTTATAGAAAGGATCCATTCAGTTGTTGCTATGTAATTCTGAATATAAATTTCATCATGGTAACTGCGGACAGATTTAGGTGCAAATGATTATAGCAATTTGACTTTGGAAACATACCTTGATTTTTAATTTATTTTTAAACCCATTTAATTCTACACAATTGAGTTGAAAATATTCATTCAATCTTTATTGAGAGGATTTCACTTTCCCACTTTTTCTCCAACTTGAAATAGCATACGAATAATCTTCTCCAGAGATACTTCATAATGTCTCTGTCACATAAATGACAAAGTAGAAAATACAGCAGTACAAAGCATAAGATTTCTTAGCTAACAAAAATGAATATTTTATCTCCAAACTGTGTAGTGTTTCAGAAAAAAGTCTCCCAATGACTCAATTTATACTACCTCATTCTATAATGAATTTTCACTCTGCACAACGTTCAAAAACTTTGACATTTTTGAAGTCAAAAATAATTTTATGTTTTGTTGATCAGATACCTTTTTTAGCCTATTCTATTTTTTTGCTGATGTATATATAGCAAGCAGTCAATTCCTGTAAAAAATAAGGGGTCATAGGATGTGCCCTGGGCCTGTGGCCTTTTTGTCTTGGAACTGCTGCATTCACTTACTTGTACAACATCATTATTCATTATTATTCAGGTGCAGTGATTCATTTCTCCTAATACAAAAGATAAATCAACCCCCACTTCAAATTTAGCAACACCGAACAGTTACAACCCTGACTGAAATTAATGGTACTTGGGAACACCCTGCCCACATAAAAGCTGATATTCTACCCGTGAAATCTCAAACTGCCACATGAAAGTCAAAACTATGAGTTTGTTGGAGTCTTTTCTATCTGTACATATGCATCGTAGGCACAAAGGTTTACTTCTGACAGACATTAAAATTCTCATTAAATCAAAAGCTCATGAAAACAGAAATGCAAGGAACATGACTAATGTGTTTTCACAAACAATCCAGAATGTCTGTTACACTCCTCTGGTGTAGTGTCTTGAATACTGGGCAAAACTAGTTCTTGTGATGTAGAAGATAACTCTTAAAAATATCCAGATTGGTTGGTGGGGGTGGAGGGGAGATGAAACAAAACAAAAAGACCTGAAATATGGGAAAATTCACATCAAGATCTGGTGAATTATTACAGTGGGCTACTCACCAATGACTCATTCTGGTTTGAACTGATAGTTGCAATGCCTACAATGTTCTTTCTAATAACCAATTTCTTTCCATCTTCATTGTTAGACCATACAGCTTCTTCCATCAGGCTCGTGCTCTCCTTCACTGTAGAAGCTGTGCAACTTCATTTCCTACATTATCACTGCAGATAAGATGCACACATCCATCTCCTGTGATGTGATTTTGTCTATTCACCTGCTGGACTTGGACTGCAGATACCCCTACCCCAATTACCATCCGGGTCCTACTGAACTGTCACTCTCTGAGCACAGCATGTCTGGTTTCTCACAGTTCTCACTGCCAGGCACATTTTTCAAATCTTATATAATTTCAGTAGATCCTATCTAAAGGCTCTCTACCATAGCAAGATATTTATTGCTCTCTTATGAGATGGGATAATAATTGTGAGACAGGTCATGTCTCAGTGTCAATATAGAAGCAATAGAACCCTTCTTGATATTTTTCTTTTTAAAAATGTTTAATTTAAATAAGAGTTTTAAACAATAGCAAGTAGTAGTTTAAACTAAATTGTTTGGTTTGATGGTTTAAGTTAATAACTGTTTCCAAGGATAGTACTTCCTTCTCAGCTGTCATGCTGTACAAGAAACCTGCATTTCACTGTAGTCCTGAAATCATACAGCTGCTTTTGAATCCCAGCAAAAACTGCATTCGAAGACTTATCTGTTAATTTGTAATCTCTTCAGTGTCTGACTTATTAATTTTGATCAGGTGAGTTGGACTACACTGAGCACTGTGTGAAAGTTTTTGGAATAAGTTCTTCCTATATTTATTTCTATAAGTCTTACTGATGGAGACAGACTTTTTTCTTCTGGTTCCTGCAGTCTTTTCCACTCAGGTTCCGCATTTTAATGTACTTATTCCTGCAAGAGGGCCTTGTTACCAACAAAGAACTCTTTAAAAATTCCCAGATTCTTCTCAAGAAAGATACAATATATGAACAAAATAAGTGAAAAGACATTTCCTCACAGAGTGAGGAAAGAATGCCTGTGTGTTTGAAATGCATGCCAAAAACCCACATGATGACCCATAGAGAAAAATCAGTGAAAGCAGCAATTCATGAATGGCATTCCTATGGACTTACAGTTAACTTTCAGGTTGGAGCTAACCTACAACCTGGTTTTAACTGTCAACAGAATTTTAATACTTTCAAATATTTCCCAATGATTCCATAAATGTATAATTCAAATCCAATGTCAAAATAAAGAGATTTGGCTTGAAAACAGAGGGATGGAGTTCCTGTCTGACATTTGCATCATAAATCCAGCCGGGAATCAGAGTGCACTATCCCACTGAAAGCTGAAGAAGTCCAACGATAAACAAGCACACTGGGAGGCACAGCATTATTGCTAAATGGATTATTTATGGTAGTTCTCAAAACAAGGAAGGGAGGTGAATAATCCCCTTCATATCTCAAGGCTGCTGGTCAAATAAAAATTTCCAAGTACAATAAAAACTTTGGCTCCTAGAAATATATTGGAACTCCTTAGCTTTTCTTCCCTCAGTTCAGGAGAGAAAATTGTTCCACAGCTGCAAAGAATCAATTTTTGTTACTTCTGAATTAGGATTTAAGTTCCCTGTGGGACAGCTTAAGCTTTCCATCCCCTTCAGCTCTCTGTGGGAGGCACCCATGGTTCTGAGGAAAAACACTTCTGAGGCCAGGCCAAATTTGGAGCTAGAAAACACAGCCAGGTGTTGAAGCCAAGTCTGTGAACCTCCATGGCACAGTGGTTCTCCAGACTCAGAAGTGGGGCAGGGCAGGGGGAAGATTCACATCCTGCTTTTCCTGCTTTTCTTCCCAATTTGTGCTGGATTTGGAAGGAATTTGTCTCAGGTACACAGGGGAAACATGTTTTTCACTTAACTTTTGGTTATGTATAACCTGGAAAAATTAGGCTGGCGACAAACCTGGTTTGCACAAGATTTAGAGGTGAAATTAGCATCATATGTACAGGCAGTGATCAAAAACCCAGTGGAATTGGCGGGCAATTTTCCACTGAGATCAATGTGCTCTGGATTACACCCATAAAGCCTGACTAATAAGGCGTTATGTGGATTAAAGCACAGGTTAAACCAGAAAATACAGTACTTTTGTGCCAATGGAATTCTGGATCTCTTTAGCTTCTCAGAGATGTAGCAATGAATAACACAAAGGGAACAGAAAGTCCCATGCAAACCTCTTGTGTGCAGTCAGACTCCAAGCTGTCAAAGAGCCCATGGGCTCCAAAGTCTGCAGGAATAAGGGCTTAGCTTGCAAGCTCACAGAGAGTGCTTTGGTGTCAAATATATTTCCAGTGTTTCATGAAGTATAACATTAACAGTGTGCATTTCCTTTTTTTCCTCCTCTCTTATGTATTTTCATCTGCTGTGCATGGGAAGGAGAAGTTATATCCATTCTAAAACATTTATGTAGGTTTAAGGAAGGGAGACAAAGCACTGTTAGACATTTTGAAAAGATGAGTCAATACCAGAAGGTTTTGCAGAATGAACTTGTGACCAGGCTGGTTTCAACAGTCAGGTGTCTTGTAAAAGGCACATAATGAGAGGAGATGTGATAATCTATGGTAAAAAGAATCTTGCTGCTTTATATTTAAATTAATTTCTCACATAAAAAAGAATGCACATTCTTTTTTCTACAGATTTGCTACCACCAGCACTGCAAAGAGGCATTAGATAGTGGCTAAAATATTTATGTACTTCTCTTTCCCACTGCACCTCTGCTCATTTATGATTTGGGTCAATTAAGGATCAAAATAGATATTATGATGTCTGGGATCTGAGGGCTCATTATCTTTATCATCAGAAATTATTTTAGTCATGTCAGTGCTTGGCAGGAACAATGGTTAGGCATCCATAACTGTTTTAATTCACAGAAATAAAAAATACAACTTGTAATGCAGACCAAGAAGAGGAAGGTGGGCGCTTGTGCCCTCTACAGAGGCAAAGTATTGCCTTGCAGCTGTTCCTGCCAAAACCAGTATGATTAGCATGAATTACAACCTTGCAAGAAGCAGATGATTTTCCTTTGCTGTGCAGGATGTTGCAAATCCCACACTGGCCTGCAAGGATTCCGAATTCTCACTACAAAAAGTGACAGTAAGTCGCCGGTTTTTATACTGTCCTAGACAGACTGCTGGTGCTGAGTCCTCATCATCTCCTTCCTGCCTTTCTTAACACCAAGCAGCTTGAATAGCTGCCAAATCAAAGCTTTAAATGTTGTGCAAAAGAAATTTCAATAAAATAAAAAATATAATATCTGTCAGCTAGGTATGATTTGAGACTATGAGTCTTAATATTTCAGTGCTCATAGAGCAGTTGCATACCAAAAGATAATGTCATAATGTGCATCAAAGTACCAATCATCCCCTGCCATCTTCACGACACAGTATATGGAACATTACTGAAAAGAAGATGTTACAGAAGCATAAATGGTTGCACGAACCACGGAGTCATCATGTAGAACTAAGGACTCCATCTAAATTGATGGCTTGCGTTTAAAGTATCTTGTTAAGTTTGTACAGCTTTTCAGACCAGTCACAAAGCTAAACTAACAAAAAAAGAAAGGCTAAAAGAACAAAAAAACATCCCAGAGATAAATGCAGTTTTTTCAAGCTGCATTTCTGCTCTAAACAGTATGAAATTGGTCTAGCTTCAATATTCTTGTAAATCTAAGCAATGTAAGTCTACAGTGTAACAAGAAATGTTGGTCAAAACACTGTGATTCTATGGGTAGCAACTTAAATATGTTGGACCAAAGTGGACTACAATCTGCATTTCTGAATCCTGACCAAGCTATTAAAATCCTTCTCCCTAAAAATACTCAGCTTTTCAAACACCATTTGTAAATATTGCAGCATGGATTCAATGAACACATTCCTGATTCACCCTGCAGCAAGTGTTCTCAACATAAATTTCTCAAGAGAGATAATTTATTTATAACATTGAACTTAGTTTTCCTAATTTTTTCACAGTCACTGGTCTCTTGTAATCAATACTGTGGAAAACCTGCAGAGAAAACCACTATTTGCAATGTCCCTTGGCCTCTCTTCTACCGAGCAGTGTGCCCCTGACCGTACTCAGAATGGAGCATGGGAAAGCGTGGGCATGCAATTCTCAGCCCTGAATTAGGAGCTGCTGCTGAACTTGGCAGGGATTGGGATCCAGCAGCAGCTGCTTCTCACGAAGGTCATGCAATCCCTCCCGTGAGAGGCGAGACAACCTGCTTCTTCACTCCTGCTGGGTGTTCAGTGAAGCAGAACCTGAGGGATCCCAACGTGCACAGAAAGAAAGCCCTGCATCCCTGAATGGGCAGATGCCTGCCCTGGTGCTGAGGTCAGAGCTGTGGTACAGGTCCTACTGCTCCTCCGAGCAGGCAGCACTCCTGTCATGCCTGAAGAAGCTCAAGGGCTGCTGTCAGGCTCCTCCAGTGGAAATGGCCATGTGACTCAGCTGAACAAGATGAACAGTCAAAACTGACTTTCCTGGAAGAAGGGCTGACTCTCATCTGGGGAACGGAGGCATCCGTTCACACCAGAGCTTTACAAACCCTACTAAAATCTTTATTTATTCATCTCTCTTAATGGTTTCATGCAGTTACAGTAACAGGCAACAGAGGAGTAAGAGAACAAAATAAGAACCAGTGTAAGTAACTATTAACAAGACAATACAAAGAAAATGAGCTGGGTTAGTTTTTAAATATTGAAAATCTGAAAAAAAGTCATTATTCCACATAAAAAATTTCCCCATGCATTTGCTTTTGCAAGTGCTTAAACACCTTACATGTGCACTAGTCCCTTTGTGGTTTCCTGGGTTGTTCCCCAGCTTGCAAAAGCAGGCATGTAGCAACTCAGAGTATAAAAAGGGCAATCCTGAGGAAGTGATAAGCTTCTTTACAAAGTAATTTTCCCTTTATCTGCAATCCTCACTCTCAATTTGAGCAGTGTATATGTATAAGCTCTGCTCAATCATAAACAAGGATTTCTACTTCAAAATAAAGCTGTGAGAAGAGAGGAGTGTGGCTAATGTCATGCCCAGCACAGATAGGACACCCAAGTAAGCACCACTTCAAAGGTTAGTTCTGGGTAAACTTGTTCCAGGCTCTTGCATGCTTTAATCCAGATCCAGGCCCAGACCAGTTTAATGTTTCTAATATAGCTATACCTACTGGTTTTAAATGTTTATCATACTGTGGATTTTCACATTAAATTACCATTGTCCACAACAAACTTCTATTCCTGGGGCATTGAAAAAAAATAGCAGATGTATCTGCTCAAACAGATTGAAATTCCTCTTCTGAAAGTGTATAATTCTTTTTTATTATTATTAT
>VXAC01002507.1:0-318539 GCA_013399225.1 Rhipidura dahli
ATAACTTTCATGGATAACACTTCACATCATGACTCTGTCTGATTTTGGCTGTTCACACAGAGGGCAATGTGAGGAGCATTGCGGGACATCTGAGCTTCCAGCTGTAGCTCTGGTTTGTGTTCTGTGGGTTTACACCTAAATTATGAATCTTTATCACCTGCATCTCTTAATGTAAAACCATGGTTCTTTTGAGGAAACCTAGAACCACAGAAATGCAAGAAAGAACACAAATGTTCTTCCTGTGTTTCCAGTGAAAAGATTTGCAGACCATCCTACAGGAAACTAAAGATGGCAAACACTATTTCAGCACTGGATTCTGCAAAATTCCTCAGGCTAGCTAGTTCTGCAAGTATACAGTCAGCAATTCATAGCCCAAACTCAGTATTATGGCTCCTTCCAAGTAAACCTTTAAATGAAAATGTGAAAAGTGACACTGAGTGAGTTCTTCTTGGCCATCAGCCAGGACAGGGCACAGCTACCGAGGCACATCACTGACATTGTATGTAGCACATCATATAGGAGGTACAGACAGTGCCTTGTCCTCTGGTCTCAGAGCTGTGGCAACAGGCAGGGAGTGCAAGACTGAAGATGTTGGGCTGTGGGCAAGATTGTTGTTATCTCGTTTGAGTGGAGATCTTTGGATTTGATGAACGCCGGGGTGCTTGGATGTGCAGGATGCTGCTCCCTGCTGCTTTGTCTCTGGGAGCTATTCCACTGCAAGAGAAGAACCTCGCCTCCAGTTGTGCATGCAGGGGCAAACAAATGCTTGTTGTGTTCACTTTTTATTCTGTAGTGAAGACATTTTCACCACTCCCCTCAGTCGTGCACCTTCTGTATTTAACACACACACCTCCTGCCCATGCACATGCACACAGTTTTACAACACACCATTTGGGAGCCGTGCTGCAGGGGGGAGGTTTCATAGGGGTGGTTTTTTCGTTGTTGTTGGTTTTGGAGGGTTTTTTTTAATTCTTTAATTGCTCCCTTGATGGCAAAACTTTCCTCCACGTCTGCAGCTGCCTTTTCCACGTGTGACATACCTGTCTTGGGACCAGTTGTGCAATTCTGTATATTTATCCACTCTTGCTAGCCATGGTTAATCTGTCTTTATTTTATTCCCTTTGTGTAAGGTTGGAGCAGTTTTTTATCAGAAGAAAAGACTTCTAGAAGTTGCCTTGTTACAATTCCTTTCTTCTGCAATAACACACTCCAGCTGCATTTCTTATATTTTTGTTTGGTAGTAATGGGGCCCATTTTTTGGCAACACCAAAGCATAATGTACATATTTTATCTTCTCTCTCACCTTTACCTCACCCTTGTGGTTTCTTCTGATTATTTGAACTTTTATTTCATGCAGTAATTAATGTGCTGTAATAAATTAATTCTTGGCTTTCTTTCTTCCTTCATTAATGCAGGAAATGCTTTGTAGTTCAAAGAGGTTATGTGTCTGCCAGATTTCACACAACTCGTTAAAAAGGAGCTTTAAATACTGCAAACAAATCAACCCTCAACTCACACAACATGGAAGGAATATGGAAAAGTGTGGTGGCTCTACTTTCATATTAATCTCTCCCTTTTACAGAGGTAAGACTATATTTTTCCTAACTGACATTCTCAAGATTTGACTTTTTCTTTATTTTTTACTTGTGATGTACATACTAGAATCAGAGATCTTTAATTCAGGGTAAGGGCTCCTCTGCCCTCACTTCTATAAAATCTTAAAAAAAAAANNAAAAAAGAAAGGTAATGTGTTTTTATCTCTTTCTTTCCTTGAAGCAGAAGGTGTTTTGATTTTTAACAACTGGCAGTACATAATCTGGGACAGTATCTCTTTAGTGACCACAGTGAACTTCCTTGTGTTGTAGTGGCTTGAAAGCCTGGAGGACTCAAAGATATGTCAGAAGTCCTTAATATGTAGAGGCTTCATCCACCCACAGTGGTTCCTGTTGATCTTTTTAACTTTTGCTGCAGTAAAGGATCCTTGGGTGTTTTCCCTCTCTCTTTAATGAAAGCAGACAGAAGACTTCTCTGAGGTTCTGTGTCTGTCGAGTTTCACACATTGCTTTATTTGAGTAAACAGACCCCATGGAGAAGAAGTCACAGCACAAATAAATTGTTGCAGCTCTTTTCTGAAAATACAAATCTCTGTGGTTTACTGGTAGAGCTTAGCATGGAGCTGCACTGGCAGGATATTGCAAGGTGTTTCTGAACTTCTGCTCCAAGTCCAATGCTGGCTAATGGAATGGGCAGTGATTCCCCAGCAATGCACACAGAGAAAGCACAGGTGCTACAGCTATGACATTTGGGGTTCTGGGTGCTGCCTTTCCTTCCCTGGGGGCTTCCTTAGAACCCACTGACTGGAGAAGAGAAAAGAAGCCTTTGCGAAAAACAGCATTTGACTGAGATGTCTAAGGGCATCTGGGAGAGAGTCCTGTGTCTGGAAGGTATAGGAATCTTGAGTCTGTCCAGCTACATTCAATCCAAATGAATAAAAAATTGGAGAGAGAAATATACCAAAAATATAAATTTAAATCCCATGAAAACGAAAAGACATCCATCTTTTTGTCGTCGTGTCATTTAGACAGGAAGTCATTTAAGCAGCAGCAGAAGTAGAAACAATTAAGAAATAAGGAAGACCCCATGGCAGAGACCTGTGCCAAGTCTGGCTGAGCTGTAGATTTGAAAGTCTTCTCCTGTTCAGGAGACAGGGTTACTGTGTGGTTCTGCCTAAGTGTATTTGTGGGACGGTACTGGTGAAAAGCAGTGACAATTTATGAGTTATCATTACCCCTCACTCACAAGCTTTATAGGGACCACACACAGCCCATTTTCTACAGGCTGCAGACAACGATAATTTGCACCACAGTCCCTAAAGCCAGAGCTGCTGCCTGATGAGAACATGGAATTGTGCTTGCATGGCCCAGAGCACCGTGCTGCAGACACAGGGCTGGGGCTGCAGCAGCACCAGAGCCAGGAATACCTGCACTGCGCCAGGGTGCCCTTCTGTCTGGGGGCTCTGGCCCTGCTCCTCACACAGTACCTCAGCTGGAATGAGACACAGGCCTGAAGGCACCTTCACGTGGTGCTGGGTGCTTCAAAGACATAGCCTAAGAAACGTTAGGGATGGCTGATAGACTAATCCCAGATGAATTTCCCTCAATGAAAAACAGGTTATTTCCCAAATACCTGTGAAGCCACACTTTTTGTAATAACTCACAGGAGACACCAAAGGTACTGAGAGGGAACAGTGGTCAATATCTGTGCTGTTCTGCTGTGTCATTAGGCCCTAGCCATTCTGTCTGGTGCTGTAGCATACACCCAGCTCTCTAAGATTCCTTCCAGCCTGCTGCCACAGCCTCTTTCTCCTCTAACATGCTCAGAGAAAGGCATTTAACCAGCAGTGTTAGGAAATGTGTTCATATTTTAACTCTCATTATCAGTCAACAAGTAATTCTAAATTAAAACATGACTTTTCTGTTGACGTTTTCTCTGCTTAGTTTTGCAGCCTTAAGAGTATTTGATTCCCATACCCCTGCTAAGTGAGCTGTATTTAAATGCAGTCTTTTCTTGCCCACTGCAGACTGCTGTTTGAAATACTCCCCTAGGATGTCTGCACTCGTGCAATAATTTATTCCCTCACTTTTCTTCCACACAGAAAAACTTCAACCACTTCAAACAAGAGGAATCTGCGTGGCTACACCAGATTCCTTCCACATCACCTGCCTGCCACTCTACTTGTTCACCATCTGCTCCCTTCAGAGTTTCCCCCCCTAGCCCCTTGTATTCCCCCTCCTCATTGCCTGTGCCTCAGCCTGCCCACTCCAACACCCTGGGGTTTGGGACAATATCAGATCTGCCCCAGCCCAGCTGGGCTGCTGTGGCTGAGGCTGCTGCACAAGAGTACACTGTTGAGGTTTTTTTATCATGCAGAAAAATGTGTCCATCCATCCTGCCCATCCATTTCTTTCCACTAAATCCTTTCATACCTTGTTTTCTTATTCAAGACATTTCTCTCTACAGCCAGTAAAGGGATAGACCATTTTAAAAACCATCAGGGTTTGATTGCCAGTAGTCATAACCCCATCCTTACCCTTCTCAGAATAAAAGCAGGGACACCTTGAGATTAAATAGATGGAATGAACACCTAATTAGAACAGCTGTTTTGTTTTCTACTAAATTTGAAAGATTTTTTTAGAGGAGGAAAAGGACAAGTCAGCCAAATATTTGTTCCTAAATCCTACTTTCCTTAATCACTCTAAGCTTCAATTTTCTACTCCAAAAACTGCAAATGTACTATTGGGATTTTGTAATAGGACACTGCTTTGTATTTCAAACCTCAGCAGAAAAGACAGTAAGCCAAAATGTGACCTTGGATGAGACAGGAATAAGCAAAAAACAACCAGGAAAAAAATTAACTACCTGTATTGCACTGCTAGAGAACTGAAGGAGAAACCTGCTTCTCGTGGCTGATGCAAGGGCTGAACTTGAGGGTGGATGCAGTTGTTTAGGAAACGCTCAAAGAAGAACAACAGGACCCAGAGCAGGACCTTTGCATTTGTGAAAGTATTTCCTTGCTAGTAAAACTCAACCTTGGTTGATGTATAAGTGGAGGAGGAAAAGCACTTTTTCTTTCTGCTGAGAGCCATATGTGAGTCTGTTCAGGACCAGCTCATTTAGGTCAGTAGTAATTAATGTTTGTGGGCTTTACAGAAGTAGCAGGTGGCTACTCAGAAGGGCTGGGAGGGAAGGAGAGTTCCTGGGGGAGCTGTGAAAATTCCCAAGATATGTGGGATACGTGGTTAAGTGTCTGTGAGCTGTGGTTATGTGAACTGTGACTTTGGGGTCTGTAGTGAAAGCTGTTAGGTTGGATGGCCTCAGGGTACAGCCTGTATCAGATTAGGCAGCACAATAGAAAATAGAAATGGAAAACTTTGCTTAGAAAAGATGGCTTTTCTGGCATGATATATGAAGGTGGGGTATAAACCAGATTTTGGAGTGTCTTAATAAGTCTCAAAAATATGACTGAAATATTGAGAAGCATCGAGAATTCAGTGTGATTACAGGAAATGAAAAGTGATACTGAAGCTGGTGACACAGAAAGTTTCTTCTCCTTTCTTTCTGGATTCAGTCATACAGGATAAGACTTTGCAAATTAAGCTTGTTTTGAAAGTAAGGTCATAGGTGTGCATGTCCAATATTCCATGTATTTTTTTTATCTGACTTTATACCTCTGGTTACTTCATGCCACCATTTTTTAAATTAAATTACATTTTAAAATATGAATGGTTCCAACCATCAGATCCCAAGGTCGGGTGGGGGTAGTGGGGTTATTCATATACCTGAGATTTGTCCCTCAGTTATAAGCCCTGCAGGAAGGAAGCTAGATAGACCTGGGAAACTGGGACAGCTGCTCTCACATCAAGCAGGCCAAGGGATTTCATGGAATCCAGTACAGGGCTCTCCATTTCACTTGAAAGTGGTTGATCTCACTTAGTCCTCATCTAAAAGTCTCTAAGCTGTTATGAGCAAGCACATTTCTGGTCAAAAATATTGTGTTTCTCTTGCATTAACTCTGTGGGGCACACTATGAAGCCAGTTAAGCTGCAAACATGTGGCTCTGGCCACCTACAATGATCCTCAGCTGTATAGGAGTACCTGTTACTGGGAAATCTCAAGCTGCACAGGCTGGAGACTTCTGTGCCTGAACTCCCTAAACTATTGATCTGTGGAGTTGATGGAGATCAGCTGAGCCACAGAAAAAGCTCAGAAATTAATTTCAGGTCTGTGAAGGCATTAGTTTTGGTAATTATGGATATACATCTCTCACCCCACAACCAGTGTTCATGCAAAGCAAGGCTTCACAGCAAGGTGTTGCCTCCAAAGCCAAGGCCACTTTGCCCTGGAGCGTTTTCTAGGGAAAAAACCCCAAACCCACATAGAGTCCTACAAGGTGGTTCCCTCCAGCATGCTCTCTGGTCCTTTTTGTAGTTGCCTGGCAACCAGGGAAGGGAGGAGGAGGAGAATGTGAGAGCATGGAGACATCTGAAGAAGCAGATTATCTGTAGCAAACCAGCCAGATCAGGTCTTTGTTCTCCTGAGCTACTCCACTGCAAGAGGTCATTCCTACTGGCCCCCTTTAGATGGCTGTCTGCCAAAGGCAAGGACCATGACTCTGCTTTAATTTCACATGAGTTTCATCCCAGCATGAATCCTCTGGCAGTGCCAGAACTCTTCTTCTCCAGTGGGAATAAGTCAGGTAAGAAGAGAGCTCTGATCCTTGCACAGAGCTTCCCTGTGTTGTGTTAGGTACACCGTGTGACTGAGCCGTGCCCCTTGGCTTAGAGGAAGCCAAAGAAGAATTCAGCTCAGTTGTCCCTTCTGAATGTGCTGTTTAACCTCATATCTTGTACATGATGATTTCCTTAATTGTCAAAAGGCCTAGAAACTCTAGAAGATGAAGTAGGGGTTTTTTTTATTCAAAAAAGTAAAGAAACAGAAAAGCAGACATTTCCATCTCCAATTAAATATGTCAAGTGTAGGATTTGTTGTTTGGATGAAAATGATCTTAGATGCAGCAGGAATGTGGGAGAACAAAGTCAAACCTGTGCTTGGAGAGCTAAAAGCTGCTGAAGTGAGTGTCTTGGCCATTAGTCATCCACTCAGTCCTTGGCCCAGCAGAGTTGCAGAGTCTCTAGATGGTAGAATAATTTCTGTAGGAGGTGTAACCATAGTCTCTCCTCTGAATAGCTGACAAAATCTTGGTGCAATTACTTTCTGCCCTGGGGAGGACCCAGAGGTGAATCTTCTGTTGGCTTTGCTTAGGTTTGGGCCCTCTGTTTCCTGCATCCTAAATGAATGCCATAACCTTTGGGATATTGCCTATGCTGGCATGGAGTTAGGGAAGGTATCTCTCTTTTTGGATCTTTGGGAGGGGAAAACCCCTACCACCACTAAACAGGAACACTACTTTTGCCTTGGAAAACAGCCTAAAAAAGGTGCTTTGCAAAATATGGCACAGTATTTGGTGAAAAAGTGATGTATTTTTAAAGCTGATCAAAGCTATTAAATAGATTCTCACTCAAAGAACCTCATGGAAAAAAACTGATATCTGTGCTGTCTTGTGTAAGAATAGCATAGTGGGATAAAACATGACTTTTAAAGGCCTCATTGCTACTGTCTTTGAGATAGCAAGAAGTCACTGCAATGAACAAGCTAATTATAGAAAAATGTTACTGAATCATGGAATCATGGGATCATTTGTGTTGGAAAAGGCCTCTAGGATCAATTCCAGCCATTAGCCTCACACTGCCAAGTCCACCTCTGAACTGTGTCCCTGAGCACCACATATGCACATCTTTTAAACACCTCCAGGACTGGTGACTCAATCACTTCCGTGGGCATAATGTTCCAATGCTTGACAGCCCTTTCAGTGAGGAATCTTTCTTCCCTAATACCCAATCTAAGCCTCCTCTAGTTCATGCAACTTCAGCCAGTTTCCTTTTGTCCTATTTCTTGTCACTTGTCCAATCCCCACCTGGCTGCAGCCTCCTTTCGGGCAGTTGAAGAGAGTGACAAGGTCTCCCCTGAGCCTCCTTTTCTCCAGGCAAAGCAACCCCAGCTCCGTCAGCCACTCCTCACCTTTACTTACTGAAGTAAGTAAAGAATGCCAGTAGAAAAATGATTTGCTTTTCTTTCCCTAGATTAGGACATGATACCTAGAAGTTCCTGAAAAGTTTAAATAAGTCACTATTGCTGAAGGATGTAAATTTTTTAAATTAAGGACATAAACATATTTAGGGTAATAAAACATGTTGTCAGTGGGATGGTAATATGCTTTTTATAAAGACCACCATACACATATGCAGTAACA
This sequence comes from Rhipidura dahli, assembly GCA_013399225.1. Classification (NCBI taxonomy): domain Eukaryota; kingdom Metazoa; phylum Chordata; class Aves; order Passeriformes; family Rhipiduridae; genus Rhipidura; species Rhipidura dahli. The sequence goes on from VXAC01002507.1 coordinate 7,871, forward strand.
TTGAAGCCCCAGAACAATGCCTCAGTCTGACCAGGTAAAATAAATTCAGCTTGTCCCAAAGGGATGCCACTTCAGAAAACAGCATCCCAGACACTTCTACAGAGCCCATTCCTCTTCTGCTGTGCGTCACTCTGTTCTTTCTATCGCCCTGTTCTCTGTTCCTCAGGTCCCTCCGATTTATTTCTGCAGAACCTACCCCTCAAATTCCTATGCTCCTGCCATCCCACGAGCACATTTGCCAAACTGACACCTGCTAAAGAGGCTGTCACAATATGAAAAAAAGAAAAAAACTCACTTCAACCTCTTGTCTCTGCCACATATTGTGGGTCCAAAAGAAGCCTACATGGCTTGTGTGCAGCCCAACCTACTCCTGGGGCTACAATGTGATCACCTAACAAATGTTTTGTACAAGGCTTTGGCAAAATAGCAGGGAGGAATAGCCAGTCTCATTTGCAAGTAGACAAGGAATTAAAGCCTTGTTTTCTAGTCAGTTGTTATCAATCAGTCATTGGACACTGTTAGCAACCTGTGTATGTGATACCCAGGCACTGGGAAGGAGACCCCAACACTCTGACTCAAGGCAGACTGACAATCAGTTTTGGGGCTCAAAAGATGAACAGGATGTCAGACATGGGAACACTTGAAAATGCATAGTTTTAATTAGTGATTGTTTTTCATCATTTCTTGACCTTTTGGATCCTATAGCATGTGTGCTTTTGCTTGGCAAGTGTCCAACTTGGAGTGTAATGCTCACTACAATACAATCATTTATCTATCCTTAAATTTGTTAATTGGTTTTGATTTTCATTGCTGAACACAGTTCTTCATCTAGGCATGAAGAGGGAGGAAGAGAAACTTCTGCAATTTACTCCATTTTTTTTGTGTGCCTAATTTTCTCTAATTTTGGATGTGCTCCTACTTACTGCTGCTACCCTCCAAAAGGGGCTTATGCCCAGTAAGGCATCATTTCAAAGGAGAACACCAAAACTTCCACTGGCAATAAATTGACCAAAAGTAATTATGAGGAAGGAGAGATCTTCTATGAACACTACAAAACTTCCTGGAATTTTTCCAAAGCAATGTTCTTTGTTTTCAGCCAAGAATACCTCAACTATTGCAATTGAGAGCCAAAAGAATTCACTGAAAATTTTCTATTAAAATAATGATTTTCTTAGAAGTCTTGCAACAGAAAGAATGTTCAGCTAAAAGGAAAAAAAAATAGACAGAGAACCAGCTTTGATGGAAAATATTTAACAATCCTACCAAGGATTTAATTCCTCTCAAAAGAGCTGTAGTGTAGTAGCCTGTCTTCCATTTGCTTAGTTTCCTCTGACACCACTGATCCTGACTTATTTTTTTGCTTTAATTCATTTCTTGGGGTTGGCAAAAGACTTTGCTCAGCTTATTTCAACTTCCAGAAGGTTTCCACCAGAAGTGGTGTGAGGACCCTTCTTCCTTCTCTTCCTCTCCCCCTCCTCTGTGGAAGTTGTCACCCATCTTTACTGCACCACGGAGTTGGGATCTGCCCCTCTCTTCAGTGCCTGTCTGCAGTGAAGCCCCAGCCCCTTCTCCCACCCTGCCTCATACGTGTCCCTCTGGTAGTGCTGCCACCTCTGTGGATGCTTCATGGACCTCACAGCTGAGCACCTCTCACCAGAATGAAGTTCACATTAGTGCTGGGAGGGCTGGTTTGTTCCTTCTCTAGCCAAGCTTTGCTTCCAGCTATTAAAGCCTTTGTCGGGGAGGCTTTGATGCTAGGAATTAACTTGAAAGGAATTTGATAACCAAGGGCCATATTCATGATGTGGAGATCTCCACTGAAGAGCTCTCCCCCCCAGCATCTCCTGAATTTTGAGCAGATTCTCCAGTTGTCATGGCAACAGCCTAATTTGCTCTCTTTTTGTGGTTTAAGTAAGTATCATGTAAAAGCTCCTCAATAAATGATGCTGAAACATCCTGAGCTTTGGTAGTGACATCGGGCAACTTGCCACGTGGCTTACTTTAATTGCTCTGAAGCTACCACCAAGTGCATAATTCAGGGTTTCCTTTAAGACAAAACCTCTTAAAAGTTGGGATGGCTGCAAAGGAAAGAGGAGGAGGAAAAGAGCAGCTGCCATTCTTCAGAAGTGAAGCACCTTCAGGAGCAAGAGCACAGTTTTGTCCCTTTTTGTGGCAAAGAAGTCCATAACGGAGACTGAAAAAAGCTTAGTTGAGTCTCCTACCCTTTCACTCTTTAGATCACTTTGAACTTGGTGGGAAGGGCAAAAAAGCATCCACTGTTCCTGTACTCTATTCCCCCAGGGAAGGCAGCATGGCTCCATCTTACTTTAGGACTGAGAATAGAGGTAGTCAGCGCAGCAATTTAGGAGGTGGCAATCCCCATGCATTGTCCCAGCTTCCTGCTAGTCTTTCAGTGTGAAGGCAGTGCCTAAAGAAAGACACTGCCCTTAGCAAAACTTCTGTCACCAGTGATCTGCCTGTGTAGCTTTGCTGGTACGTGGGCTTAACTTCACCCTGGTGTCCTTACTGGCTCTGGAGGCAGAGCTGAGGCTGCCCAGCCTGCCAGGCCTGGGAGAGGAGCCAAGCTGAGAGCTGGTGTGGGAGTTGCTTCAAGGAGTTTGGGCTCCAGTGCAAATTTGAACCTCTCATCGTTGTGGTAGTAGACATATAGACTCTACTGAGTAAATATTAGCACACAGGAAGCAGAGTGAAAAGGGTGTTCTTGGACTCCAAGGGAAGAAGAACTGCAGCTTCATCCTGCCTGTTTATTTTTCAATTATGGAGGAATGATGCAGCTGTTTGTAAATGCTGTGCATGCAAACATGTATAAGCAGTACCTTTCAATAATGATGAATTATCATTAAAAATCCCAGTTTGCTTCTTGGTCTGTTCTGAGAGTACAAAAGGATTGTCCTGCTGAGCTCCTCCACTTTCACAATTCCTCCCATAACAACAAAACTCTTCAAGCAATTGAGGCAGACTGAGGTTTGATTTAGATAATGGTGACGTTCTTGAGGGAATCTGCAATGCTCTGTAGCTCTTCAAACAATGCATCATTTTAAGAAAAAGAGCAGTGCTCATTTTGGGAGCAACTACTTCTTAGGAAATACAAGTATAGGTAGTTGTCACTGCAAATTTCTGGTCATTTGGTTTGGGGGAAAACTGCCACTTTGGTGTGGTTTTTTTTTCTGTGGGGATTCCATCTCCCACAGCAGGCATGTGAAATCACAGTCCCTGGACAGTGCATCTATGAATCTTTCTCTCTCAGGAGCCATGTACTTGCATCCTCTGGGTGTCTGAACTGATGGGATGGCAACGCAGCTGCTTTACGGAGGATGCTGTGATACAAGGCAGACTCCCCCTTTTTTTTCTGATCTGCTTGTCTTGTCACTCCCTTCTCCAGAAGGGCTCCATTCTTTTCTCACGTATTGCATTCAGGGAAGAGGCAAAGCGTTTGGTGCGCTGCGGTATCGCTTTGCCTGGACAGAAATCTCTGCCTCCACTGAGATGGTAATGACCATTCACAAGGGAAATACTGTGTTGTGGGCTGAGGATGGAGGTGCAACAATAAAATGGGAATGCCATGGCTTAGGGGGAGGAGGACAAGAGGGGTGGAATGGGGAATACAAGTGGGTAACCTAAGGTCTCCTTTTCAGGAGTGACAGACAGATTCTGGTTTCTTTACCCGCCTCTGTGATAAAAGCCTGACAGTGGGGGTGAAGTCTGTGACACCGGAGCCTGCACACCCTTGTTGTTCTACTAAATTATTCATTCCTGTTCCTGTGATAATATAGTTATAAGGAGGAGCCTAATTGAATTTACTGTCTGGCGTTGGCCAATAGCGCGATAAGGATCCGGCAGAATGGGATGACGGTGAATCCTGCTGGTGTGCTGTGAATGTGAAGCAGGACGGACTGGCAGTTTGTGTGCAGGAGGGAAAGCGAATCAGTCCGGGGCCCCTGGATTAGCAGAATAAGGAAAGGAAAGGTAAGGGAGCGGGTGGGAATGGGATTTGCCTGAATCATGTACTGACCCTGTGCTGAAAAGCTGTTTCTGTTTATAGGAAAGCACTCCGCAGGCACCGTTTTCCTGCAGGGTTTGGAGGGAACAGGAATGCATGTGGTGGCACTTGCTCAGTGCATGTAGCTGTGCCTTTGTCTTTATACGTGCTGCAGGGCTATGTAACACTGTGTGCTCACCGAGCGTGTCTGCACAGAGATTCCTGTGGTTTGTGTGGATCCAGCAGCAGCAGCAGCGTATGGAGCCTGTGCAGCATAAATGCAATGAGGGGAGTCCAGAGGGAGGGATTACCTCATGGGCAGAGAGGGGGAAACAGTAGTGCTTTCTGGTTTGATTGGAAATGAAAACGCCGAGGCTCTCAGTGAGCTGTTTGCAAACAAAACAGAGCAAGTGTGTGTGCATCTGCCCGTGTGTGTACTGGATCTGCAGTGAGATGTTGAAATGGGAAAGAGGATCAGACTGGAGCATTAGGCATCGCAGGTGGAGATAAATTGCAGGCAGTCTGTGTAATCAGATTCTCTAACATGGAGAATGCAAATGAGTACGAAAGTGGATTAATCCTATCTGCTGAGCTGGCTACACTGGAAAGCAAGGGAGAGATGGGCTGGGAATCGGGACAGGTAATGTGGCTGGTTAGAGAAACTGGTGCTCAAACCATCCTGCCTGCTGTGTCTGCTGCTAAAGTGGTACCTTATTGAGTTGCTTCCAAAGATTTGTTATTTCCCTTTTAATGATGCAAAGAAAAGGTGAGCATCTCTGAGGATCAGGTTAGAGCCCACACATTACTGTTATCTGCAAGAACAGGACCGCATCAAGTAAATTAGCCTTTGCCCTTCCTTTTGTTTCACTGCCTTTGCTCTGATAACAAGTGACTGCTGAACAGACAGGGCAGGTGGGGGAAGATGGATTACAACTGTGGCAAGTGGCATTCAGCCACGCAGAGAGTGAGTGTTGTTTGCAGTGATGATGTCGTAATCACGCTTCTTCAGCTTACATCTTTGCAACCCTGTAAGACAAGGCTGTCCCGAACTGGGGTAACCTTATCCCAATCACTAACTGGAGCAGGGATCACAGCTCACCATAAGGCACTAAAATGTTTAGCTGTTTCTCATGGGGTTTCACCACCTCAATTTTTTCATGCTGGGATCCAGAGGAAAGTGTTGTTGAGACAAAGATGTTGCTCACCTGTGGATATCTCATCTCTGTTGGAAACTCATTCTCATGGTGAGTGTGGAGGGAGATACACTTCTGCTTGCTCAGAAAGCAACAGCCAGAGGCTCCCTCCAAAAAGAGAAGGCAGAAAGCCCCATAGGGAGAAGCAACAAAATGTCTTATGTGGGATTAGCCAAACCCTTTTTCCCATAAAACTTCTCCTTCCTCCGTGACACCAAATTTCTTACATCAGGGATCAATTTTCCTCTACCCAAACTTCTTTCTTTGCTGTGGTTTTCTCACGTGGCCTGAGGATGAGGAAAATGACTGATATGCCCATCAGAGAGCACCTCCATGCTCATGTCTGTGCTCTGCCCATGACATCTCCTGGAGTCTCTGGGTTGTGCTCTTCAGTGGTGGGCTGAGTCTGACCCCCTCTGCCTCACAGCTTGTGCATGCACCCCAAGTGAGACCAAAGGGGTGCTCACTTTGTAAAAGCAGGAAAAGGTTCCACCTTGCAGAGGGTGTTTGTTTGGTGATAAAAAAAAAAAAAAAGGAAGGTGTTGCAGATTCCTGTAGGATGGAGGCAGGATCTTCTCATCTCATACCTGGAACAGCTGAATTAAAAATGGATCTAACACAGGGCATGTGGTCATAGTAGGATTTGACTCCAGCTTTCAAAGCACCCACAGCAACCGAGTGAGCTAAGAAATGAAGACAAGAAGCCTGGCCATCTGAGAATTAACTCCCCAGTGTAATAAAAGTCTTTCCCTTTGCCGCAGAAACAGAGGAATATTCAAATAACTTGCTTATTCACACACTGCAAAAAGCTGCACAGCTCCCAGACGCAGAGCAGGAGGTTCTCCCTGCTAACGAGTGGGCAGATACTCATCGTCTCTGGAGAGTCCCTCTCTCTCTGCACATCAAAGGAAGTCCTCGGCTCCTGCTGGTTTTTGGGGAGTCTTCCCTGGGAGATGCGGGCAGGGAACTGGCAGGAGAAGCATCCCTCTGACGCTGCAGCAGCAGCAGCAGCCTGGTGTTGGCTTGCAGCAGTTACTGCTGGTTGGGTGCCTACATTGTTTGCTTCTGCCCTCAGAGTCAAGAGGGAGGCTCAGGAACGGGCAGGATGCCAGCGTATTCCCAGGGAAGCTGACGTCATTGCCAATTCACTGGTGCCAGACACCGTGCTGGAAACCTGAGGTCGCTTTTTTTGCCATTAATTGCTCAGATGATTAATTCATGCAATGATATCATTTTCTTGGGTGGAGGTTAGGAGGTTGTGTACTCTAGTAATGAGAGGCGTGATGGGATGCCAAACTTGTGCTCCTCGCCGACGTTAACGCTGATTGCAACAAACTGGCCACTGCGTGCTCCACATCATCCTTCCTCCCTGGAAAGGGTACCTTTTTCTTCTTGGGTTTTTCAGGGGGGCTGAGGGGGAGGTGACAAGGGTTGTGTGAGCAAGAGTTTATATGGGATTTGCAGTACTGCAAATTCTACACCAGAGGACTGAACTGTAATGCCCTTAACTTTCACAGCTGCTCCGCAACAAGGATTTTTGCTTTAATTATTTTAATGTTAGCTGTTTTATTTATGCCATTTATGTTGCACCTTCTGACAAGGAAAACAGTATTATCCTCATTAAAAAAAAAAAAAAAAAGAAAAAGAAAAAAGAAGAAAAAGAGAAAGAAGTGAGTTTGTTTCTTATCACACAGTGGCTGGTGTGTTGTAACATGGTGTTCTCCCCTCAGAGGGTCCTGCTCTGTCTGTTGGGGGGTAGGATCAGTTTTCAGTTGGTCTGGAAATTCCTGAGACTATCAGGTTTTGCAGTAAATACTCTAGGAAATTTAATTCTTTTTTGATGTTTTTAGGCTAAAAGTCCTCTTCCTGTCTCTCTAATAACTAAGCAAATAAGCCTAGACTTTCCATATGGGCATTACAAAGAGCTGTCCTGGCCCAGATACAATTAATAGCTGATAAAGTTGCAGCAGCTCGATCTGATAATCTAGTGGCAGGTGAAACTGCTAACTCCAAATGTCAAACAAACCACCCAGGGCATTTTCAGAGCTGTTGTAAGAGCATTTTGCGTCAAATGACGTCACTGCTCTGCCACATGTATCCCTCCCTCTCGCTCACTCCAGTGTTGTTCTTCTCACTTCAGGCCTCTGTGGTTTTGGCTGATTTGTGTCCCCAGAGGTGTACAAAGCCCTGGATCATAATTTTTCAAACAGACTTGGTAAGACCAAATGGAAATCTTCCAGTTTCTAAATAGACCTTTTATTTATGGGATAAAATGGTTTCCTTTCTGTTTAAGCAGTGAGGAAGCCATGCTCTCACTCCATTCTGGATAATTCTTCACTTCTTCCCATCTTTTGTGATTTGTTGTGGTATTCTTCTACCTCATCTAGAGATTTAAAAATGTCAAGGAGCTTTTTTGAATGCTGATAAATAACAGAGATTTGATTAGCAACTGTAGCAGATCATTTACCAGTCCAGTACTGTAGACTCATATACATTTATAATGCAGTTATCAAGGAAAATGAAGTGATTACACAGAAATAATGATGTCTGTATTAATGGCTAGCAGGTTCCAGACACTCATCTCTTGTCCTTTTAATGAGGAATAATTGTTCTGTGTCTGGGAAGATCAAATGCTAGAGCAAGGGCGCAGTTTGTCTGTGCTGCCCTTAGCAGATTACACTGGCCACAAGAAAGGTGGCCCAGGGCATGTGCTTGCAATTTAGACCCTGCCCATAAACAGGAGAAAAACTAATGACAAGGCCTTGGAGAAGTAGCAGGAAGAGCCTGTGGTGTGGCCTCGGGGTGGACATAATCTTTTGTTCTGGTGGTAGCCTTCCACTGCAAAGGGCTGAATTCTGCATTGCCATCAGAGTGACAGGAAGGGGAAGAAAAGATTGCCTGCTTCCCAGGATGATCTGTGATGAGCTGGCATGGGGAAGAGGGGGGGAAAGTGATTTACGTAGGGTGGGAAAGATCCTTTTTCTGGATTTCTTGAAACTGGGGGTATTACTTTCATATCACCTTGAGAGAGTAACTACAGCTGGTTTTAAAAGCACATTGAATTTTGCTCTAAACTATCAGGCTGGGATATGGACAAGACAGAGAGCTGCTGTGTTGTGTCATACTCCAGCCTGAAGAACACAAACAGCATTATTTTCCTGGGTGTCTGAAAAAGAAGTCAGGGTCCGTGTTAAAGGAAGGAAAAATGTAGGACAAAGGTAGGGCTGAAGATCCATGAGAAAAGCTGGAAAAAATAAGAGAGAGGTGTGTGCCTTCTTTTGGAAGAAGGAAATTTTGAATTCTACCAAGCTATATGGGTTTTGGCTGATTTACTTCCTGCTCTCAGCATGAGCCAGAGCCAGCACTTGTTCCCTGTATACTTCAACTGGGAGCTGTGGAAAAGCGTTGGCTTCCCTGTTTTGTCTCCTACACAGAAGCAAACATACACGTACCAATTCATTTTAAAAGGTGGCAAACAGTGTCTCCAGCCAGGTCTTCGTGGTTTGAAATGGCTGTTTGTTGAGCTCCCTCAAGTTTAAAAAGTGTGCTGCTTCAAGCCCTATGTTTTAATTTACAATTTAATGACAATGGCACAAGAAGGAAACAGTATTTTAACTTGCTGGTTCTAACCTTTTAAAACCACAAAGCCATTTAAGAAAAGATACGAATTGACCACTTTTTGGTAAAAGACATAGCTAAAGCCACTCACATTATTTGGAGTCAAATAAGGAGTTTACTGATTCCCATCCAAGTGAATGGAGAAAGTCCCACTCCTCTGCGACTCAGAACTTCCAAGCCTGCTGGAAAAAAAACAGCCAGAAATGTTTACATCATCCCTTTTTTGTAGCCAATGCCAAATATTTTTAACCTAGAAGGACTAGTAGGCTTTCACCAGCACTAAATTAAGTTAATAAGCAAACACAAGCATATTTACATAGAGCTATTAGAAAAGCAAAACCAGCAGCAGCAGAACATTCAGCTCCACAATGATTCAGACCCTTAAAATCTGCCATTTAAAATATAGTAACACTCCTTTTTTAGATAAAATGTATTATTTTTAATATAGGGTATTCTGGCCCTGTGTGGTTGTGTTCTTCTCTAAAATACAGTGAACGTATCCGCTGTGCCATCATCTCTCTCCCCCACTTTTATCTGTACTTACAGATACAGTAGGTCTAAGCAGCCCTGTAGTGCACTGCATATAGAATATGTCAAAGACATTCTTGGCTGCAGAAACACTTTTTCTTGACTCTGCAGAGCAAGCTGATAAACTCCAGAGGACAACACTAGAAAATACAGATCCTTCTTGGAGAAGGAAAACCAGGAGCTTTCTCATCCAACTTACCGGTGCTGCACAGCTGTTTATAACCCCTGCTGCAGAGCAGTGAACAATCCAATGGGAATCTGGGATAAAGAATGATCACATGGTGCCAGAGGTGATGGTGCCATGAGTCACCACACACACTTGTGATGCACTGTGCCCATCACCAGCAGCTGCCGGGGGCTGTGGACGCAGCACGTGAGCAGGTGTTTGCTGAAATGGGCTTGACAAAACCTAACAATGTGACAAGCTAGGAAGCATTTATTCTTTTTTTAGCCCCAAAGGTTTTTTTGGTTTGCTGCTTAAAGATGAGATTCAGTGCTGGTATTTCCCTTTATAAGTGCGCTAAAGCGTTGATTGCACTTTGGAAAGATGGGTTGGATGAAACTCTGTGCTCCCTCCAGCAGCTCAAGGCTGCTGTATTTAGCTTGATGCTCCTATCTAAAATAGCCCTGTGTGTATTTAGTTAATCTTTTGGGCAGGCTTCCTTACTTCAGCAGCCTTGTGAAGTTTCTTTTAGCAGGAAAGTGAGGAGTAGGTGAGGTAGGGGGTTGCTTCTTTGTAATAAAACTGAAAGAGGCTGACAGGAATTCACACTAAGGTTACCTTGGTTTACTCTGGGCAACCTTAATAATTCAGCAGAGCCTTTCAGTCAGGGCTTCCCACGCTGTTCCCCACAGGGGCAGTTTCACTTATGAGAGCTTCTTGAGGCCATTCAAGGCACCAGCTACTGAGAAACACAAGGCACTGGAGAGGATGGAGCCTGTCAAGAGCTAGAGCTGACAGTTCCTATTAATGCACAGAGAGGCTTTTCCAGGGAAGATTCTTTGATGCCTCTGACTCTTGGTCACAGTTCACAGGCCTCTGGCTTTACGGGTCATGCTTCTTCCTTGAAGGAAAGTGCCACCTCTTTCTTTTGCAGAGCCCCACGGTCAGACTGTCCCCTCCTTAGGGCTGACCCTCAGGGCAGGACAGTGCCTTTAGCCACCCAGGGCAGACTCACACCTTGTGAAGTCACAGCTGACATCTCCTGCCAAAGTCATGCCAGATGTGCAAAATCATCCACCATCTTCAGGAAGAGAGAGCGATCACTTCTGAATCCCAAAGGTTTTTGGTTTTTTTTTAATTTCAGAGAGAATCCCTTAGAAATTGATGACAATTTTCCTTGAGCTACAAGGGAAGGAATTGACTTTCTGCTTTCTGAGGTAGTTTCCAGTTAAATGAGTAGCATTGCTACAGTTTCTCTGTATGCCCTGTTCTGCTAACAGAAGCAATAGCTGGTTACTTCACATAATGCTGTAAGACCAGTGTATTTTCCAAGAAGAGAGTAGGTGGTGAGGGATGAATAGACTCTAGCTGCCTAAATTCCTAAGTGCTTAGTTATAGGGTACCACAGGCTGTGGGCAGGTAAGGAAAACTCTGATTTTTAAACATGCCTGTTTCATGGTATGGGTAGGGGTAGCACCTGTTGGGGGAGGTGAAATAATAATAGAACCATAGCTTGTCTTGGGTTGGAAGAGACCTTAAAAATCACCAAGTTCTAACCTCTCTGCACTAGTGAAAGGGCAGGGACATCTTCCACTAATTTAGGTTGCTCAGGGCCCTATTCACTACCATCAAAAATAAATAACAAACCAGCTGCCATCTCCTGCATCGCTTGGCAGTATTTCTTATCTAAATTTCAGGGCAACACAGTAAAAAATCAGCTCAGGTAGGACTGCTGCCAGGCACTGCCTAGCCCTGCAGATGATGCACTGTCAGCAGCTGCTGCTCAAGATCTAGCTGCCCAGGAGAGAGCTTCTGGTTTACAGCATGAACATCTGAGCTCTCCTGGGATGCTTAACAAATGTCTTTGCTTTGGGGTGTCATATGGTCATGCAGGCCTCACTGAAGTTGGGAGAAAACACTGTTTTCTTCCCTCAGGCTTTCAGGGAGCTGTTGCCTTGCTCTTGCTGCAGGGACAGTGGCTTAGCTACACAACTAGTTTGGACCAGCTGGAGTGTATTTACAAACTAGCCTTGGAGTTGTTTTTTCAATCAGAAATTAAAAACTCATGACAGGAGGAGATGGGAGGAACTACACAAGCTGCGCTAGTGGGAGGACAAGCTCAGTAATCCTAGTCTTCAAATTCATTTGATTTTTACAAGTGCTCTGCAGTGCTTTGGTGCTAATTGAAGAGATCCAAAGCAATTATCCTCTTTCAGAAATGAGATACTAATGATGGAGAGCTGAAGCAAGACAAGAGCAAGTGATTAAGCTGATGATAGTGAAGGACTTCTATATGTTTGTTATCATGCAGTGTACATTATTTGTGCTCACAATATGGCCCTCTCTTGTCCTAGTTTTACATTTTTATTCCAGTGTGAAGGGATTTAACCAGGATTGCTCATGCAACTCTTCCTAAAACACATGTGGATATTCAGGGCCCGCCACCAACATGTGGAGGTGATTCAATACATTGATGAAGTTCAGCAATGATACCAGATTTTATAACCCCATCACTGGGACATGCTTGGTTACTGATTTTGCACTGAAGTAGACAAGAAAGGGGACAGGACTCCTTGTGTCTAACCTGGCTTATTTATAAAAGATCATTCATACACTACTTTCATACACATTATCATCTTCTGGGCATCAACAACAGTTTTTGCCATAATCAGCTCTGAAACTGGACTGCGGTAACATCAGCAATACTCATTTGAAATGAGAACTCTGTGTATCTTTCCATGTTAACAAGTAATATGTTTTTCAGGAAGATTTAATTTTAAACAGATGCTGTGCTTACGTTGTATGTTATTATGTGTATTATTGAACACCTCTGCAATCTGCATTTATATGACTACACAGATCAGTCTCTCTCAAATGTGACCCAATGTAGCCTTGCCATGCTTTGTTTACATAGTCAGCAATTTGCTTAAAGTCCTTTAGAAAACAAAACAGAGAAAGGAGCCCATCTTTTTGCCCACAAAACCCAAAGGTTGGTTTTCCTTTGTGTGCAGTCTTGAAATAAAGAGTAATGTTTTGTGTGTTTTAGAGAACTGACTGCTGTGCTGCCACATGCAGGAATATCAGCTCAGCCCTTCAGCTCAAACCTGTGGGAAACACAGGATATGCAATTGTAAGCACAGGCAGATTTTGGCTCCTCATCTTAACAGGAGGAGGCCAGGGTGAGTGCCCCTGCAAAGCTGCAGGGAACAAACTTGCTCAGCCTGCTGCCCATCCATGCCAGCCACTGAAATCTTGAAGCCAGGAAGTCATACTCTGGAGTTTGTTATTTGGCTTGGGTTTCTAACCAGTTCTGTGCCTCCACAGTGATGACAAAGAGATGCAGTTGTTACCAGGTGGAGAGAAAGTTTTGAACTTTCTGACCTTTATGATCCTGAGAGCACAGGCACTCTGTCTGGGCAAGAGCTGGACATGAACCTGGCAAAGCAAGGCAGCTCTCCAGCTGTTACTCAGAGCTCTGTGCAGCTTGTTTGGGATTCTTCAGCTGATCTTGCTATCTACTCTTGGGCACATCTTTTTGTTTTGTAAATGCATATCCAGTGGCATAAAAGTGGCTTTTGTCTGTAAGCTTCAGTCATGTGGGACAGCACTACTTAGGTCTGAAAATTGTAGATTGTCCTGGAGAGGAATGGGAATACTTTGCAATGCTGCTTCTATCATTACTTCTACACAGGTAGAGACTGCCTCCCTATCCCTCTAGTCAGGACACAGATGTGGAAAGGGATGTTCCAGTGTGGCTCTCAGATAATTTCTCTGTGAGGTTTTTAGGATGTCCCCATTTCTGCTGTGCCTGCTGCAATGTTCCTGTTCCCTGTAACCACTTACTCACACCACACTTGTGTGTGTACCCAGCAGAGCTCACATCAATACATGTGGCTTGAGCCCCTCTCCCAGTGCCCTGCTGGGGCTGTCCAGCTGCAGAGCTGCTACATGCTCCTCTTCCCCTCTTCCCCTTCCTTCTCTGTGTTCCTTGAGAAAGAAAGGACAGAAAGCACAGAAGGAGAACCTTTTCTCAAAGCATAGAAGGACAACCTAAAATAGCTGTGTGGCTTCATCCTTCATGTTCCCTATTACAAATTTTTTCTAAGTGCCACCTTTTTTCTCCAAGGAAGCTTTTTCATATTGTCCCCCACTCATGGTGGCTACATACTCCCCAGGTCTTGAAAGGTTTAGTGGCTGGTTTCCTAAATGACACTGACCACTTTTGTAACCCTTGAAAGCTTTGTAATTCAGTTATTGATCAGCAGGGGAAGCAGAGCTCTTGAAGTTGCCCATGCTTGGCTCAGAGGTGCAGCATGGAGGTGTATGAGCTGAGCCTTGCAATATCTCTGCCCTCTGAAAAATCGAGCTTGTCTTCTTAAATGGGAAAGCAAGGCACTGACACTGTGTGGCCTTTCCCCAGACTGGTGGCAGAAGACTGTTAAAATCATACTGTGCTTTATTTCCATCTCTGGGCACAGCCCACTAGCCTGATCTCTCAGAACTTTTTCTGGCTCCAGAATCTAATCCAGTTCCCACCCTCACATTTGCGTGTTCTGATGCTTTTTGTCTAAACATAGTATCCCATGTTTGGAGCCAGTTATGGAGTGCTCCTGCACCATCCAGCTTGAGTACACAGACTGGATAGGCAAGCAGCAGGAACTGGAAGAGAAGACAGCTAGATAAAGGAGGGCTAGTGAAATAAGTTGGTGATGTAATTTATCATTAGCTTTTTAAAAGTTAGTTTCTGATTTTAGCAGTGCACCTCTGGTGATGCAACTCTTTGCCAGCAGTGTCCCTACAGAAACAACATAAATTCATAAATGGCATTCGAAACCTGTCCAGATTCTTTATTATAAGGGATCTAAACACCTACCCCCTGGCTGTCCTGCAGAGGTTCCTGTGGGCACCACAAGTTTTGGCTTGATTCTCCAGCCTGGAGCCATGCTAGAGCAGGACATTTATGAGGTTGCAGCAGGAAAACAGGCACTGGCAATGTCACAAAGACCATGGTGCTCAGTCCAGCTCTGGGATAGGGGACTGTACACTTGCTGGGGTGAGAAGTGCGTGGATACGTGGTGGGAGCAAAAGGGACATGTTCCTCAAACCCACACACCTTTTCATGTGTCTCCATGTGATCAATACTAAAGATACAAAAAAGTGAAGAAAAACATCTCCCACAAAAGCTCAGCATGGTTTGGGTTGGGCGTCACAGAGCTTGAGACAGACCCCTGCAGTGCTCCGGTTGAAGGTCTACCAATCCCCTTTTTCTCTGTCTCTTTGGCAGGAATAGTCCAGCCAGTCAGTCTCCCACCACTTCTACATCACGTGAAAGAACTGGCATCAAGCTGTCTTACAGTTGTGTCAGAAATCTTGTCAACCTTGCCCAAGATGCACTTAAACATTGTCTTTCTCCTCCATCATCAAAATAAATCAGTAAGCGAGCTTGAATTCTTGGCTTGGCGTTTGTGTTGCTGCATGAAGTGGGCACATACGGTTAGAAAGCAAATGAGCTCCACAGAGGCAAATTGCAGGTTTTATTTCTCCAGGTATCTGCTGTTCACACTATCAGGTTAAGTAAATCTCAAGTATACCATAAGGGGTTCCTTGCCATATGGGGAAAATCTGGGAAACTGGAATATGGTGGTGCTGGTCATGATGCAAGGGGAAGAAATGAGGCAGAGGCAAATGGCAGCAAAGCTTAGATGGAATAGATTAGTACTGCAGAGGGTTTGGAGGGCTTTAGGTGTTTGAAGGAAGTATTTTTAACCCCTAGAAGCGTAGAACATTTGGGAAAGAAATTGAATTTTTGTGGCACCTTAAAATGACTTAGAAGCATGGATGCAAGAATTATGAAGTTGTGTTTGAAGATTTGTTATTTGGAAATATGCACTAGATTTTTGTCTTACAAACATATCAAAAGTAATACAATTCGTGCTCCAAACAGAAGATCCTTCTTATTATTATCAGTTAACTAATAATTATCTATTTGATGTATGTTATAATCTCTTAGTTAATTGTTTCTTCCTGTTTCACAGCCTGTAGCTCTTTTTTTCCCACAACATATCTAGTTTACCCTATGGTGATGAAGTATTTTGTTTACAAGCATTTTTAATAATCAGTCTATTGTGGCAGAACTGAAACAGAATAGAAAGAAAATGGCACAGAAATGAGGAAGTGTTTGTGATCACAATCAAGACATGAGTCCCATTAGCACTGGGCAGGCTGCTGCAGTTTCCTCTGAGCCCCTGTGAGTTGTCAGTCCCTGAGGCACCTCTTATCTGGAGGAGCCCTAATGCATATTGGCAGGCCCTACATATTAAATACACCCAGCTTCTTGATTTTATTCAGATCAGCACTCTTCAAAGCAGCACGGCTCTCAGCTGAAGGAAATCCCTGCTCTGTTAATGGCGTGTCTGGTGCCACTTTCACTCTTATCACCATGAAATCAGGACTTGTGTGGTTGCTGCAGGACACTTGGAGCACGTCTCGCAGCACACAATGTGAACTGCATCAGATCCATGACTGGGAAAGAAAGAGACAGGGCCTTCCGAGCCCTGCTTCCTTCTTACAAGTTCATCCTCTTAATATGCAGAGCATTTATGTCTACAAATTCTCTGGTTTGTGCTGCTGTCTGCTGCTTTCCTTTACTACCACCGTGAGGAGCCACTTTGGCGTGTGTGTACCCATCAGCCCTAATGGAAGCATTAGTGTCGCTACTGCTCAGGGTGGGAATGACCACAGCACTCTTGGGAAACAAGAAATGGAGCCAGGATGCCAACTCAACTGCCTTTCAGATGGAGATGGCTCCGTGGCAGCCAAGGATTAGACACACTGCCTGCTCCAGCTGAGCTGGGCCTGGCTGTGCTGGTGAGCAATTATTGGTGATGAACAGAGGCCATGTGAGCTCATTGACAAGAGGCTGTTACCACTGAGACAGCCCCACAGCCATTAGGTGCCAGTAGGATTTCCAAAGTGAGACTAAAATGAGGAAGTAATACATTGTTTCCAAGAAGTAGCACGTCGTAATTTGTTCTTGGGGGATATTAAAGACAGAGAGTATTACCATAATAGTCAGATTTATTTTTCACTAGGAAATCTTTCACTATTGTTCATGGGTTTAGTCATCTTCCCTTGCAATCTACTTGAGAGCCTGATGATCTTACAGCAACATTTGGTCACTTCAGATTGTTTTTCCCCATCTTCTTTTCCTCACTTGCCATTATGAAATAATAGGTAAAAGAGGAAGCAGATTAACTCATTTTCTGTGCTAATGAGGGTGTAGCTCTTGGGAAGAGGTCCCATTTGCACTTGGCTTAATATGCACACCCCCACTGATCTTCAGGAGATAAGGCAACCCCCCTACCGCAAAACTGCCATGTAGAAAGTACTGGCAGCTTTGCAAAGGGAAAATACAAATAAGGTTTGTGAAACCCAGACTTACAGTTAAAAAGCCACCCAAGCAAGCAGAGAGGATTTTTTTAAGGTCTGCAGGAATGCAGCAATAAGACAATGGAACCATTGCACCTTTCTATGTTTCAGAGGCTTAATGAAGCCACAATGTTGAACATTGTGAAGTGATTCGCTTCTGACAAAGAAACATCCTGCCATCTCTGATAATCTCTCTGTTTGACCAGAGTAATCGAATGCTCAAGAGACTGACTTCTTATGAAAATCCACAGCAGGGTGGGGTGGAACTAGATGACCTTTAAGATCCCTTCCAGCCCAGGTCATTCTCTGATTCTGGTGAGCTGCTCACACATAGCAGGAGGTTCAGGTTCTGTGTAGGATTATTGTCCTGACAACTGCTTCTGCTCCCCTGCCCTGGCACTCCCTCCAGCTGCAGGCTCCTGACTTCTTGCAACTGCCTCAAAAGACACCATATGGCTCTGCTGGTGTCAGTGGAATTTGTGCTGTAGTTTTACATGCTCTGGAAATTTTAAACCGGTGCCTACATCAGGGCTGCGTTCTGTTGCTGGCATTTGGGAAAGCTCTCTGCAAACTGAAAACCAGCATGGAAACTCTGCTTCCCTCTGTTCTTTGGGCTGTCACACAGTCTTTCCAACTCCTACACTTTTTGTAGGTGCTTCAGGTTTACAAAACGTGGAATATTTGGTGGGGAATCCTCTTCCTTTTCTTATTCTAACCCCTATTGTTGTAATTACCTGATTTACGGAATTTCAGCTGTTGCTGAAAAATACCAAGAAATGTTTAAACGTGAACCTCTTGAATCCAGGACTGTGGCTAATGAATCAAAAATCTAACAAAAATTCTAATTAATTTCAGAACAATTTGTTTTATTCTGCTTTCCATTTTTCCTAAGAAATGCCAAGTTATTCCAAGCTTGGGAATGCTGAAGCCATTCAGGGTAAAACACTGAAAGCTTGGCAGTGACAAACAATCTCTTGCTTTCCTCTTTTTCAAAATATACAAGAAATGTGGAAAATATACTTTTTAAAAATATGCTCTATGTGGAAAGCCATCCAGCTGGATTTTGGCTTTCCTAATACGGCTGTCCCTCCACAGAAGCTGACTCCCACGTTATGTCAGTATGCCTGAAGGCAGACAGGGATCCATGGGAATGTATTAAAACTTGAATGTATGCTGAAGGCTGTCTGCAAAATGGAAGTGAGGGGTGTAAGTCAGTGGTTGTTGCCAGGTGAGGAGCATCCCCTCACCTTCCCACCCTCCGTGGGGCAGAAGGAAGGGTACAGTCCCTCATTGCGAGGTGGGGGGATAATCCATCCGCATTGTTTTTTCCATCCTGCTGCCCCCAGCATTGCTCTGCTGAGGCTGTCAAGAGCAGCAGTCAGATGTAGGCTGGCATGGTCGTGTCAGTTCATTACCTGGCAGCATGAGATAACAAACTCGGGGGAAATCTAAGCGTGGTTAACAGTTATCAGCTGGCTGAGCTGGGTTCCCTCCGGACACCACCACACATCAGAAAATAACAAGAGGTTTAAGTGAACATTTTGTTCTTGTTTCCTAACACATGTCAACAGGTTTTCTGAGATAACTTGCGTCTCCATGGAGTATATCCTTGAGGGAAAGCAGGTAGGTGCCTGGCTGCTGTCAGTGTGCTGAGTGAGTAGCTTGCATATCCTCCCTTGCTCTTCCAAAAATATCAGCCAGGAAGTTTAACTGCGTGTTAGAAAGGGGCTGACAGTGCCAGCCTCTTGCCTGTTGTTTCCAAGGTCAGCTCTAATTGACCTTCCTCTTGCCTCATTTAGTTGCTCACATTGTTCCCTTTTGATTCCCTGATGGTGCTCACGTTGTTGGGATTTCTGTGTGTTCCTGCATTGTCTTCTGGTTAAGCCGATTCCCAATCACTCCCTCCCTTTCTGCTTGTGCCTCCTCCTCCTCCTCCTCCTCTCCCCATCTCTCTTGCCTGCTCCCTTTTCTCAGGAATCACTCATTCCCCTGTGCCTTGGTTATTATTTCCCCACCCTGAAGTACAGACCAGATCCCCAGCCTGCAGCTCCATGGCCCCAGTGCCCTTTTCCCAGCTAGATTTCAGGAGCAGCTGTTCCGCTCAGCAGCAGATGACTCCTGCGCTGTGAGAAGCAGCTGCTTGTCTTGCAACTTGAGGAACTCCACAGGAGCTGTTGCCTGGTCTGGAAGCAGCCCATGGGCTGTATTTCCAGCTGTGCAGGGAGCTCCCTTCCTGCAGGCAAGTTTGTGCCTGGCACTGAATTAAGTGAGTGATGTGTCTCCGTGTGAGCCGCAGGAAGACTGGTGTACACAGGGAACATACGGCTCGATGGTGTAGAGCCAGCAGCTCTGCTGCCTGTGGCTCTGGAGTGACAAAATACCACTCAGCACAGCAGATCTGTCTTGCTTCTGATGGAGGTGTAGGCTCCTGGAGTTGTTAAAATTGCAGCCCTGTTCACTTGCTAGGATAAGATCTGAATGTGCACTGGATGGATGCTGTGCTGCGTGAAAGCTACAGAGCCAGATTTGGCTGAGCCCTCAGGAAGTCCACTGAGAGTTTCAAGCAGTAGGAAAGTGAGGTCCGAACCTACTTGTCCTGTGCCTGGGTGAAAACACCCACTTCTGAAAGTTAAATAACAGTAAGTGTGAGTGATGCAGAAGCAGACTATGAGATTTTCCAGTAAGCAAAGCAGTGCAGACTGCTGGCAGAAAACCTCCTGGCAGTTTGCACTGCTCCCAGTGCAGAGAAGATCTCCTCTGTGACGACACTAATGGCAATTGACAAATCGATACGGAGAAGCCACCAACAGCTTCATTTAAAAAAAAAAGTTTTAAAATATAAAATCTATTTTAATTACATTAGCCAGATCATTAGAAAAATGTGTGTAATTTTTCTAATGCAGAGCAGAGGACAGTCTGAGATACCAGCCATCACTCTGAGATACCCAAAGTTGAAGGTCCTGACAGGAGCCCCAGAGTGGAGCCAGGGATCACTCTCTGCTGCAGCAGTGTCATCCTGTTTGATTTCAAACTCTGCATGCTTTGCCAGAGGGAGATTTCCCTGTAACATCAATACTTAGGTCTCCTCTTCTTCCTTCCTAAGCCAACGGCATACAGCCCAGTCTTAGCAGATAGTGGACGCTGTGCCAACCAGCAAAGGCCAGACTAAATGCAACGACCCAAACTCTCTAGTCAAAAGAATTTTCCCAGCTCCCAGCATCTCCTGGGCAACATCATCTGCTGCAAAACCCCTCATGGAAAAAAATGGCAGGTCACTGCAAATAGGGTTGTTTAAAAGGCTCCAGGAGGAGAGTGGTCATGCCCTTGCACTAGGTAGGATGAATTGTTTAGTGTGAGCACTGGCCACAATTTGGGAAGCCCCATTGCAGAGTAAACCTGTGTGCCTTCCATGCACGTCATGGGATACTCTGGCCCTATCCAGCCTTGGAACACCCTAGGTCATGAGCCTCCATGCTGTTCTTCCCTCCCTGCAGGGCACAGCAGAGGTATTTGCCCATTTATTTACTTGCTGGTGCTTTGCAAGGTACCCATGTTCATTTGGAGAGTGAAAATCTCTGGGAGGAGGAAGCAGCTATGCAAGCACCTGGCAGGGGGAGAGAAGCACCTTCACGAATATGCCAGTCCTTAAGAACCCTGTCCCAAGGAATTTGGCTGGTGACAAGAGCCTTGTCCAGCCTGTATGGCTGGGGGCAGGTTCCCTCCCGTGGCTGAGAGCTGCCACAGCAGGAACCAGCAGCTCTGTGATGCTGTGCAAGTTGTGCAAAGAGCAGGTGCCTTGTGCTACAGATGCTTCTCCCAGGACCAGTACCAAATGTATGCCCTACATCTTGCCACTTAACACCAAGCCCTAGAAGAGAGTACACAACTAATTGCTGTACACAGTAATGGAAAACTCATTGAGACCCTTTCTGACAGAAGACAAATCTCTGGGATGCTCCTCTTTTACCAGGACTGCACCTACTCTTGAGTGGACTGTCACTCAAGGGAGTGGATTTTTCTTATTTGTGTTATGCAAGGAGAAAGCACAGCTTTCTGAGCAGGGGACAGCGCAGAACATTTTTACCCAGTCTGTGGTATATAAATCCCCTAAAACCTTTGTAGGGTGTACCACCCAGCTCATCCTGGACAGGTAACAGTGGATGGCTCTGTGGCGGCCCTCACCGTTCCTGCGGTGGGACAAGTGTCAAGTGGGTGTTTATATGAGGTGAGCGGCAAGCTTCTAATTCATGGGCACTCTCCATTACCTGCTTTTTGGAACAGCTGCTGCAGAACCAGTCAGTGCTACTGAGGTGCTCCCTGGTGTGTGTCTGCTGATGTTGTGCAGTCACCGGGTGCGCCAGGACCAGGCGGGAAGTCGGCACAATACCCTGAGATACGTTATCGACTGTAAATGTGGCAGGAAGTCATTAAAGATTTCCTGAGCCGTTCCCTGGGAAAAGACCACCTCCAGGCTCCAGCAAAGTCAGAGGATGTGCACTGCCAGGATTTAGAAATCAAAAGAAACATTACTCCAATCAGCCAGTGTCAGCAGCTCCAGCAGGGAGCCCTGTGCTCCAGATGGATCCTATACCCACGGAGTCGGGGTGGTGATGGATGATGAGATCTGGGGACATGTGCCAAGGGGCCCTTTGTAGCTTGCTCCTCTGAGCCTCCCTAAGGGTTTGAGGGCTACGAGAGGTACAGACATGCACAGTCTGAATCCTTTGAGTGTAAAGCTTTTTAGATCTCTGTAGGTCAAAAGTGAGAGCTTATTTTAAGAAAGCTGTTTGGTTGCTCCACGAGGAAGATTCACAATGAGCTGTCTTAGACAACTGAGAAAAGACAATTTTCTCCTATCAGAGTTTGGGACAAGAAGTAAGGGAGACAAAACGAGGTGAAGGCAAGCAGCTCCAATATTTGTAGGAGGTCATTCAAAGAGACTTGAAGGGGGTCGGGCATAATTTAAACAGTGATACCAAGAACGCATGTGGCTCATCTCACTTGATGTATGGGATAACTCTCATTTTTGTTGCTGCAAATATGTATGCCTTGAAAAACATTTATGTTTTACCAACAATAATTTTCTTTTGTTTTTCCCCTAAATCTCACCAACCAAGACTCAAAGGCTGTCTTAGCAGAAAAAAAATTCTTGGGGAATTACTGCGGAAGTCTGTTTTCTGGGAAGTGCCTAGAGGTGAAATTTTTTTTAAACCGTGAGATTATTTAACTGCTGAAATACTTAGTATTCTGAGCAAAAAACAAAGTCATCACACCATGGTCAGGGGAGAAGAGTCAAATACTTACATTTCTCAGTGTTCATTTTCTCACTTGAAGAGATGAGCAGAATTAAGAGATCTTTCTTGTTAAAACAAAACAAACAAACAAACAAAACATAAGCATCAACAAGAGAGGAAAAAAATATGTGAAGATTAGACAGCCAAGCTTCTAATGTGGAATACTGCATAGCAACCAGCAGTCCTTTCTTGTCTTGTTGATTAACATACCTGTCCAAGAGACCAAAAGGGGTTTTCTTATCTCAGTCTCACAGTATGTATCTCACATATATGTCTTTGGTTCTCTTCCCACAGGAGAAGAAGAAAACATAGCTGAAAAAATAAGGCATATTTCTCCAGCAGGATTTCAAGGGGGAAAGCCTGCCTGCCTGGACTGTAAGGAGGTGTATCCAAAGGGCCACAGGGACACCCTGCAGGACTGCTAACAGCACTGCTCAGCCTTGCTCTTGCTGAGGAAATTTCCGCACAACGCCTCAGCCATGAATTTCCTCCGGCGGCGTCTCTCAGACAGCAGCTTCGTGGCAAACCTGCCCAATGGCTACATGATGGACCTGCAGCGCCCCGACAGCTCCACCAGCTCCCCGGTTTCTCCCGCCACGGAGAGGAAGCATCTGCAGCCTCCCCAACCCTCTCACTCTTCCTCTGCCGGCAGCAGCATCTTCAGCTCCATCTCCAGCGCCATGAAGCAAACCACGCAGGCGGCTGCGGGGCTCATTGAGCACTCGGCCGGCCCCACGCCCCCCGTGGCACAGAAACCCAAGGTCCTCCTGGTGATCGACGACGCGCACACGGACTGGTAGGTCATCAGTGATCCCCCACTGCGCTCAGCTCCGCCTGCTCAGGGATCTGGGAATCGCGGATAATCTGCAGGGGGTGGGTGCACAGATGCTTTGGCACCTGGGGCACCAGCTCTTGCCCCAGGTTGATGTCTGTCAGATCACTTGCGTGGGTGGCAGAGGGGGATTTTTCGTAACTTTCTAGGTAAAAAGTGTTCATTTGGTATTCATTGACCAACTTCTTCATAGCCTTAATATATGAACACACACAGGGCGTTCTCAGCTCAGCAGGCTTAGCCAAGCTGTCATGTCTAGCAATGATCCTAAGATGTCACAGCTGAAGATGTGTTAATGATGTGGTTCAGGACCTTATTCCACTGTGCTGACTCTAAAAACTAAAAGTGTCTCAATCTCTCCAGCTCTCCATCTCTCTTGAGCTTTTCTCTGTATGAAAATTTATGCATAAATTATGAAAAGATAACCAAGCTTCCTACCCCTTGTCAAGGGCCCTTCACCTGCTGAGCATAGAAACAACTATTGGCAAAGGGATCTCCAGCTGAGCCTCAAATTTGTCTTGTTCATGCAGGTCTCTTTACACACAAAAGTTTGGAAGTTTGTTTCCTATGATATTGGGTAGCACAGTGCACTTTCCAAACAGCAGGGCAATTGTAGTCTTCTGAAAGGTTAGAGAAATTACTTAGTGCTTTTTGTATGCTCCTTTTTGAAGTCAGCTGGATTAGAAAGCTTTAGGCAACCTGTCTGAGAGTCTTATCTGGGGGAAAATCCAGAGAATGTGTTGAGGACATGCTCTTGCTTCATCTGCCAGCTTGTCACAAGACAAAACAAGGAAAGAGTAGCCCAGGTAAGGGGGCAGTATCGAAGACTTCAAAGTCAAAGAAGTTGGGTTAATGGGTCTATGGCCAAGGGAGATAATATTTTCTTTTTCTTTTCATCCCACATCGCTCTTCAGTACAATTGTTACCTTTGGTCTTCTCTGTTTAACTAGAAGAGTGGGGACAAGGTGAGACCTACCTTTTTAGTTTTATCTTCACAAATCAAGAGCTTAGCTCTTACCTAGAAAGAGACTGTGACTAAGTACAAGTAGGTCAGACATCTTCAGCCAACTTGAAGTAAGAGAGGGAAAACAGTGGAATTTTTCTCAAAGCAAGAACAACTTCTTAACTGAGTGGGGAAGTCTCTGATAAGGTTGTCACCATGAATGTTTCCCTGGCCTTTCATCACAGTAGCAGCCCCTCAACGCCAGCTCGTTCAGTCAGCAACACCAGTCTGGTTCAAGCAGACCTGGTCTCTCTTTCCGGGGTGTACCACGGGTCTCCCGCAGGCTGATGCTCACTAACCTCTGTCTCTGGGAAGTGCTTTTGCAGTTCCTTAGAGATGCTGCCAGGTGGCAGTCCCTTAACACAGCATCCTCGGTCCGGGAATGGGAGTGCGTTTGATGCTCAGCTCCAGCATCTGGGGCTCAGCCGGCACTGCATAGTGCGAACACGGTGATCAGAGAGGAAAGCCCCAGCTCAAAGGCCAGTCTAGTTTTCCCTCAAGATTAATGGTGCTGAAGGTAGTCAGGGCGGGGGAAAGGACAAGGAGGGGTTGGACCCTGCTGCAGTGTTGTCATGTTTTAAAATACACACACTTAATTCGAATCGCTGCCTTTCCATGTCCCAGCTGCGGTTCTGTCGTGCAGAGTTTGTGGTCTGTGAGCTGAGCTTGCTGAGCTGGCAGCAGCTGGGATGTATAAAGAGGGAGTATGGCTACCCATGCTGTCCTCACGCCTCCACTCCTGTAAGCACCCCACGCATCCTGCTGTCTTGGCTATCCCTCTGCTCTCTGTAGCTGAGCAGTTTCTAGGAATGATGGCATACCCCTGTCAGTTATCCCAGCTCTCTGACTCAACCCACAAGTTTGCAGGTATCAAATGCTGCTGGTGAAGGCTCCCTGCCTTTACTTTCTCTAAGGCTGTGAGGACACTGCACAAAATTAGTGTATGAATTCATGATCATACCCTGATGTATGTATGACATGAAAAACAAGGAAAGAACATAACTAACCCATCCCTGCCACGGCTCTTTGTAGCATGGTCAGAAATACATGCCTGGAATCTTCCCCATCTTAAAGGCAGCAGTGTGTGGTCCTTTCTGAGAGAACATACCAATGTAACCACTCCAGTGGGCCAGGAGTGCTTCTTGCTGGTTGATTTTTGTGTCTCCAGGAAACTCAGTGAGCCCTTGAGAGCAGCACTGAAGAGCAGTGGCTCCATGGCTCCATGGATGTTTATTTTTGGTAAGGTATCTCTGAGCAGTGCTAGTCACCTTCTTGGTCTCAGCCAGGGTGTTACGTGAGTTCAGGCTGAGCAGTCTCAGGAATCAGTGCTTGCTCTGTGAGAGCCCAGCTGACAAAGCTGATTATCCAGGGATTCTGACTACCCACTCTGCATCATGTAGGGAAACAGTCCCGACTTTGGAAGGTGAACAACAGCACATCTTTACTGCTGTGCTGGTGATTCTGGGTTTGGAAGGAGCATCGTGTTTGTAATGCATTTCATCTCTGCCTGCTCTAGTCTTTCTACTTGTGAAACCTTTGTATTTGGTTTTCAAGAAACTCTTCCCTCCTCCTTTTGAAATAGTTTTCTAAAATAATCCCCAAGAAATAACTACTGAAGTGCTGCCCTTATTTTAAGGGTGGGGGCGTCCACAGTGAGTCCTTCCCCAGAGCGAGTTACACAGTGTTTACAACAAGGACCGGCTTGTTCACGGACAGGAAGGGTGAGAGACAGTGGAATCTGCCATTTGATTTCTCTTCTCTAAATGAAAACACTTTCTCAGAATTGGAGACTGTAGCAATGTGGCCAAGCCAGGCATTAATTTATCATCACTGTTTGTATTACAGCGGAGGGCTGCAATTGTGGATTAGGATGAGGTGTTGCACAAGTGCTTCACGAAATGTTTTAACAACCTAAACAAGCAAGTGCATGTAGAACACACTTTAAAGTAACAAATGGCAATCTTTTCTGGTTTTGAGGGGCTACTATGTCTCTGATGGTACAGTTTAGCACTCAATTTCTCTCAGAGGTCTGAAGGAAAGAAAGAGCATCCATGGGAATCCACGGCCTGTCTTCCACCATAAAATCCATGCCGTTCTTGACAGGCAGTATGCTCTGGTTTATTCCAAAGGCAAAACACTATAAAAACAATGTGAGTCCCATGGAATATGATCAGCTGCTTTCTGCATTAGGAGCAGTAAAAGAAAGGTACATTCTATTAAAAACAAGGGAACTCACCCAGCTTTCTGCTAAAGCGGCAACATTTTGACAAATTTTCCATTCTCCTCAAAGACGCAGCTCTAGACATTGCAAGGAAGCATGCAGTGAATGGCCTTGTGTAGGATGTGCACGAGAGGAAAATGCTGTCCCTACAGCTCCCTCGTGCTCTTGGCTCTGACAGGCAGCCCTCAGAGGCATGCACAGCAGTGGATGTACCTGTGTATCAACACACCAGGGAGAAGCTTGGCTGCTCTTCTCTCATTATTGGCACATTTCTCAGCTGGGGAGCCTCCACCTGGAGAATGAAGCTCCTTCTGGTGGGCTGGGAGTATCTGTGCCTTGGGAGGCTTCCAAAAATGCATCCACAGCTCACCTACAGCAGCTGCCAGAAAAAGTGAAGTTCAGACATGAACACATGTGCATGTGTTAAACACCCAGCAAAAGGGAGCAGGACCATGAGGAAAGGGGACAGCAGAACTCCATGTGGTGGCACATGGGCCAGCTCTGGCAGCCTGACCTCAGCCAGGAGGAAAGCATCACACCTCTGGCAACCTCCTCGCCCACCACGCTATTAAGAAAACTGTGCTCTTGCTGGATTGAATTTCTCAGCAGATCAAACAGGATTTTGTACTGTGAATTATTAACCCCCATCCTCTGTGAAAGCGCTCAGCTTTCCAGCCTAATGCCTCGTGTTTAAACAGCTTATGGGGGAAGTGATCAAGCACAGCTAAGGCTCCTATTAGCCACACATGCTAAAAGCATTGCTTTCCGGACCAGACAGCATAACAAAGTTGTTCTTGTTGCATTTGCTGGGTATCTAAGTTACATTTGTGAAACAGCTCATGTGGCTTTTCAAAGCCATTGGTGTGTTTTGTCCACGTTTCAGGCTGTTGCAAGAACTCACAGTGCTGTGTTTGGTGCCTTGCCCAAAGCACACGTGCCCTGTGTGCAGCAGCTCCACACATGAGGATTGTGACATGCTTCTCCAAAAAATAAGTCACAGGGGATGTTTTAGGAGACACAAAACTACATTGTTTTTTCTCCCCTTTAATTTGTGGCCAAATCTGCCTGAACATTCTGTCTCCAAAAATTTTAAGATCAAGGAAGAGAAAAACTGTGATTAGCACTGAATGAAATCCTCTTAATACATTTGAAATGGTTCTTTGTATAACAATAACGTCATGATTCAGGTCTAATTACGGGCTGATTTGACAGGACTACTGTTTTTACTGGTCAAAGGAAATTATTAACTTCTTTTAAAAAGAAAATGGTTTTTAGTTCTGAAACATGAAAATATTGAGCCCTAAATATGTCATTTGCCTAAAAATGTGATTGGTCAAATAATAACACTCTAATACTGAATTTTATTAACAAGGGGGTTCCTAAATCCTAGGTTTTTTTCAAAGGAATTCCTTTTAAAAATATTCAATGAGTGTCATTAGTCATTTCATGCTTTGAGTAGGCTGAAGGTGATATACTAGGGTTCCCATTAAGAGGAATATTTCTGTACCTAAGTCATTTAAGCATAATGGTAAGTTTTGGAGTTCAAACTTGAGGTTGGGGATTTGCAAAGTTTGGTCTATATTTCCTGAGAAGAAAGTCCCAAATTATCTAACATGGTGGTCACTGACAATAGATTATTATGAATTAGCTTTTTTTACACAGTGGTGACCTTTTAATGTTTCACAAGTTCTATGCAACAGTGCAGCAATAATTTGAAAAAACTTACACGTAAAATTTCACAAATCTGGTTAAAAAGCCCTCATATTTTCATCCTTTAGCCTTGTCTATCCGGGACTGAATATTTTTGTTCTTATACTTCTTGCCAGCTTCCACTTTTTAAGAAGTGGAATCACTTTGTGATAAAGGAGTGTGTGTTTGTGCACATATGCACACCTGGAAGCAGCATGGAGAGTTTCTGTATGCCCCAGCACACAGACACAGGGGTGAGAGGGAGGAAAGGCTGTCAAATGTTTTCAAGAAATTGCATTTATCACATCACTTTCCAATCTGTTTTAGGTATATCACCGTCGTGTCTGTCTGTATTTTTGTCCTGCATATGTAAAGTGCCTTGGGATCTAGTCCCCCTAAATGAAAGGTGATACAGAAATGTAAAGGATTAGTATCATTACAAAAATAGACACAAGGAATATGGAAAACATTCCCCACCAGGTTATAACTATGCTAATGCAAGTCAAATCTGGGTCCTTAATTACTTTACCAGAGTTCCTATAAATGCATAGAATTTAACCTCAGAATGTCCTGCCTAGTCCTGTACATGTTAAAAAAAACCCAACAAGCCCAACCCTCAGATACATTTCTCAGGGTTTGTGAGCCAGATTTCTTCTGCCTGGAAGTCCACAGCCCTGTCCCAGTGTCGGTCCAAGTTAGGCCAGTTCTCCTGCTCCTCAGATTCAAGGAGAACTGAAGTAGGCTGGAAAAAGATATTGCAAAATCCTGAACAAAAAAAATGATACCCCTTGCAAACAGCTCCAGGCCATATTATTTAGATTTAGCAATGTGGAAATGTTCCAGCAATGCACTATTTTGATAATACACAAAATCAAATTACTGCCTCATGTTGTACTTAATGCAGTACCCCACCTCTAGCCCCTACCCTCCTACCCCCAGCTCTTTGTGGGCAGGAGGAATGTGACCACAGTACAGGCAGGGTGGGGGACCAGACCTACAGCAAAGTGTCTTTCCTATTCTGACAGCTCAGAGAAGCACAAAAAGCTGTGCCCAAAAGCAATAGCGCTGCACTAACTCGTGCTTCTTCTCTTGGTGGGGGGATGGCTTTGATTACCCCTGTTTGATGAGCAGGAGGTGGCACAGGAAGTTGCTGGGAGGCCAGTATTGTGTGGGGCTCCACAATTCCTTGAATGGGAAGAGTGGCCTGAATGGTTGTGTGTGAGATTGTTAAAGTGCTGGTGGCTTGCCAAGCCAGGTCTCCCTGAAAACAGGCCTTCAGAAAGGGAGGGCTCACTGAAGAGGCTTTAAAAACCCTTCTCCCTTGCTGCCCCAAATCTTCCCTTCCCATCTGCATTGAAGCCAAGAAAATCCTCCCAGCCCTGTAGGGTGGGACCTCAGATCTCATCAAGGACCTCACCAGGAGGACTTGCTTTATCCAAAACTCCCTAACACATACTGCCATCAGAGCCCAGCACAACCCCCTTCAGCTGAGGCGTTCCTTCCCTTGATGGGATCCCATAACTAATAATGTTTTGGGGGTAGTTTTACAGTGACCAGAGTGGGCTGGGTTTTGTGGTTCTTCCCAGAAGGCAACAACACAAGTCTGTTCCCACAGCCCAGCCGAGGACACTGAGGACACACCTGCACACCGCAGAGCCAGCGCTCCGTTCAGTGGCCACAGCAGCTCAGGTGGTCACAGCACCGAGAGCAAGGTGGTCTTGCCACGGGGAGGAACAGGGCTGGTCACAGCACTGCTGTGCCCCAGGGATGAAGCTGAAACTTCTATGGAGCTCCTGCCAAAATATCAGTGTATTTAGGGTTACCTTTCGACCCAACACAAACCTGAGATTTACCTGTTGGTCCCTCCCTGTCGGTATGTACAATGTAAATACCTTTTCTTTCTCTCTGCACTTGTCTCTGGTCCATTTAACTTTTAATTCAAACCTTGTTTTCTGAGGTGTCAAAGCACACATCCATCACTCTTCTTCACCATCCTGACACCCCCATCCCTTGCCCCAGGGTACTCTTGCAGAATAAGTATTAACTCCCAACCAGTCCATCCCACAGCTGTACACTGCTTAAAGGTCTCTGGGCCAAAGCAGATGTGAACAAAAGCTCCAGCAGTTTGCAGACCTCAGCATTCATGGAGTGGTATTTCCCATCCCTATGCCCTGGGCAGTCAGGACTAGACCATCTCAAAATTCCTTACTATGTTCAGCTGAGAATTTCTGAAGTGAGGAAAGCAGTGGAGGGGGCAAGAACCGGCTCCTGAAAGGAAAACCTTCCTTATTTCCACCCTTGAAATAAAAGGGCACAAATGCATCTCTCCTCCCCCTTCCCCTCCCTGCTGCCCTTATAGCGTGTAGGGGCTGGGGGGGTCGGGGCATTCCAGCAGCTGCTGGCCAGTATCCTGGAAACTGCCTCCTTTCTCCCAGTCCCAGCCCCTTTTATGAAGGAGACAATGCAGACATACAGTGAGTGCCTTGTGCATCACTTGGGCCCCCAGGCCCTTTGACACAGGGATTTTGTACAGTGCCTCACCACCTCCCCACCCTCCCCGAGGTGCCCCCACACCCAAACCAGGGGGCTCCAGCCTCGCCTTTTCCTGCATTGTCCAGAAAGAAATTACATGCCTTATTTTCCCAAGGGCTTGAGAGAAATATGTGTAATGTGATACCGGGGAAATAATTCCGATAATTCCAGAATTTATCCATGGATACCTTTTGGTTTGTTTACACGGGTCTCTTCATACCATTTCTCTGCCTTTTTCTTCCGCCCACTCCCTTGCCCACCTTTCCCCAGGAGTCTCATGCATTTCTGTCTTCATCGTGTGTTGCTCTGGCCCCTCCACTGGGTGCGAAAGGCTGCTTCCTGCTCCAGATAAGGAGTGCTTTCCATCCAAAGTGTCACTTGGCTTTCTTTGCTTGTTGTGTCTTGATCTAGAGGCACAAGCTCAGTCAGAGGATTTGGGGGAATTTGCCATTACAATATCCTAGTGTCCTTCTTTTGCATGCTCTCAGTGAGGAGAGCCCATTTTTGGGTTGCAGGTACAAGCCAGCTCTTGAGTTTGTAGCTCAAGGCCTCTGTTGAACGGTGATGCAGATGTGAGTCTGGGTTCACTCACATCACAGGGGATTTCGGCTCAGGCTTATTAGTTCATCTGAAGAATGGCTTCCCAGTTTCCAAGACAGCATTCTAATATTTGCTATATCAGTTCCACTGAGGTCTCTCCTAGGAAGACCTGAAAATCTCTGAATTAGCCTGAGACAGGCAATTGGAGGTGAATTGATCATTTATTATTCCTTGCTGCTGTTAAAGGCACACTCCATACCTGACAGAAAACTGTTGTATAAGCTTCCTCCAGCCATGGCATTTGAGGCAGACTGGAGCTGGTTTACAGAATAGCTCTGCAAAACAGACCTGTATCCTTCCCAGATTACTTCATAACAAGAGGCATTGGGTCTTTTATGTCCCTGTAATCATGTCAGAGCTGAGGCAGAAAGCAAAAGTTATGTTTGTCTGATGCCTTTGCACCCAGCAAATATGTCCTTTTCCAGAGCACATGGCTTCTTGAGCAGAAGGGTTCAGGACAAGCTTCTTTCCCGCAAGCCAGGGCAGACCTTTGGCTGTTTGTCACGGAGCTTCCTCCCTCCCAGTCCATGGGGCCACATTTAAATGGATTGCCTAGCTCTATAAATCCCACCCAGGAACTGCTCTCGAGCATGGCCCTGCAGTGTTCTTCGGTCAAAACATGTTTACGTGCTAATGCACTGAGATCACAGCAACCTCACCATCCCATCTGCGCCCTGCCTAGCCAAATTACAGCCCTGTGTTCTGCTGAGCTGAACATCTGACAGGCTTTAAAATAAAGGGGTGGCTGGCCAAGCAGTGGTCAGTGCTGCAGGCTGCCCAGGAGAGGTGGTGGGTCTGTGTGGCAAGTGGCTTGTCCCAGGCTGGGGACACTGAGCCCTGCTGGGGCAATGAGCTGCTCCTCTCATCGCTGGCAGCTGGCTGTGCTGGAGGTGAGTGGGGACACTTCCAGGGCTCCCCAGAAAGGGTTTTTATCTGGTCTTCTGGGCACTGCTCCTCTGCTGCACTACAAGCTGCCTAGGTAACTCCGCAGCAGTCAGGTCCTAGGCAGAGGTCTTCAGGAGAGCTGCTCAGGTGGTTTTGGGGCAGAGAGCATCCACAAATGTCTTGTACAGCCATGAGGCTGCCAAAAACATCCATCTCTCTTTCTCATGCATCCCCACCACAGCAGTGTGGTCTTCCTTTCCTCTGTCTCATGCACACTGAAAGGACCATAAACCTTTTCATACATGGTGCAGAACCGACCAAGAGGGTCTCTCTCTTGCAAGAGGTATGATGCTGCCACAGCATCAGCAGTGATTCCAGCTTGCTTAAAAGTTGAGGGGCACCAGGAGGATGCTAAGGCCATTTGTCATTTCAACGTGATAGCCTCTACTGTCCAGGGGCTCCAAAACCGCAGGGGAGAATTGAAAGCATCACTCCAATCATTTCAGAGATATTTCAGTAAGAAGTGTTTTATTCTTACCCTGGGCTATGTCAAAATGATGGGCTGACCAAAATATTTGGCTGCAAATTGCTTAGCACCTGTGGTCTTCAGAGAGACTCAGAGCAGGTTCAGCTTCCTGGGAGGCTGTCTTGGAAAGAAAGGGGGATATATTGTGATGTTTAAGGGAAGTTCTTCGGACATTGGTTGAGACAACCTGTGTGGAAAGAGGGATACGATGGAGAGGTCACACAGTGTCTAAGCTGAGGTCCCTTCACTACTCCAACAACCCCTAATGCTGGATGCACCCTCACTGTAGAGAGGAGAAAGATGATTTTGTAACCGTGTGGAGGCCAATTTCCTGGAGCAGGCAGTGGAAGCCTCTTTGCTCCATCTGAACCAGGCTGAAGGCTGTGGTTAATCACACTTCATTACAAGCTGAAGCAAAGCATCACCAAGGAGCTTGCAACCAGCTGGTGGCAAAGAGGAGAGGCCATAGAGGCAGGAAGTGTGTTTCATAAATGTGGGTAAGGAATATGTATTATGAGCATGCTGGGAATAAAAACAAACTTGTACCAGGGAATAATGTGCCTCGTATTTCAGCCCAGTTCCTGTGAGCCCTCTGAAAGCTTATTGCAGTGTTTAAGAAGTCACTGGTTCCAGCAATATCCCCAAGGTTTAGGAGGGAGGAACCAGACCCTCTTGAGCCATGCCTCCAGAAATCTAATAGAATTATTAAATGCATTTAGAGTTCCTGTTTATTGTTAGAGGCATGATGTGTTCGCTTGTCTGCTGAGTTGCTTTTGTTCATGCAATGCTCATAAATTCAAAATAAAAAGAAAAATAGCCAGAGATCTGTTTTTTATACCAAACAGGGGTTGTTTGAGTCACCTGGTCTTGGTTACACCTGGCTGCTACCTTGTCCCACACCTATGCAGAAGTTTTATTTGCACCATGCTGATGGATGGGCTGTCTGGGAAGGGAAGTGTGATGCAGCCTTCAGATGTCCTTGTAAGAATTAAGCAGAAAGCTTCTGATATTTTTTATGTATTTTTCTATTATAAGGAAAAAATATTGACTTTTTTTTGAGCCAGAATGGCAAAACAACTCTTTTATTTACCTGTCACATTTCTGGGGGAGGGGAGCATTCAGCTAAAAACTGGTGTGTTTCAGCCATGGGGGAAATTGCCTTCCTACTGTCTCTCCTATTTTATTGGAACAAATAGACACATAGTAAAAATGTGAGCCAGCTTTTGCTTTTTTTTTTTTGGTTTTTTTTTTTTTTTTGCTTATACTATAAAATAGGGAGCAAAGCCGGCTTCCCCTCATTTTCCTTTACTTCTTTATTCTGCCCTGTCTTTGCCAATTGGAAACAGAAACCAGAGTTACTTTGTCTCTGGAAACAGCTCTTGCAGGGCTAAACTGTTTTCAATGCTTTCCAAATAGAAGAGCCTTTTGGAGCCTACATGGCCTTCTGAAAGTTTATAGGGGAGGAGGAGTGACAAAATAAATTCATATTTTCTTCTGTCAAGCTTGTTTGGTGAGAGGAAGAACTGGGGAGAAATATTCACAGGGAAATTTATACTGGCAATTTCCTCACTGACTAATCAATATAAAGGGAACTATACAGAAATATGAATGCAAAAAGCTAAAACTGCCTGTCCTTTTCCTCTATTTTCTTCTCCAACACTACTATCAGCCTTCCCCTCACAGGAACAACCTTCTAGAAGTGCTTTGTTGTCTGCGTAATGTGGGGAGACAGGAGCAGAGGGGGTGGAAGGTGTATGTTCTTCTCACAGCAGTGTTCAACTCCAAAGCAAACATAGTTTCTCAGGTCAGGAGAAGAGATCCTTCATCAGTGACACTGTAGAGATGCAGAAATGGTTTCTATAAATCAACAGCAAAAAGAAACAGAAGCAGAAAGCAGCTCTGTAGTGAGAGAGCATGAGAACAGGCTTCACAAGTACTTCAGCTGTGAGGATAAAGCTCCTTGCTCAACATCAGAAGTTCCCCATGCTGTGCCATATGTTGCTCTCCTTTTGCAGAATAAAGATTGAGTATTAAATGAGATATAGCAAGGAATCATTGATTAGAGATGCTCCCTGGAAAAGATTAGGAGAACATTTGGTTTTCAGTTTGAAAATTAAATGAAAAAGTAACAAGCCTTGAAGGAACTTTCCAATGTGGTTTTCATCTGGCTTGGCAGGTTTCTTCTGGAGAACAGAAAGCTAAAAGAAGATAGGAATTAGAAAAACATGCTGTGACCCGGATTGAAATTCTTTAGCAAAAAGGGAAACACAGAAGCAAAAGAGTATGTAATGGAAGCCAAAAAAATCTTTCTTAACCATGTTTGTCTCCCTTGTTTCTTCTGCAGGGCCAAATATTTCCAGGGGAAGAAGGTGAATGGAGAATTTGATATCCGAGTGGAACAGGTCAGTGACAAATGAATTTCTCTCTGAGCAGTGCATGTGGACAGGGCTGAGGAGAGGTAATCTGTCCCAGGAACAATAATGAGGTTCATAGCTTATTTTCTGTCGTGCTCCACAGGGCACTGGACACATCCTGTTTCCCTCTTAGCCTTGTTAGACATTCATTTCAGCTGAAAACTCTTCATCTTGGGGTCTGTCCCCTGCTCTGTGTGCTGGTGCAGTGTCTGTCAAATAAAAGCCCCATATTGACTGAGACTGGATGCTCTTGCCAAAGTAGAAATTATTATTAACAATCATCTTCTGCAGGCACCCAGCTTGAAAGCAGGAGTAAGAAAAAAGAGATGTAGAGATAAGATGGTGATCCTGAAGGAATTATATGCTTGTTTTCTACTCATAGGGGCTATAAAAACATTTGTGTGGATAAAGAAATCTGCTGAATGTTGTTTGAATGACCTGATATTTACTGGTTTTATAAAGCTGTTGATTCTGCATCCTGTGTGTAGATTATTAATGCAGTGGTTGTGAAGACTTTCTCGGGACCCATTGCCCTAGAAAAGGTTTATTCTCTTTTCAAAGGGGTCCTGTCCTGTTGTCTGTGACTGTTCATGAGCGCACATGTTCTGACCAAACTGTGTCTGGGACAGATTTTTCTTTTTTATTGATATCACACTCATCTCAAGAGAGAGGCACTGCTTCCTTCAAACTCTGGCTTTGTGTCCCCTTCCTTGTTTGGCCATCCATCCTTGCTCAGTACTTCTGGATATTTAATTTTCATTCATTGCTCCTCCCCTGTTTGTCTGGAGCCTTCTTAACTTCTTTACCTTCTTCCTCAAGCAGTCCAGGAGCCTGAACTGTTGTGGGAACAGGTCACCTGAGGCAGAATGCTGACCCTCTCTACCCAAAAAAATAAATGTTCTTCCACAGTTTTCTTATGAAAAAGAAAAGGGAAAAAAAAGGGAATAACTGTGTTCATCAACATGGTTCACACTTTTCTCTTTGAGTTTCCTGCTTACCAGTCTTCACTCCTGTAACTCTCCCCTGAATGGCCCACAGGCTGGGCCATGGTGCACAATCCTTAACCTGGCTGTTCTGTTCTGAATAAACTCTTCATCAGAGAGTTTGACTCTTGGGCACCTCTTGAGCCATTTGGTCTGCTCAGTAAGTTAATTTAGTTTTTCATTTTTCCATTTGATCCCGTTTCAGATAACCACACATTATTAACTCAGCCAGAAATACAGTTTGCCCTAGGAACTTTTTTTAGGTTTTATAGGAGGAAAAACCACTTTTGATCTGAAAAGCTAAATAACAAAGAATTTTGAATGGCAGAAAGCAATGAAAGGAAATATCCAAATGTTAAATACTCTTGCAAAACCACACTGGGAAAAAGACACTGCCTCATTTTTACTGACCATGCTAACTCTTTTGCCATTCTTCCAGGATGTTCTGTAGTTGGTTTGAACCTTTTCTCCTCCTCTTTCATATCCATCTCTGTTACATCTTAATTCTTTCTTAGCAAGCCATTTTAGCAATCTGTGGGGAAAGCAGAACAGGATAGAAGTTGATATTTTCTTGAAAGTCAAGATATCACTTATTTGTAAGGGAGCAGGAGTGCTGAAAGCAGCACTGTCTCTCTCTCCCTCAGCAGCAGGAAGTTCTGGTTGAACTTCTGGTATCTAATCTGGTTGTACACCCCTACCAGCCCTCCAGGTTGCCTCCCCCCTCTCCTCAGGAACGCTGTGTGATCCTGCTGTCCTGCTCTGTCTGTCCCCCCCTGTGGAAAGCATTGTCTCATTCCAGCTGAATTTGAGAAACAGGCAGATGTTTCAAGGTGCTAAGTTTCTGCAAGAGGTGAATTTGGTTCATATTAGACACTGGGTGATGCACAGGGAAGAGACTGTCAAATGCCATCCTGCTGCTCAGGGAGCTGCTTCTGCAAGTCTCAGCCTGTATGAATATATGTTTTATGGGCTCTCAAATAAGGTTTTCTGGTTCTTTAGCACTGAGTGAATTGCATGACCTCGACAGCAACCCTAGGCCCTTGTTCTTCACATCCATTACCCCCAGGAAGAGACAGGAGTTACTGTGGGCAGCACCTGATAAGATGCTGGATAAGGGGAGAGCTGGCAGGGACACTGTGGCAGGTACACCACTCTCCTGCCATCAATTAAAATGAGTGTGAAGCCTGACTTGGTTTCCACCTTTGCTTCTTCTCTTCTAATCTTCAGTGTGACACTGAAACCATATTTATTAATGTGCTTTAAAGGCTGCAGGATTTGTTATTGTCCACCATTTAGTGAAACCAGGCATGCAGTGCCATTGCCTTCTTCCTGCTGGCTGCAGGGCAAGGCTTTGGTGGTGTAAAGTCAGTCCAAGTGTTCTCCTGAGTCATGGTCCCTTTTTCTTTGGAAGCAGTTTGGATTAAATTTTGGTTATTTGGGTATTTTTCCCCTTCTATAGCAATGATAGTCATTCATGAGGCTGAAACACTGGTACAAAAGTGAAAATCTATTTGACCTATTCCCCTTAAAACCCTGATGGTTTAAGTTTTACTCAGTGTGGGTAAAGCCCTAAGCTTTAAGGAACAGCTGAGTCTAAAAATACTATCTCTATTTTATGCTAAAAATAAGCTGCTTAGATTTTGATCCACGTTGTTGCTTTTACTTGCCTGGTGATTTCTAGCTTTCAGAACTGCAGTGTATGCATCTCTAGTTCTTTCCTCTAGAAACACAAATACTAAAAAAGTTATTTCAGAAATGAAAAACAGAAGTTTGAATAAATGGCTGTAAGGCTAAGCTGAACTTAAAGAAGAATCTTGAAGCACCACAGGAGTGGACCACATTGCTTTTAGTCTCTCACAAAGAGAATTTTACTTTTATCTCCTCAGTTCTTCATTGGCCAGAGGACAGGGGGCATTAGGAACCACAGTGCACTAAGGAAGAGGAGGAATTATACTATAGACCTTCTGCTCTGCCAAATGTTTTCCTTCATTAGAAAGAAACTAATTCAGCACCTCCTTTCCCACCCTCTCTTCACTGTCCCAGAGGAAGCTACACCTTGTGTGCTCTGAGGAATTCTGGGGTTTCCCATACAGATCATAACACACCTTGTGTGGGGTCTCGCTGGGCATTAAAGATGCCCCAAGCCCAAGGGGGATGCCTTGTGGCCATGCATGCCCAGCACACCCACAGACAAGCAGAAGAGGGCAACAGAGATGGGGCTGAAACCTGGACAACCACAGAGCCATCAGACAGGACAGCAGGTGACACTGAGGGTGGGGACAGATGAGTGGGACACTTGACACCTGTCTGGGAGAGTGATGTCTACAAAGCAGGAGGTGTGCAGAGCAGGGGCACTGGGATGGCCATGGGGAGCTGGCTTGTGAGGGGAGACTGATGGAGTTGAGTTTGTTTATGCTGCCATGACAGAGGATAAAGGAGACATGAGTGCTTTTAGTAAACACCCTGGTGCAAGAAAGGTTTCATGACGTGGTGCCAGGTGTTGCAAGGGATTAGGCCCTACAGCTCTAATGGGCTGCTCCAGTCCTGTGCCCTGCATGGACCAGCGGGAGACACAGCAGGCAAGAGCAAGCAGCACCTCTTACAGAGTGCCTACCACCTTCAGGGCACCTTTCCTGCAGGTATGCCCCGAAGGAATTTTAATATGTTCCGAGACATCTCTCCTGGCACTGGCTAATTGACAGAAGAGTGGGGTGAAAACTCTGCCATGAGAGCTACAGGGCCAGAAGGTCCATCTACATTTTTATTCCTGTTGTTTGTTCACTCGTCTCCTTCCCACCATTTCCTGCTGTGATGAGGTGGGTCCGTCTGTCCGTCCGACGCGCATTCCTCCTGCACAGCTCATTCACTCGTTCCCACTGCTCAGTTTATTTTCAGGGAATGGTTATTCAGTGAACTCCTATACACGCTTCTGGAAAAGTCTTGTGGTATAGATTACGACTCCACTGGCAGCATTGTCAGGAAAAAAGTTGTACTTGGCAATCACAGAAGATAATTGTAATACAAATCATGAATTCCAGCTCCTTTGTACTTCCCGGCCTAAAGAGGTATTTTCATGTGTGGCGTAAAGTGGTCCTTTCAAAAGGTAGAGTCTGACAGGTCCGTGTGTAATGAAAGGAAAATTAGCCTCTTGTCAAACAACTGTATAATTTTTGTTCATTATATGTTTAGGGTTTGGGTTTTTTTCCAACTGAACGCCAGAAAGCAGTTCAATAACAGCAACAGTAGTTCTCCTAGCTTTGCCACATGCAAGCATTCAGAAACCATGAATAAAGGGACCTGGAGAACTAGCAAGAATGACTCTAAAATCATTATTTTCTTAAATAGTATCTTCTACCCTTTTTTAAAATTTTCATTGGCTTTTGGAGGTTCACAGAGTTCATGGTTTTGAGCCATTTCCTGGGATCAAAATATTTAGAAATATGCTTTTTCTAAACCTCAGGTTTTCAGGAAGTCACGTAACTTCTGAAATGAAAATTCAAGAGACAATTCTTAATGCCATCAGAGCTGATGCACCAAAAGATGTTCAGGGGGAAGGCATCTGGACCTTCAGCACCAGCATTGTCTCCAGGAGAATGCATCCTAGCTTTGGGACTTGTGAAGAGCACTTGTGGAAGCTGCTCTTGGAACCACAAAGCAGCATTCACATCACAGATGGACTCTCTCCATTCTTTTCTCCCAGAGAGCAATCCTGGGGGCAGGTGGGGAGCAGGGTGCCTCAGGAGGAGACATGGGGAATCAGGATGCATGGTCTCTAGTTCTGCATTGCATGCACACCAAGCATGCATAGCCCCAACCCTCATCCCACTGGCATCCCTCATCCCTCATCCCATCTGCCCACCTTTCTGCCTGTTCAGGATTTAGGGATTGCTTACTTTCCCCTTGAGATGCTTGTCGTGGTTGTAGTGAAATGTGCTGCTTTAGGAATGCAGCCTGATGTGGGCTCCTCCTTGTGCATATTGGAAGATCCACCAAAAAATAAGGCATAAAATCCACTGTGGAATGCATGTGATTTGATTATACAGTAGCAATTCCTCATCCCAAGTGCCTAAGCCATGGCACGGACCAGGCTAGTCAGCAGCCTAGACAAGGCAGTGCAAGGATTACAGTGGATCTCAGCCAGGATGTGAGTTAAAAACCAGTCACACTGCTGCATGTATGGCAAATCCATACTCAAACATACAGTTGGCAGTATTGCAAATGAAGGGAGTTGTGGACCTGCCAGAGAGAATCCCAGTGACAGCAACAACTCTGATCAATTCACTGAAAAATATCATCTACAAGAAAATCTTACAAGAATTTGGCTAGTTTCATCCAGGAAAAAAAAAAAAAAAGGGAAGAAGGATGGGCAAGTCTTTGAGGAATAAGCCTTCTGCAGGAAGATGTAATGAACACAAAATAATTGCTGTTTTGAAAGGTAAGGTGAGAGATTTAGGTTGGGCATTGGGAAAATTTTCCGTGGTTGTTAAGGTACAGGCTGCCTGAGGAGATTCCTCATCTATGGAAGACAGAAGAGGTTATGTAGTATCTGCACACGGAGACCTGGTCGTGCCTTAGGAAAGAGAAAAAGACTGTCTGATATCCTGAAGTCCTTCCAACACAACTTTCTGTTATTCTGTGAAAAATGCTTAAAATACACCTTGAACAGGTGCTTCCCTTAAATCACTAGCAGGCATAGCTACCAAGCCAGGCATTTCTGCTATTGCATGATTTAAAATGACATAATCATCCTTGTTTTAATATCAGGAAACAGCAACAGAGACTCTAAAATAGCTCACCAAAAAGATCTCCAGCACACAGAGAACACTGATGGAAACTGAGAGTACCTTAAGGTTTAGTCCAAATGATCTGGAGAATTCTCTGACTCCTAATACCTGAAGTAGGCATTTTTGACAAAGCTGTGATCAAAGTAGCTGTGGGCATCCTCTCATATCTGAGCCTCAGAGAGGTAGGAAATATTTCTGCTGCCACAGTCTGTGTTGCGTTATTCTTCAAGAGAGATTGTGGCACGTTTGTCACATCTGGTTTGCTCTTGCCCTGCATGTTTCTGCAGCCACTGGCACTGTTGCAAAGCAAGTATAAAACACCACCAGCCTAATGCAGTGCTGCTTTCTGTTCCATGATTCCTAATGCTGTTGGCTCTGCAGGGCCATGGGGAGCTCCTGTTTCATGCATAGTTACCTGTCACTCTATCTGCATGGGCTGCTTTCAAAGACCTCTTTGTCTGCAAGGCAAACTCAGCCTGGAGATGATCTCAGAGTTGAAATCCCAGCCAAGGGAAGTCATCAGGCTACAAAACCCACAAAGTTAAAAATACAGGGAGCACTGGAAAATCAACAGGAAACAATTTCTGCTGACTGAAGGTTTTAGCCTTCTTCTAAACGCCAGCTAGCAGCGGCCTGTTGGATGGGACAAGGCAGCTACATGAAAGCAGCAGCATTCCTTAACTTTGTCTGTTAAAGCAGAAGTGAATGCCAGGAAAAGGTCAGGATTGTCCCTCAGCTCTGATTGTAGATCTGGATGCTTTGGGGGTGAGATAGCTGAATCCCCCAGACCCTCTCTACTCTTCTCTCTCCTTGCCAGGGTTCCCCGGACAATGGCTGCCAAAGGGGATTTCTCCTTTTCTTCTTCCTCTTGACATTAGCAGGGCCTGAAATTGGTCCTGGCAGTTTGGCATGAAGGACTCACCGGCTCGGGGGGTTCTCAGGCCTGTTTGCAGGTCAGGTGTCTGAGCACAGCTTTGTTTGGGCTGACTGCCTCAGGGAAACGCCTGTCACACCAGCTTAGTCAGACTGTGAGTGCCCCTCATCGAATGGAGACTGTCCATTTTCACCCCCAGCAAAGAGAGGAGTGTTAAGCTCTTTCCTACAAACCATTATGGGGAAAAAATATGGAAGAAAAGCATAAAAACCATGAAAACACAGACCTAAAACTTCCCTTTCTTGCGCTGGTGTTCACATCAGATGGTGCATTCCTCAGCAGCAGAAGCTGGAGGTCCAGCTCGACATCCAGCTCCCTGTTCTGCTTTCAGACTGGGACATCTCTGAGGCACATGGAGACACAGAGGTGGGAAAAACATCCTTTCATCTCCCCAGTCCACACAGCCTCTGGAGCTGATGTGTAAATGAGCAAGCCTGCCTTGACCCAGTGGGGAGATCACTGATGCTGCCCAAAGCATCTGATCTTACTGAATGTGTCCAACGTGGGCTCCTCTTTCCCTAGAACCCCTGAGATTTTTTAAATGTATGAAAGGCCTTTTAGGGGTACATGTTTTCTTATCTCTGATCTAATAGGGTCACTGAAGAAGCGTGGCTGTGGCCAAGGCAGCACAGTGCAATCAATCTCTCCCGAGTAAAACCCAGGCAGTCACCTGAACCACTGCCAATCCCTCCCTGCCAGTGTGCCTGTGTCTGTGTGTGTGTGTGTTTGTGTTTGAAGCAGAATTTACTTCTTGGCAACAGGAATTTTCCCCCTCTTTTCATTGTAATTAGGAGTTACAATGATGTAAGATCATGTGAGGGCGTTGCTTCAAAAAGTTTATGCAGGGCCACAGACGTGAAATCTCATTACAT
Organism: Rhipidura dahli; assembly: GCA_013399225.1. Taxonomy (NCBI): domain Eukaryota; kingdom Metazoa; phylum Chordata; class Aves; order Passeriformes; family Rhipiduridae; genus Rhipidura; species Rhipidura dahli. Next base: position 50,370 of record VXAC01002507.1, read on the forward strand.
CATCGGGTCACCAGTCCACAGTCATTGCTCTAAAATTACGTGGGTTTTAAAAAAAGAAAGTTGGAAATGATTTTTTCATTTGTCGTCTGGCCTTTGAGCCTTTACAGGTGCACTAGTTCTCCATTGGCAAGTTTTTTCCATGAGTTCATGAGGACAAAACACGCTTTTTCTTTTTTTATTTTCCTGCCCCTTTTTTTTGCCTTTTTTTTTTTGATGTATAAAGGTTGTTCCTGGCACTATCTTTTGGTTCCAGCTAATAGAAGTAGCAGCAGAGCATTAAACAGTACAAGGATCTCGATAAAATCATAAGTGTTATCAGCACCATCTGAGCGTTCTGGTATTGGATAGCTACTGGTTAGAAGATGATTTTACTGCTGCCCAGTCTTCATCATAAGTCAGAAAAAAATGCCTTAAAAAGGAAGGGGAAAACAGTTGCTCAAAGGGAGAAGACTGTATTTTCTGCCTCAAAAAATTAAACTTTTTATTTTTTATTCTATATTTATATCACAGGCACTAATTTAATATCAGATTTTGGATCTGTACAGTTAGATTTGCATCATGTTAGAAGGGGAGGACCTGCACAGCACACCAGGATATTCTAGTCCAAGTTTTACTCATTTGCTCCTCAAGACCAGAGTTAGGATTTGAAGCCCAAGACAAACTCTGATCAGACAATCCTGCCATCCTCCTACTGAGAGTGGCCTGAGACCACCAAGCCTTGCTGGCACTGCAGTCAAGATTACCACACCTCTCACCCAGCTAGTCACTCTGATTTGTGTCCTAACCTTCACTGACATCACCTGCAGTCACAATCACCCCTGTGCCTTTTGCTTCCCATGGCTGAAACATCCCTTGCCAACCTTTCCAATCTTCTAAGTGGCGCCTCTTTTAAAATACAAATTGTTCTAATGATTTGCTCTGTTAATAACCTACCCAGCTTTGTTAACTCTTTAAGAGTAAAGACCTTAATAAGCAAATCACATCAGGTGACCTCTACTTATCCCCTTCCTGCAACATTAAGAGGTTGAAAAATTTAAATCTTTTGTATTAGGTTTATAGCTGGCCAGTGACACAGCAGCCAACTCCGACATAATTCTAAATGGATGTCTCCAAACTTGTGGAAACTTGGAATTTGAATTCAAGTGACCTTACCTATTATTATTATTATTATTATTATTTCCCGTGTGCATTTTTCAGCTTGCTCATTCTTAATTCCTTCAGTACTCATTACTGCAATAAGCCTAATCCTGTGTACTTTTACACTCCAGGTGTGGGAGCCATAAATGCTTCTGCAGTCTCTCAGGGCAAACCAGCTATAATTGGACCTCCAGTTGCCTCACAGAAAAAAAAAAAAAAAAACGAAAAATTTAAAAAAAGAAGGAAAGGCACATTCCAGACAAAGGAAGCCCCGTGTCTGTGTCTGTGTGTTTGTGTCTCTGCTGCCCCTGAGTAACACTTTGTCCTTTTGCTCCACTGCAGGCTGAGTTCTCCGAGCTGAACCTGGCTGCTTACGTGGTGGGTGGCTGCATGGTGGACATGCAGGTCGTGAGGAACGGCACCAAGGTGGTCAGGTGAGGAGCACCAGCTGGTCTTGAAATCTGGGCTGTCTGCATCGATTCTGGGGCAAGCAGGGTGGCCTCAGGGGGTGACATGTGTCTGAATCAGGGCAGCACAGTCCCACTGGCTTCAAGGATTCTCGGAAGTGGTGGAAAGGTTGGCCTGGCTCTGGTGGGTTTTGTGTCAGGTCTCAGGTGCACACTGTGCCATGCAGTCATTGTTTCCAGTCTAGACTTTTAATGCTACAGCAAATGCCTCCTTCTCAGGTTCTTTTTAGCCTCCAGACCCCCAATAAAAGGGACAACAAATCTCCTTTTCCCTTGATTTTTCTTGCTTCTCTGCTAACTCACTTTCATTTTAAGCAGTGGCTCTAATCCCTTAGCCTACCTGATTTAGACCCTGACCCCAGGGGACAACCCTTGCAATGGCCACTAAGCCCAGATGACCAGACCAAGAGCAGCCCTGAGGAGGACTTGGGGGTGTTGGAGGACGAGAGGCTTGACATTAGGCAGCAGTATGCTGTCACAGCCCTGAGAGCCAGCCACATCCTGGGCTGCATCCAAAGCAGCATGGCCAGCAGGGTGAGGGAAGGGATTCTGCCCCTCTGCTCTGCTCTGCTCTGCTCTGGTGAGACCCCACCTGGAGCCCTGCATCCAGCTCTGGGGCACCCAGTGCAAGAGGGACAGGGACCTGTTAGAGTGAGTCCAAAGGAGGGCCATGATAATCATCAGGGGGCTGAAGCACCTCTCCTGTGAAGACAGGCTGAGAGTTGGGGCTGTTCAGCCTAGAGATAAGAAGGCTCCAGGGAGACCTTTACAGGACCTTCAAGAATTTAAAGGGAACTACAACAGAGTTTTGCAAGGCCATGTAGTGACAGGACAAGGGGGATGGGTTTAAACTGAATGAGGGTAGATTTTTTCCTTTGTTGTGAGGGTGGTGAGGCATGGGCTCAGGCTGCCCAGAGAAGGTGTGGATGCCCCATCCTTGGCAGTGTTCAGCACTGGATGGGGCTTTGAGCAACCTGGTCTAGTGAGAGGTGGCCCTGCTCATGACAAGGGGGTTGGAACTCATTGACTTTTAAGGTTCCTATTCTGTGTTTCTGTGATCCTGATGCTTGCAGCCTGATTTGCTCCTGAAATACCACTTCTTTTTTGTGAGAGATTCCCAGTGCTCTGGCCTTGCCCTTTGTACATCTCAGAGGTGTCACCCATCTCTGCTTGGTGGGGATTTCTGCCCTACTAGGATTGCCTTGTAATTGTAGTCATTGCAAGCAGACTTTTCCTGAGCAGTGCTTCTCCAACCACACATCCAATTCACTTCCCAAAAGCACTGCTCCCCCCATTTCAAGCACCAGAGTGCCAGCAATTTGGAGCTAATGTGAGATGCATTTTTACAAGTTCTATGTGCAGAGCAGTGTACATTGTCACAGGTGTGTATGATGCCCCTGTTTACACAGCACCAATATTACCTTCCACCCTATTATCCCCAAGCCTTCATCTTTATGAGTTCCTGTCATTGCGACTCTACATTTCATCTTTGATGCAATAGCTTTTCTTTGTTTGGGTTGAAATCTCACTGCTGCTCCACAATAATTTTTCTAGCTGCCCTGCTTCTTTGTACAGGTACAATTCCTTTGCACTTTTTGGTGTATTCAGCATCTTTGAGTTTAATACTGCTGACACATTTAATCGATGCTTTTGTCTGTCTGCAACTAGTTTAAAATTAGAGATAGGGACACATAACATAGCATGCAGTGATATTTTTGAAAGGGATTATTAGAACAGCTGAAAAACTGTGATTTTGAGCATGCTGGGCTCAGTTTAATTTCTCAAGATGTCATTTCCAGTCCAAACAGTGCAAAGCAAAACATGTCACTGTCAATTAGCTATGACTGTGGTCCATCAATTCATTTCAGGTCTTGACACCTCTCTTAGTACATCCACAAGTCTCCATTTGTTCTTTGGTAAAATTTCACAAGCCTCTGCTAAAAACCTTTAAAGTTGTGTCTGTTACATGCATTTGCTTTCTCCTGTGCCACAAGTGTCTGTTTCTGAGTGAAACAAAGCATTATGTCCCACGAAGCAGCCGCTGGAGCATTCATCAGACAGTGTGCCGTGCTAATGCACTCCTGTGCTCGCTTGCTCATGGTGCTGGAAGGCTTCCCAAGAACCATTTCCTAGGTTGATCACATCTTCATTTTCCTTCCCGTGTCTTTCCTCCCAAAGCCATTCATACATCTGGCAGAAAGATCTTGAGCTATTAAGCTGAAACTGAAGACAAAATTTATTTCACAAAACTGTCTGGGGCATGGTGTTCATGTTTCTGCTTGCAGGTATTCCAGCTAGCATTTTTGCATGGATATTTATATATGAAATACATGGGGTTTTGCATGACATTAGCTCAGAGTTTTTTGTTTTCATGCCTGCGTGTTTAAGGACACTTTTTCATTGTGGGAAGTGGATTTGGTAAACACAGAGTTGTCTGGATATGCAATTTATAGAGCATGTGCTACATGCCATAATCCTTGCAAGCAGCAGGTATTTGTTTACAGCCTGTGCTGAGGTGCCCAGCTCAGTGAGTTTAAGAACTCAGGTTACCCAACTTCCACAGCTACTCGTAGCAATACTCTAGAAGGTATAGAAATTGAAACTCTTCTTCACTTTAGAAAGCAAATTGTGGAACTGAGCAGTGTAGAGGCACCTCAACCCATCCACAGAGATGCAGCTGCTTCCCACCCTCTTCAAGTCACACCATTCTGCCCACAGCTATGTCCTGCCTGGCCACAGATACCCTTCAGAGTGCCCAGCCACAGGGAGACCCCTTCAGCTCACGTGTGCATCAACACTGCTGCTGCTGTCATCTTTTTTCCATCCTTTATTGGGCCTCTATTAATTATTAAGCAAAATATTCATTCTGAAATCAGAATGCTTCTAGATGGTGAAATTCAGTACCCATCATGTTTTTTGAATACCCAGAGTCATGGAAATCCCACTGACAATTTATAGGAAGGTAAATACAACACCACCTTGCTAACAAGCACATTTGGGATGCTCCCCTTCAGGAGCCATTCCTGCTTCACACTCCTCTTCAAAGAGAGAGTAATAGAACGTAGCTGTTTAGTGGAAAGACAGTGAATATACTACAGACAAGCAGATTTAAATCACCAAAATAATAAATTTCTTAAGAGCAACAATTAATATTCATATTAGTATTCATATTCAGCAACCACTAGGCTGTCCTCTCCAATTTGACATTACATTCACTGATAAGCTATCTAACAACTTATTAGCCTATTAAATTCTGTCATTTTGGAGCATGACTCCTAGCCTGTGTATCTTGAAGTAAGTAGCTACAAGTAAGTTACCAAACAATCTAACTGAAGCCAGGCATTACTTTGCTTGCCTGATTTTTAAAACAAGCGTGACTCCAAGAATTTAATTTTACAGTAGCAGTGTTCTGGGTCTCCAGCTTCTCTTTTTTAGGTACTAAGATCTGCACATCTGTAGGAGGGGGTGGATGATTTGAGGTAGTGTCAGCAAAATGTGCTACTGGAGACAGAGGCTATCATCTGACAAATCTAAAAAACTGCATCTGTGTTTTCTGTGCCAGTTCCACCATGGTTTGTGGATGCTCCATCAGCCTATTCAGCACATTTCCTTCAGACAGAGAGCTGGCCATGAAGTGTCTGGTGCAGTCTCCAGCAAGCACTGCCCTGTGTTGGCTGAGGACATCAATGGGATGAGCTGGGCACTGGGAGCAGTGTTGGGCTCAGCCAGGGCTGGAGGTGTGGGGAATCTCCCACATATTTGTCCTTGTTACCCCAGCATTTACTTGGGAAAAATTGGCAACACACCTTCCCCATTGAAAAGTTCAATATGGGAAGCAGGAGGCAGTGTTTTTCATCCCAAAGGATCCCTCACCAGCTGAGACACAGCAGCTCTTACAGCAGGGAAATGGAATCATTTCTGGGTGCAGTAGCTGGAGTACCAAAGAGTGTGTAAAGACAAGTGTGGGCTTATGCCTACTTTTAAAACACTTGGGTGGATTCTTCATGCTCCTCCCAGTGCACACACAGCTTCCCCTTGGACAGGTCTACACACACAAACAGGACACTGAGTGAACCATTGGCAGTCTAATTTACTCTAGAAAGCTCTTGGACTGGGTCACTTTTACTGGGGTTAGATGTGAGGAATGGGATTTTTATTTTCACATTTCTCTTAAGGGCCCTTCATATCAGTATTTTGGCAGTGTAAAGAGGCTGTCAGTGCTGGCACTGCACCCACTCTGAGGTGCATTTGTGCTTTCGGGATATTATAAAAGTGTTTAAGTGGAAATTAAAATATGGGCTGTGTCTGCTTCTGAGAGCAACATTTAGACTTTCAAACTATGATCTCAAGTTCTGTATTAGATTAAATGCAGTTCTCTGCTTGACTGTTGGGCTTCACGAGACTTCAGCTATTAATTCCAGGAGACATGGGAATAAGGCAGGGATATGTTGAAAATCTGGACAGCTCTTTTATCTGGGGAATAGCAGTGTCTTTGGGAGCATTTCAGACTTTTAAGGATATAAATTAATCATGCACCAGACTGCTCTCATCTCCTGTCTGTCTCCCTGTAGAGCTGCCTCTTTTGCCACTGGGGCCAGTCATCCTGGAGAGAAAGCCCATCTCCTATTTGCATGGGACAGGTCAGAGTGGTGGCCGTAGCACTTGGAGTGTGGTGTGCAGGCTCAGTGCAACCCCAGGGGACAGACAGCAGCTGATGGACCAGGAGATGCCCAGGGGAGCAAGTGGGGAGGACCCTGCCTGTAGAAATGGCCCTGGCAAGTGTAGAGGGGTGTCCAAAGTGACAGGAGAGGAAAGAGGAACAGCACCAAGGGCAAAGCCTCGCTGTGGGGAAGGATCTGTGCCATGGAATGATGTTTGGTCCTACAGCCCTTGTCTGAATCTGGCCTGTCTGTGTAGGGTGTATGTCTCTCCCTGCTCACCCTGGATGATGTGCCCTTGCTACTCACAGCTGTGCTGGGGTCAGTGAATTCTCCAGTTTGCCTACACAAGCCCATCCATTCCTGTAACACTGACATTCCCGTTGCTTCCAGCTGATTCCGTGCTTTTACAATGCTCTGGTGACAACAGGACAGCAACCTGTTGAATCACCATCCAAAAATCCCTGAAAGTGCTTTTTCCCTGGAGCATATTTTTACTCTGCAAGCTGCAGTATGGATACAGTATGAGGAAGCAAAGCCTTTCTCATGGGAGAAGCAGAGAAGAAGCTGGCCAGCCCACAGGTGTTTCCCTGCTATTCAGAGCTTGCAGACTCCAGGAGATGTGCAGTCTGACTAAAAAAGATCTGCCTGCTCCAGGATGAAAGACTCTTCAGAGCCTGATGAGGATAATGTCCCCTGCATCTTTTCCATCCCAGTAGGTTCATGCACCCCAAAGATCCATTGACAAGGAGCTGCCTGAAAGGGGCATGGAGGTTTTCTATCCTATAGAGGCCGTGCTTTCTCACCACGCAGTAGTTGCACCTTGCTAGAAGGATGTTTTGTTGTCTCTGCAGGACTTTTTGTTCACAAGAGTTGGTGGTTTCTTGCAGTTCTTCTACAGAGAGAATGTCCAGGAAGGCCATGGGAGTAGCTACTGTCCATGAACACTGATGTAGGAAGTATTGGGAGGCAGCCGGTCACTTTGCAGCTTCTCATGTTCCAGGAGGGTTGTGCCAAAGACAAACTGCAGCCTCTGTCTAATCCCTGTCTTTTTAAATTTAAGTCTTGACCTAATCAGGGTCCTTTTTTGGATGTCTTCTTCTAGTTATTGTTGATTTGGGGGAGGGGGTGATGTTGTTTTGGTTGTTTGGTTGGTTATTCTGCTGATTCCAAACCAAATTTCTGCAATTTTCTGTGAAGTTGCAGATAGGAGAAAAGAAATGGCAGAAACTGATTGGGAAAGTTTAGGTTTCTAGCAGCCAGATGGAAAAATATGTTGAGCTCATGGTTCTCCCAAGTTTCACAGCAAGTGCCACATGGTGGAGTACAATGTGTGCTATGTATTTAACACTGAGAAACATTTGGGCAATATTTTTTCTAGTGATGGCATGGCAATCCTTAAATGTAATGGAGAAGTGTGTGTAGCAGCCTGTAAGCTTTTGAAAATCCAGTTTAGGCAAGAGACCAGTGTGCCAAATGACCACTTTCCTCACTGAAATACCCTGCAGAGACAATAAGCTGGAGAGAGCTGTCTAACAGGGTATACACCCTGGCAAGCTGCAGTTACATATGAAACAATTTAACACCTCTTGTAAACATTCATAAATTGAGAAATTATTCCCATATGGGGGATGATCTAACACTGTTTTTCACTAATATCTCTCTCCTCTTCACCTGTCTGTCCCTGTCCTCTTTTTTTTTTGTTTGTTTTTTTTTTTTTTTTGTTTGGATGGTTGGTTGGTTTTGTTTTTGGAGCAGGAAGTACAAAAGAGAAGAGAGTGGGGTGTGATTATTTATGTATTTATTCTCAGTTACTTCCACCTCAGCTCCTGCTGCTGAACAGCTGCTTGGAGGCCTGCTTCTCCCTGAGGGGCTTGCTGATGTCCCAGATGAATAATGTCCCCCTTCACCTCCCCAGCAGCTGGCGCCCAGCCGACGTGCGGGCAGGATGCTGACAGTTATTGGGAAAACATTTGGCATGCAGACAGCTGCCAGAAAGCAAAAGTCACTCCGAGCAGGCCAGGGTGGGGAGCATCTCAGATGCTAAACTACTCCCTGACCCTTTCTTTGCATTTACAGTAATTCTTTCCAATAAGGAATGAGACGCCAGGGTCTAGAGCACTTATAATTAGTTAATCCAGGATTAAATACAGGGATGATTTAAAAATTGTGTACATTGTTTCAGTCTTGATCAGCTATTTTTTTTTATCAATGCTGCCATAATTGGTCTCCTTTCCTCACGGGTTTTTACTAGGGCTTCTTCCAGGGAATGGCAATCATCCTAGTGTCACTTCAAAGTTAGCCCTGCAATGAGCACGGTGTTGGGCCAAATAGTTTCCAAATATCCTCTCCAACCCAAACTACTCTGTGACTTTATTCTGTGATGTTGGAAAGTATTTGGATCACGTTCTGTAAAAGCTTTGGGTCATGAGCCTTTTGAAGGCAAGCTGGAGTTGGCAGGTGTGGTTGTTACTGCTTTCAGGCTTTGTCTGAGCCCACATGTTTCTCCTTGTAAGCGTTGATCAGTTGAGAAGTAAAATATATGGCAGACTATTGAGACTGCCAGAGCACAGTTCAGAGAGTATGTGACATGATTTAATGGTCAGCTGAGCATTGATCTGTGGCTGAGAAGCAAATCAGAGCATCTTCTAGGGTGTCCTCCTCTGCCTACAGTGGTATTGATCCTACTGCAACTGTGATTCCTGGCTCCTGCTACTTTTGCTGCACTGATCTCCCACACCTTCCAGGTGTTTTACCCCACCATTCTCTATTGCAACAATCAAAAAAAAAAAAACCCCTGCTTTTCTCCTCCAGCCTAGTAAAGAGAGGTTATTCTGTATTCTATGTTGCTTTCTTTTTTATCTAAAACCAGCTCTGTGTTATCTTATTTATATAAGCAATCACATTCGTTCTTTCTTTGAATAACTTCAGCAGGGCTTATTTCTTTCTGTGGAAAATATGACACGAGGTTTTGACTGAAATGACATTTTTGTCTTAGCAAATTTCCACTTTACTAAAACATCAAAGAGGATGATAAATATAACACCATGATAGGGGAAAATGTCATTGATTCCACATTAATTTTCAGTAATATAATAACAATGCCATTAACACCCAAGCAAAGAACAAAAAGAACTTGTTCCTATTTGTAAATGCCATTTTCTATTAGGTGTCAGACACCTGAGGCACTGCATATTTGGAGGGATTTTAGCACTTGGATAAAAACTGCAGCCACTTATGCCTTGGACTTGTGCCTCAGAAGCTTCCCTGAAGGTTTCTTTAATTGCCAGTAATGCAAAACTTAGTGTATCGTGTTGCTTAATTATGCATTTCTCTTCTTCTCTGTGTCATGCCAGATAGGAAAGGCTGAGGAAGGGAATTTAGTCAAAATATCTTGATCACTGGGAAGTATCTGAAAGCTGAATGAAGTCTCCTTGAATAATGTAGGGTAGCCAGAACCTGAAGTGAGGATGTTGTCTTCAGTGTCCTGGGAAGATCTTTTTCTGTTGGCATGAAGGGCAAAGTGTTTTCTAAGACTGTCAGTCTTCTAAAAAGAGAGCAGGAGAGCCCATCCTTCTCCAACAACACCAGGGAAAAGCTCTCTCACCCATCCTGGTGCCGAAGTATAAAGCACCCTTTGGCTGCAAATGATTATTCACAGTGGAAGGGGTCATTAAGAGGTATTTTAACAATCATAGAATTGGTTGGGAAAGATCTCTAGGAGCATTGGTCCAACCATTAACGAGCACTGCCATTTTCACACTAAACCACAGCCCTAAGTGCCACATCCACACCCCCTCTGAACAGTTCAAGGGACAGTAACTCAACCACTTCCCTGGGCAGCCTCCTTCAGTGCTTGGTAACCCTTTCCATGAAGAAATATTTTCCTGATATCCACTAAACCTCCCCTGGCACAACCTGAGGCCATCCCATACCTTGTTGCCTGGGAGAGGAGGCTGATCCCCACCTCACTACAACACACCTCAGCACCTCAATGTCTTTCTTTCAGCGAGGGAGCCGAAACTGAGCACAGGATTTGAGGCATGGCCTCACCAGTGCTCAGTACAATATAATCTGTTAATCACACTGTTTCTGATACAAATAGTCTATTCTTGTGTGTTCTTTCCTCATGTCCTTGAATCTCTTTGTGCTTCAGTGAGAAAAGCTGAAGGACCAGGAAGCAAGCCAGAGTTATGCCTGTATGCAGAAATAAGAAATAGGAGATCTCTTTCAGGCATGAAACCTCCCAGCAGGATGTGCTGTCATCATCTTCTCTACCACAAAGCAGGCTGGGGACCTGCTTTCTGCACAGAAATGTTATTGATTGTTACTCATTTTGCCTCTGGTCTCCATTTCTCTGTAACAGCCTCTGGTGCTCTTCAGCTGATGTTTATTCTCAGCTAGTCCCAGTCCTGGCACTCCACTGCCTCATTCTCAGTATCCATGGGAACATTCACATCGTTCCATGGCTCAAAACAGGGATTCAGTGTCCACCTTCACTTTAGAGATTCACTCTTCATCTGCTGCATGAGACAGTGCCCTGCCTCCCTACAGGACACAGAGTTTGAGAATAGGCTTTTCTGCATTAATTCTGTATTCTCGTGTCCATCATCTAAGCGGAGAAACTCTTTCTCTGCCAGGATCTGAAAAGACAAGAGCTTTTCCCCTGAGCTTTTGGCTGGCAAAAGTAAAGCCAATGAAGGCAGTTTCCCAGCCACTGAGTGTCCTCCCCTCTGAAGCTGGCCGTGCTCATTTGCATCCTCCCTCCCCACCAAAGTATCACAACCCCATCCAGGGTGTTGGGGCAGATGTTCAAGGGGAAGATCTGGAGAATGATCTGAAACATTCTGTGCACCCCCAGTAGGTGCTGTCCCATGAGTCAGGTCTGGGATTGTAACAGGGACCATTTTTTTTCTTCATACACTCAGAAAGGTGGATGAGGAGAGAAACACCCATAGCTCCTGCCTCTCCAGGCACCACAACTGTTCAGTAACTCAGCACAGATATTGAGCCCTGGTCCTAAGTAGCTGGTTAATCCTTCTTGAGGACCTGTGCCCACCTCCAGGGTAGTTTCTACACAGCAAGTCCAGCAAAATGGAACGGAGCAGCTCCAGCTTTCCAAGATTTGCATTCACTTGCTGTTTCTCAGCGGGGGTCACCCCTTGCCTCATGCCCACTGACACCAGGGAGGTCCATAAATCAGCTGCACAGCGATAGCACAGCCCTTGTGATGCTCATTGTGCATCTCACTGCTGGAGGAAAGCACCACCTTTGGTGCCAAGTACATTAGGGAACATGCCTAGGTTTGAAAAAAGCTCCATGGGAGGGAATCACAACACTTCTGAAGCTTGGCCTCTTGCATCACAAAAGCTGAGGGTGCTCCTCACCATGTCTCAGGCTTGACAGGGCGATAACAAAAGTCCAAGGCCAACAAACAAAATGAACAGCTTTAAAACAACAAAGCTGAGCTGGGGTGTGTGTACAGTGTTTGTTGCCACAGTCTGGCCCAGAGTCACCATCTCACATTTCCCTGCCAGAATGATGGAAATATAAATAGGGGCTATAAACCCAAAGTATTTCCAGCTCATACATCCAAAGGATAGAAATTATAGTCTCTTAGCAAGGAAAATGTTCGAGGGTAGTGAGGTAATGGGACCTGGTTACAGAGCTCATTTCTCTGAAAATCTTTAATACAGCATGGAAATTTTTCAATGTCCTTGATGCAACCTCTGCTAACATATAAAATAATCCCCTCTTTCAGTGGAAAAGCCCCTTCCTTTGAGAATGAACTGCTGAGCTCCATTTTGGGAACAAGTTCTTTCCAGCTGCTGCTTCCAGATATTTTTGAATGGCTCTGAAGACAGAGCGTCAGCAAGGAATGAAATCTGGCTGCTTGAGAGATAATCCATTGCCTGTTGGCTTACCTAGAAAGGGCCTCACTTTTCTGTGCATTAGCTGAGGGCTGCTCCTGTTGAACCACAGGAGTCCAAGCTCCAATCTTGCTAAACAATTTTCTGGAAGCCCAAGCCGTGAGTCTCAGCAGCGTATGAGGGGCTCTGCTCATTTGATTAATTACATTACCGTGCCTGCCCTTTCCTTCTTTACTCACAGCCGTAAGAGTCTGGGATGTGCTGCGTGTGTAGTAAACTGATTAAAGGGGGAGTGTGTGTCAGTGTATGGATGTGTGCAAGAGCTTTTTGAAATCCCTTATGATCTTCCCACCCACTGGGCATTGCTTCAATGCGGAGCTCAATCGTCAGGAAACAAACTTGCTCCCTCATCTGCGTTGCACATTGCAACGAGCTTGCCAAGTACGGCCAAGCTTTCAGAAAGAAAAGAGAATCCCCCCACCAGTGAATTTATGACCCTTGGCTCTGCTTGTGGCTTGTTCCTGTGCATGCCTCAGTGACATGGAAACTGCAGAAAATCTGTTTGGCCTGTTTCTGTGCTCTCACACTTGCATCTACGTTGGATTTTTCCTTTTTTTTAATGACTAGGGGGTTTTGTTGGGTTTGTTACAGTATAACACAAGCAACACATGATGAGAGGCCCAGAGAAGAAAAACATGCATTAGTAAGAAGAAAGGGGGAGGATGGAAAAGGAACAAGGAGTGGTTAGAAGTACTTCTGAGCATTTGAAAGTAAAACATCTCTCTCCTCACCTCTTCCAGGTCCTTCAAGCCAGATTTCGTCCTGATCCGGCAGCACGCCTACAGCATGGCGCTGGGGGAAGACTTCCGCAGCCTCATCATCGGCCTCCAGTACGGCGGCGTCCCCACGGTCAACTCCCTCTACTCCATCTACAACTTCTGCAGCAAGCCCTGGGTGGTAAGTGGTGACCCAGCTCTGCTGCAAGGCAGCTCCGCACAGGAGATCTCTGGTACCCATCAGACACCAAGCTCGCCTTGCAGGCTGCTCCCAAGGGGTTGGTCTCTTTAGATTAAAATCTAAGCAACCTTGGGAATCCAGGTGGGAGTTCTTGGGGCTACAAACCTACCAGCACTATCAGCCTCCTTATCAGCCTCTAGTTGTATCAAGGCGTTATTTTTTCACCCTGAGCGGGATGTTTCCCTTGTCCCAGAGTCTAAAGGATCACCAACAGCTGGCAGTGCAGCAACACCTGGATTTCTTGTAAGGCATGGGAAGGACCCACAGTGGAGAAGTTCATGGAGGACTGTCTCCCTTGGGAGGGATCCCACACTGGAGCAGGGGAAAAGTGTGAGGAGTCCTCCCGCTGAGGAGGAAGGATCAGTAGAGATAACATGTGATGAACAGACAAAAACCACCATTCCCAATCCTCCTGCACCACTGGCTGGGAGGAGGTAGAGAAAAATCAGTCCAGTGAGGGTCAAACCACCACAGATGTAGAGTTTTTCAACAGTCCCAGAATGAAATAGAATATTATCATGAAGTGTTGGTTCACTGAACCTGAAACACTGCACCTTGTTTTGACCTTTTGCACTGGAAGCTCCCTTCACCTGTTCTTTAAATTCTGTCAAGTTCACATGAGAATCTAAGAAAACCTTGAAAAATGTTATCATTGGCTATTCTCAGCCCCAAATCAAAGTACGTAATAATTCCCCAGACCATTTCTCTGACCAGCTCCAAGGCAGCTGAAGCTGCAGAAGCAGGAGAGCTGGGGAGATAACCTGGCCTTGAGCCACAAGAGTAAGGCTGGTCATTGCAGTACCTGCAGGAGGAAGTCAGATGCTGATACCATTTTGGAGCTGGCATATGGGTTTTCCAAGCAGTTTTATCCCAAAGTGCCTTCTCTGATCACTGATGCTTCCAGAATGGGAATTTCCCTGCCTTCTTCTTCTTCTAGGTTCAAAGCAGGAAACTATGGCTGTATGGATGTGAGGAGATGGGACTTTGCAATATGACCCCATGGAAAACTTCTAGATGTATTTTCAGGAATTCCCTTACTCATTGCACATATTCAGTTTGGAGTAAGATGGAATGTTTATAGCAAATGATATCCTCCTCATCACCCAATTAAGTGGGGTTTGACTGCTGTTTTTTCCCTTGGAATGAGTATCCTAGTGGTCCTCAGTGTGTTGGCTGGTAGGTCAAGTCCAGATGAGGTCTGTAGTGACTCAGACTTTTATTTTCATGACTGGGCAGTGTTGGATTTAAGTAATTTCTTACTAAAATGGTAATAATAAACTATGTAATAAGTTAAGTGTAATAAACAGAGTCTTTTCAGTTTTCACCCCTTTTATAACATTTCTGGGGTTTGTTGAGACCAAAAGCAAGACCCTGTCTTTTCCAAAATTGTTGCAGTGCAACAATGAGGGTAGCAAGAACAACCTCACTTTGCCATCACTGCATAGGTGGTTAATGTCCATTTGACCTCAGTTTCCATTTGATTTTCCAGTTCCAGGCTCAGTACCACACCTTCACATTGGTCCTGACACACAAGTGCATGGACCCTTGTGACCAGACAAAAAGCCTCCACTTTCACACTGCCTTTTGAAGATAGTCATGTGGTCCATTCCACCTGATTTTGGGGTCGAGTCAGTCCAGGCTTAGCTGACACTTTGCAACTCATGCCTTGTAATTACGTTTCTGATGGTGTGAAGGGGCCTCAAGATGTGAAATGCCTATTTTTAGGCATCCAAAATAAAAGAAAACAAACAAACTTAGCACTTAAAAAAAACAAAAAAAAAGAAAAAATGCAGTGCTGGAAAGGCAGTGTGGGAGAACTTGGCTCTGCCAGCAGCTTGGCTCAAGCTACTCTGGGTCTGGTTGTGCCATGCTTTCCTCATGGGGAATACAGCTGGCACAGACAACCTTCCCGGAGGAGTCAAGGAAATCATTTGCAAACACTTTAAACAGGTTTGCAGAATGCCTCCTTTCCCTGCTGCCCCTGCACACACACCAACACCAAAGCAGTGACTGTAATGTGCTCAGCAATCTAAGATTGCGCTGAATGAGAAATGCTCAGATGGTATAGAAGCCCATTGCAGTGGGGCATTTGAGGGCAAAGAGCTTCACTGGCAGCAGAACCAGAAAATTTTGTTTTTGTGATAGCTGGGAAAAGAGAGATAGGGACACTTGGGTGCACGTTCCACTTTGATTGCAAAACAGGCATCTCAAAATAAGAGATTACTGGAAACTTTTTGGATCTAGAAAACAGTTGAGATGCATGAAGAAATGAAATTAAATACCCCTGGGAAATGTGCTTTTCCCTCTCATTTTTTACTTTCCCCAAAAATTGTTCCATTTCATAGAAATGTTTATGATTTTGTGGAGGGGGATGAAATTGAGACTGTTTTTCCTTGGCGATTTGCAACCACGTTTTATTCTCAGCAACTCTAATTATAATCAGCTGAGTTTGGGTTTGGGTTTACTCAAACATCCAGCCTCATTTCTTAATGACATTTGCCAGGTTTCCAGTTCTACAATGCACAAACTTCTTCAAAGATTAAAACAGGCACAGTTTGAATCAGATGTTTCAGAGAGGAAAAAATAAAAGAGTATTCAGGGGGTCTCACACCCTGAGAGAAACAGCTAAGAAATGTAAGTTTTAAGATGATCCCAGAACTGTTGAGAAATAATACTACAAGCACACTAAGCACAATGCTTCAGCTACTAATAATAATTCTTGTGTTAGAATTCTAACACAATTCTAAGTCTAATTCTAAGTTGCAATCCAAAATACAGTGGGAAGAATGCTCAGAGCAGTACTCACACTGCATGCAGGTAATGTCTGTAATTGCAAAGCAACTTCTGCATCTGTAAGGCAGCAGGAAACATGAAGTTTTTCTGACAGTCACCTCCTGAGTCCAGGGACTCCCAGCCAAACTGTTATTGACTGTCAAGGGATACAGGCTCCCTGATGACCTAGGCATACTCAAAATATGCAAAAGGCTTTAAGGTGCTCTGAATGGACCTTTCTATCTCTCTGTAAGGACTCCCTGCATGTAACTCTGATCTCCAGCCAGTCAGGCCAAGGTACTTCACTTGCCTACTTGTTCCAGGGCCCTAAAACCAGGCTGCCTTGCCCCGTGTCTTATCTGTGGTCTGGATTCAATCTCACTAAAACCAGTGAAACCACAGAAAGCAAGAAGTGCTGCCAGAATGTGGAAGGTGTGGTTACATCTAGCAGAGCTGCTGACAGCAGCATTCCTACCCATCTGCATGGGGAGATGTTACCCGTCGGGAGCTCTGTTATCAGGTATCTCAGAGGCTGCTGCACCACATGACATGGGAGTCTCTTTGTCAACATCCTGTCCCTAATAACTGGTAAAAAAAGAGAAAATGGGAGGGGACTGTCCCATGAGGGGCAATACCAGAGTCAGACCTTTTAGCAGGCTTGGCCCAGTGTTGAGGCTCCCAGATGTCTGAATCTCTCATCTGAAACACTCGCTATTTCAGCAACAGCCAGGAGCTGTATGCTTCAAAAGGAAGCCCAAGGAACAAGTCAGAATATTGTCTATCAGCTGCACAGTTGTTCCAGTTATTTTGTTTGAGCTGTTTTCCCAGGATAAATGTACATCTCCTCAACATCACGGTGTCCGTGGTTCTCCAGAGCTGCGTGCACACACAGCAAGGGGCATGGGCTGTTCTCAGCCAGAGTGTTTTTCCTTCTCTCCCTGTATCTGTCTCATTGTGTTTAACTTTTAAGCCCTGTTTGCTCACCTTGCTAGTCAAAACAGGGCTTTATTTTTCTTTTCTAGAATGCGCAGGGCTAGTGCAAGTAGTTAAGAGAAGCAAGCTGTCCTCCTTCCACAACATCAATACTCTCCTTGCCAACAATAATTATTCCACATGGGGAGTTTTTCCTCTTATCTGCTGATGCCTGTGAGGGTGGTGGTGGTGTTACTGATGGGATATGCCTCCTCTTGATGTTTCCTGGATTTTCTTTGAATGCTGTGTTTTGAACTATGAGATTAGGAAAAGGATTCTTTGCATTTGTCTGCAAATCTGTTGGCAGCTGCCCCTTCAGCATTTGGCCTGGGTCTGGCACACACCTTGCAGCCTAATTCTTTTGCACAGTGACTGCACGCCAAGATTTAACTCTCAAAGGAGTATTTCTTCTCCACTAGCAAATGAAGTTTCAACTTGTTATGCAGCAGTGCTTTTGCTTAGACTAGCCCAGTAACCAGAAGAGGAGCCTTAACAGGGGTACTCAGCAGAAAACATCCTCAATATCCTCTCTCTATCTGCAATGTAACCTTGGTGTTGTGATTTGGTACATTTACTGGCTCCAGCTCTTGCCCAGAAGTGCTCAGAACATGCAAGATTAAGCAGCTAATGCTGTTGGGAATAAAGGGAGTTTACTTTTCTTTCCCTTCTTCCCTAGGTGTCTGTTTCCTTCCCTTAATCTGTGTTTTACCTCCCTCAGGGCACACAGGGATTTCCTTCAAGATTAATATATCCCTACCTTTGATGAGGAACTTGAGAAGCTCAGGCAAAGGACCTGCAGTCTGTCCTTATTTGGCCCAGGCCAGAGACCTTTATTAAGTAACTTGATTTTACCAAATTCTGGGGTGCTCAGAAACTGAATTCATTTTATGAATTACTTTGTGAATAGGACTCAATGGGGAGCACAGTCCTATCTACCAGCTCATCAGGAACCAATCCCCAAAGATTTTATTCTCTTATGCAGCTGCCAGTCCAGCTTCTTCACCAGCAGCACTGCCAGTTCAGGACTGTCTGTGCTAACAGGGCTGTGTCTCTTCAGAGGGTGAGCAGGGTGGCTAAATGCCTGACTTTACTGACTCTAAGCTTCTCCTGAGAGGTTTCTGGGACATGCATCACCCTCTCTTTGGTATATCACCCCTGGTTCAGAAACATTTTCTTTTCTGGTTATTAAGTTTCTCTCCTATAGTGTTGATTTTTTTCTCCAGGTGATGAATGATGGGTCTAACAGGGAGGCTGCACACGACATACAGAACAGTCTGCTTGCTTCACAGATGGCTGAAGCCGAGCAGGAATTTGCTGTGCTGTGTTTCGCTTCTGTTGGGGTTTTGGAACCTGAACAGAAATCAAAACTCAGTCCTACCACGGGGAGCTTTGTGTCTGGCTGGGCACAACCCTGAGTGATAAAAGGGTTTATAAGGGTGCTGATAGTGGTGATGGTGGTGAAGTTCATGCTGATGGGTGGGGACAATGACAAATGTTCCTCCTTGTGTGTGGAATACCGGGGTGGTTGCTGTCCCCATTGCTGTCCCATACTCCTCTCTCTGGAGTCCACCCTCACAGACTGGTGCCTCCCTCAGACCTCGTGGCAGATGGGACAGGGACAGGCAGATGAACTCCTCTCTCTCTTGTCATGAAGGGCTGTTGGGGGCCCTTGGTTCGCAATAAATGCCAGTTATGATTAACTCCACGCAGACCAGGTAGGACAGGCTACCTCTGCTAATCACTGCTCCTCAGCAATTCTCCTGCCCTCCAGCACAAAGTGCCTTGCTTGGATTTGGCTGTGGGGAAGAGAGACAAGGGACAGCTTTGGTTTATTTGGTCTCTGATAGTGAGTGGTGGCAGTGATTTCCTGGCTCTATCCTCTGCTATGAAAGGCTCCTTTCCCCAGCTGCATCTGGAATGCAAACCTTGCTCACAGTAGAGCTGTCAGTAAACCCAAACTGATTCTCTTCTGGCTATTGAATCCCTTCTATGCTCTCTTAGTCCAAGGTTTGTGTACATAGGCTGGCTTGGCCATGGATAAATACAGCAACTTCATAATTTGTTGCTGCTCTCAGGTCAAGAAAGCAAGGAGGCAAAGACACAATAATGTTTCTGTCACCTCCTTCACCACTATCAGAACATTTTGCTAGCACTTGCCTGTTGCACAATAAATTGCTGACATCCACTGTGTCTGGTTTTTTTCCACCTCCCCCACCCCAAGTTCTCTCAGCTCATTAAAATCTTCAACTCGCTGGGTCCTGAGAAGTTCCCCCTCGTAGAGCAAACGTTCTTCCCAAGCCACAAGCAGATGGTGAGTAACTTTGCTTTCTTCTGGTGCCAGTATGGATGGGGTAGAAAAAACAGATGCAAGTTGGGCACAGGAAATGGTGGTGGGAATGCTGGGAAGAGTCTAAATTTTACTTACAGAGAAATACTAGCTAAAAAGTGCTATGCAAGAGGCACTGCTTGGGCACCTCTTTCCATTCTTGCCCAGCCCTCCCCTAGGTCATGTAAGGACCCTGAAAAAATGTACAAAGAGGCTCAAAGGTTTAACACTAAAACAGACTGTGTTGTGTAAAACACAGTCAACAAAAAGCTCATCCCTTAGAGCAAAGAATCACTTTATGCAGATAAAATGGATTTTTCCCTGCTGCTGGAATTGTTTAAAATACATTGACAATTTGGAACATGGGTCCTAAGAGGTGTTTGTTTCACAAAATTAGTTTGCTTGGTCTGCCACGTGCTCACCATCCATGAAATATTTATCAGCCTGAAGGTACTCAGGGTAACTCGGAGTTCTTGAAAGAGTTTGTTTCAGCTTCTCATGTTTTCTTTGCACAGTGCCCTGGGGCCTGGTGTTTCTGTCAACAGCTAAACACTCAGTGCCCTGTGTGGCTGCTGGGCACCGTACCAAACTCTTAGGGCACCTTCCAAAGAAATCTGCCTAGGTGCCTTCAGTCCTGGAGAACATGGCAAAGAGAGGGGCTTTGTTTAAAGCTGATCATGGCTCTTGTTTTCCCTGCATTAAAAGGAAGACTAGTCCTTTGTGAATTTTTGCTCCCAGCTTACACCCATGAATTAGTGTCTTCCTATATGGCTGAGGCTTTGATGAAACCCTGTATGAACCATGACCCCCTGTGTGACCACTGGCTGGCTGAGCTAATTTCTCAGGCTTGATTGTGAACCCAAGCAGCATTGCCAGCCTGAACATGAGGGCTGTTGAGATGCCAAACTACGGCTCAAAAATATTCAAACCCCTCTTTTTCACACACTTGTTGCAACACTGTGGGCCAACCCCAATGCATAACAGGGTGTAGGTACCTGATCATCCAGGTTCTTGTGAAAAATCCCACTGCTGCCTGCTAGGTACTCAAACACCTTGAAATGCCAGTCCTTCACCTTTCTGTTCCAATATTGTACTGTCTGCCTGTGCTGTGTAGACTGCAGCACTTCTGTGCTTCACAGGCACACCGTGGAGGTAAGTACAGTCATGAAGTTGTATTACCATTTAAGCCATAAAGAAATGGATAGTCCTTAAATGATGTGAAAGTTTGTTGCACACTCCTAAGATGAATTAGTTGATAATGCCTGTTGCATTTAATTCCGAATGATCTATGAAGATGGTTTTGTGACATAAGTAATGTTTCAGGACAGTTTTGACTTTGACTACAGGAATGGTATTTTTTGAAGACTTGATAAAGGTTATCATTGCAATTAAGTTAGCTAGCACTTTTAGCAAGATCTTCTTGTCTGGAAATCTGATTCTTGGTTTCTCGGATGTAGATGTATTTGGTGCCAGCATATTAATACTGATCTGAATTTCACTTATTTTCCATCTTTATATAAACACCTACTTGGAGATGCTATTACTTACTTCCAAAAGGGTACAACTGTAAGTAATCTCATATGAATACAGACACTACTGCTGATGTGGAAGCTGGAGTAATCTGGCTTAAATCTGTCACTTCTCAACAATTTACAGAAGGAACAATCCACTTGGGCAAATTCAGGTCAGCCCTTCCCTGGTAGACGGGTCTGCCTGAAGGAATGAATCTCCACAACTTCTAAATATCTTTTCTGGGAGCATCTTCACAACATCCCGGGCTGTGAGAGTCTGAGAGGTCAAGCTTACACCAAGCAAGCTGCACTGCAGTCATCACCAAACACCTGTGAGAGTTGCTTGCCCACAGTCCATCAGCTTCTCCATCTGTCAGATAGGAATAAACTGATCCCCTTTTACCACTCTTTGTCTTCCCTCTCCTGGAGGCATTTCCAAGCTGTACCAGTGAGCACTCGTAAAACACACTGTGGTCCTTTGATGGCTGACCCCCTGGAAGTGGTTATAACACGTTACATTTTTACCTCTCTGCAATGTCATAAACTTCAAGCACTTATGTTCTCATATAAGACACCCTCATCCTTCTATATCCAAAATTTTCCAGAGTCTACTTTCTAAACCTTTGGGTTAAACAGAAAACAAATTCAAAAATCTGTTTCATTCTTTCATCTGTGTACAGACTAGATTTTCCAAGAGTAAAAGTGAATTTTCTAACAGTAGGTCCATTTTTGTGAGCATTTCAATTTGGCTGAAAATGCCTTTTTCTGAAGCTTCTTTCTCATGAGAACTGGGCATTTTTAACCACCCTTAAACTGTAAGGACACAACTCTGACATTCCATAGCAGAAAAAAAGAACCTCTCTTCCTTTTGCCATGGGCATGCACTTTTCAGACCTCCCCATAATGATCAGTTTTCTGGAAATAGGTGCAATCTGGCAAGTGTACTTCCAAGGACCTACTGGTGCTACAGCCAGCCCTTGCTCTGTACTGACCTCCTATGGCAAATTAACAACTGGGAGTCATTAACTTCAAAAGGGCTTTTTTGCCTCTCCAGGGCTTATGACCACAGTAACAATTCTTAGAGAGACCAACCTCTTACAAAGAGGGGGGGATTCCTGGAGGGATCTTTGCCAAAGTGCCAGATTTGCCAGAGGTGGAATATCTACTTTGGGACCAATAAAATGGTATCAGGAAGGGGAAGGAAATTAATAAATCCAGTTGCAAATCCATTTGTGTGCATTTGAAGTTGACAGAAACTAATATAAGTGAAGCAGAGACAGAATGTCTGTGATAGAAATAAAACCACTTTACTGTTTAGAATAAAAGGACACTATAAAAAGTGAACATTATGCAATATTACCTTAAAAGACAATATACATTCACTGAATATAAAATTTATAAATAACATGGAGGAAAACTGTAAACAGTGCTAGAAAATTTAGCAACAAATACATTCCTTCTGGACAAGACTTTTCACATGGGTTTTGTTCTCTCCCCAAGTTTCCACGACTATCAGGAACAGCAGAGTGGCTCTATGAAGGAAGGACAGTGTCAGAGAGAAGGAGAAGCCAGTACAAGCAAAACAGCAGCAAATGTTTAGTGGGTTTTCATGTTTTTTCTCAAGACTGGTAGCCCCAAAAGTCACTTATTCTAAAAGACAAAAACTTTTTGCAGTTCCCTAAATTTTGTTCTGTCTTTCTAAGCTATAAGTCTCTATAAGTATTTTCAGAGACATCCGCAAGGATGGAGGCTTGTTCTCATGGAGGCCTTTACTTCCAACAGTCTTTTCTGTAAAAAACACAACAGTATGTTTCCCATCACTGTGAGGTAGCATTTCACTCTGACAAGTATGAATGGGATACAATGACAGATTTAGGTTTTAGAACAGTCCTATATAAAGGGCCATGTAACTCTTCAAAACATGGGAAATTTAGATCTAAAAATGGTGCTTTTTTCCCATACTGGGGAGGTGGAGGCCTCCCACAAGGGGTTCAAGGAACTCCATGCACAGATCTCCTGCTCTCTACCCTCTCCATTTTGGAAAAGGAACATAGAATCTAATCTTTTCCAAACCTTCAATATGTATTTTTGTCATTTTAAAGGGGAAAATACTCTCCAGCAAGTAAGGAAAAAATATGCATAAATAAGAAACTGAACAGCTTCAGCCTAGAAATTAGTTACACACTTTAAAAAGTGCTTTTAATAATGTTGGTGTGTCTAAAGCATGGTAGAAGGGAGTGTGTGTGTAATCCTGAACATGTCCATTGGCAGGCAGAAGTGACTTAGCAAGGAGGAAGAAAGGAGAGCAGACAGAAAGGAAGAAGTCTTTGAGTCTGATTTAGAGCCTGTTCAATCCATGAAATGGCTTCCACTTCAGGAGTGCCTTCAGGCAGGTCCTTGATGCAAGCACACACTGAAGCTCAGCCCAAGAAATGCATGTCCCTGATAGCATGCACAGAAACAAAATAAAGAAGCTTCCCAAAAGAAATGTATTTTCACTGGATTCTTCCCCCTCCTTTCGGCTCCACATTTTGAAGAGCCTTAACAACTGTTTCTTTACACAGCAAGGGCAAAGATTTGCCACCAAACCTCTGCCCCTGCCAGCCTAGCTGTCTGCATCTCAGAAATATTTTACTGTCTGCAAAACAAAGTGGGAATATGCTTCATTTTCTGGTAATGCATCTGCTGGTTTGTTTTGTTTACAAAGCACATAGCTACATGATATCCTACTTAGGGACAGAAGTCCTCATAGTATTAGAATGCAAATATTTTCACAATAATTTGAGTGCAATACTGTGATGTCTCAGCTAGCTAAATGAATCAGTGACAGGTAAAATACGCAGAGCTGCAGTTTAATGAAAATTCAAACCAACACTTTACTGCATTGAGGGGCATTTTTGTTTCGCCTTCCAAAGCCGTGAGAAGTGGCTGCAGCTCAAAGAGACACTGGCTTTGCCAGGTCACCTTGAGCTTGAGGAGAGCCACAGCCTGCAATGCCAACTCCAAACAATGCAAACACTGAGGGTGGCTCCATTCTGCCCTCAGTGACCCTCACAGGTTTTGTCAGCCATGCACAGAGATTGTTCCACTGGGCCCAAAGCCCAAACCCATATTTTGCCAAAAGGAACAATATTCTGAACCACCACCTGGTCCTGTGATGGGTGTCATGAAGCACCCTATTTTCCCTCTCATCTCCAACCCATAATTTAGGAGTAGTCACAGGGAAGAGGACTTCTTAGAAGTGTTCCAAGTCTAAATCACAGGAAAATCCAACAGACTTTCAATGTGTTTTGTGCTGCATTGCCACTCAGAGCTGCTGGGAAAAAAAATACACGCAGCAGACCTAGGCACCTCTTACAGCAACTCTCTGAAAATGCCCTCTGAAGTTCACGCTAAAAATGAAGCTTTTTTGCTGCAACAAGTCATCCAGCAAATGGGGCATTTCAGAGGGTATACATCTGGCAGGGCTCTGGTAGCACACAAGGAACATAAAAGCACATCAGGGCCCATCTCAGACACCCTTTCTTTTCCATTTGGCAAAGAGGTTCTAACCAATCCTCCAATAATTGAGGTCACTGACTGTAAAATGCTCTATTGTCCCAAGCTGGAATCACTGCAACAACCTTTTCCTGCTGGTGGCAGCTCTGCTTTCTAAGTGGAATGAACGGAAGATATATGGAAACTTAAGATAAATAATCATAATAATACAAAAATGAAGTTAAGCACAATCTTCTCCCTGCCCAAGCCCTCCCCATCCAAAACTCAGCCACCCATTTTGTCAGCACCCCTTCTTCACCATCATTAAAACTTAAAATACTTTTATTTGATAAGAAAAATTATATTATAGTTTTCTTAATAATAATAAAAAAATCAAAATAGAATGAAAAAAAAAAAACTTCTCCAGTCAACAGCAAAGCACAAGACAGTAAGGCTTCTCCTCCCACATGACTGCAGGACATGGTATGAGCACATGCACAGGGCTATGCTTAACAGTGCCTAGAGGGAAACACAGCACTTGACACAGAAGGAATCCTCCGGGCAGCTGAAAATTTTATGATCCCAGACAACAGTTATTAGGAGACCACTTTTCCTTGCCTAGCCCACACACACACTTCCTTTCACTATATAAACAAATGCAGCTATTGTAGCTGCAGGGGAGGAACCCTGGTGCAAGGAGTTACAGAGGAAACAATGACTGTAGCCACTACTGCAGATACACTGGAGCTTCAATATCTTAAAAGCAACTCACTGACTCGGAATGTCAATATTTCTGTCTTTAAAACACAATCAAACCATTCTTTTGTTTATAACACCAAAAAAATTCCACGTCCTGTCAAAAATAGCTTATGTCATTATGCGTATATACATCTTAGATCAGCAAAACACTATTTTGGCAATACATTTTTTTTTTTTTTACAATAAATGTTCTAGCAAGTCTCCCCTTTCCCTCTTGCACGTGATTGATTTATAGTTGTTGTTTTTGCATCTGTTTGGTTTAAGGTGTTCACAAGCTGGTTTTGCTGTTGAAGCTAAGCTGCAAAAATTTCAGGGGCCAATGCTGCTTAAAACAGGATGGCACAACCCTTCATATGCTCTGCTGTAGTTGCATTTACCTCCCTGAAAATAGGGGATGGGGTTTTTGTTTTTGAAACAACAACAACAAAAATACTAAATACTCTCTCTTTTGTTCTGGGGAAAGCCAGAACTTCAAATGTGCTGCTGCTTTCACACTGTGACTGAATTAGCAAGGCCAGTCAGTCAACAATGCTTTTACCAGATGATGTGGTCAGACACACCAGGTGAAGTCTCCCACTGCTGGAGTCAATCACATTGCCAAACTCTCCTATAGAGGAGGATTTCTTTCGGATGTCATTTTGTCCAGAGTTTAGGCTGGGTTTCTTTTCATTTTGCTTCATTTGCCTGATTAATCTGATTAATGAAATTGTTTCCCTTGAAAGAGATTTGTCTAAGTATTTTCAGCACTTAGTGCATGAGGAGGGGGGGGATGGGAAGCCAGCACATAGAAGAATACAGTGCCTAATTGGCATAGTTTTTAGATTTTTGTTTTCCTAAAAAAATAGAGATTATATTGCTACAGCTAATGATACATGTAAGAGAGCAAGAGCTCCATGTTTTTTATTTTTTTCCTTTTTTTCCCTCCCATTTATCCCTCTGGTGTGCAAAAGTAAGCTCCCAAATGTTGTCTGATCAAAATGAGTGGTATCAAAAAATTGAAAAGGTGATTACAAATTCAGTAAGGTAGCACAGACTTTTTTCTTTTCTTTCCTTTCCTTTTTTTTTTTCCTTTTCTTTTTTAAGTGTTCGAAGTGCTAGAATTTGCATGAAAATAGGCACTAATTTCATTGTCATCATCACGATCTGGTAAGAGTTAGTGTCCAAAGGAAGATCAGCCACAAGTAAGGGAGAGGGGAGATAAGGAAAGGGGTAGCTGCTCAGGGATCTGTGGCATTGATTATTGTTTTGTCTGGAGGTGCCCATCCTCTGTACCAGCTGCAGTAGCCTTCCACCCTCTGGATGCAGGCATAGTGCTTTGCTTGATATCCCGAGTGGCCGAAGTTGGAGAGCATGTCTGTCCAAATGCACTCATTCTTGGAGGTGGCAAAGCAGGGCAAATAGTAGCAGGGCCTAATCTGCAATTGGAAAGAGAAATCAGGTAAGGCTACATGGAAAAACAACATTATATAAAATGTCTTTTTAACAGAGACAAGTCATTCAAAATTCCACTCCCTTGAACCTTGCTTACTAATCCAAACTTCAGCCTCAGTTCTGTAAGCACGTAAGCATGTGCTTAGCTTCACACACACAGCTAATTCCGTAGTCAAAAGGGCTTTTCAGGTGCAGAAAAGTTGAGCTTATGTCTGTGTTTTTGCAGGCCTGAGGCCATGTGCAAAAGTCTTAGTTCCAGTGCCAGGCTGTGGGGTTTTAAGTACTCAAAATGTTTACACAGGAAAAAAGCTGGACATATCTTGCCAAGCCTTTGGTACCTGATTTCATTCACCTGCAAATGATTCTGCTTGGATACTGAAAGTCTTCCCCAGCCCCAGTTAACTCCAACAGGGTATTAAAAGCATAAACTCTGCACTTTTATTTGATTGTCTCTTCTTTGGTCTCAACACGAGAAATGAACTTTACTTTTTCTCTTTAAAAAACTGTTGTCCTCTATTACTCTTCCTGGCTGTTCTCCAGCATCACTGAGTATTACCAGGCAGGGCAGACAGTTCTTGGGCTTGAATGTCTGACACCACCTCAGAGCCACACATACCTTGCAGCCACAGCCCAGGTGATAACGATGGTTCAGTCCTTTGCGCTGGGACAGAGTCAGCCGGTCCCATTTCTCATACCAGTTGCACAGGCCAGTGTAAACCTTCCCCTCGTACACCCGGCCTTGAAAACAGACACACGGTCACAAGTTAGCACTTCTCAGCTCAAGCACTTCTCTCGTTTCCTGAGATTGCTAATGCTCTCAATATGTTTGGCTTAAGTCACTGCTCAGCAAATGTTTTCTTTTTATTAACTGGTTCGGGAATCTGTGGCCAGCAAGATAACAGCACTTCTGAAAGTCAGGAGTGTTTTGCTGGCTCTAAGCACCACCAGCAACTTGCAGGTTAGTAATGCTGTCAAGCTCCTCTTAACAACAGAGAAAATGAACTGACAGCTTCACTACAAATAAGACTTGGCAACTGCCACATGTCCATACCCCTGCATCCCCCCGTCTCAGCAGCCTGCATTTCTCCAGCTCATTCCAAAAACAATCTTCCATTCCTGACACAGCCCAGTAGCACCCAGTTCCCTGTGACAGACATGCCAGCTCAAGTATAAACTGAGAGCCAGGGACTGTCATACAACATACTTCTCACAGCATGCCTGGGTATAAGATATGCTTTAGGAAAGAGAGGGACATCTAGGGAGTGAAATGACTCTCAGCATTTTAGAGCACTGAACACCAGAATACTGTTTGCTGTCTTAACACTTAGGAAATTGTGTATACAGCTGTCTGCACCACTGCCCATGTCCTTAGCAGGTGCACGTATAAAACAGAAGAGGCTTTGCTTATGGAGAAGTACATGGTCCTTTACCTGTAATCAAATATTGGTACTTGTTGACCTCCAGCTTGACTCCACAAAGACTCTCAGAGGCTTCTGTGTAGATGTACTGAACGTGTGGCATTATCTGGAAGCCCCTGTACATCTAGAGAAAGAATAAAAACGCTTTAAGTCATCTTAAGAGGACAAATTTCACTTAAGGTTCTTTACAATCTACATTCCTAGTTTGTGGTGGTAAGCAACAAATTTTCTGTTTTTACAAGAGTGAAGGAATAATGACGCTGGCTGGATTCATGGAAGTCTCCCCACCAGATCTGCTGGTAAGGCAGAAAAACCACCTGCTTACAAGCCATTGCAATTCAGCACAGAGACCCGTTTTTCCCATTCGTATTAGTTCCAGTGGCATTGAGTGAACAAAGTGCCAATGCTGCAAGCTCTGCCAACATCCTGAAATTTTTTTTTCCCTTATAAAGGTCATAATTAGAAAGAAATAAAATTAGTTCAAGCTTGGAATCTTTCTCCTCTATGCAATTTACACAATTCCTTCCAAACTAAGGGTTTTTCTTTTAAACAATTATCCTATTTTCCAGTGTTGCTGCTGTAAGAGTTTCAAACCTTTGGCGCTCGATCTAAGTCATCAAGCCAGACACCTCCTCCTCAAACGTGTAGCACACGCAACTCCTGCTGACCTCAGCAAGGACTTAATGTGTCTCTAACTCAATGAATGCAGACATTGAATTCTACACCATCTTCTAAAATTAGTCCTGTACTGATGAGTGCCATAAAGAAAATATCATGTATACATAATTCCTCTGCACTCCTCTTCCTTCTTCATAATCTTTCTTCCAGCTCAGTTTAATCGAAACACAAGCCCACAGATGCACTGGCAGTTGGATTCAGTCAGAAATTAGCACATGTCCCCATCTGACCTGGCCTTACTGCTGCAATGTAGAGAAACTCATGCCCACCTGTTAGCAGCATAATGAAGTCTTTGCATAGCAATGAAACAACCACTGCATGTGTACATTGGAGCCATTAAACACATCCTATTTTTGAAACATAGAGGATTATTTCTCTGAGAATTTAGTCTTTAAAATTTGTTTGTCTTTTCAAAGCATTCAGTCACTCTTTTTTCCCCGCCAACTCCATGAATGGCCAATAATTAGAAGTTAAGGAAGAAACAATAGAAGTCAGAGAGAATTGGTTTCCTGGCATTTCCCAGCCTATCCTTTTCTCTCTCAGCTTTACTGATAGAACGCACATTCACATTCAGTTTAGCAGCAAATATTAATGTGAGGCAAAAGAGGACCAAAAAATCCCAAACAATCCCAGATCTATAAGTCCCTGCCTCTGTGTCACCTAAGCTGTAGTATTCTTCTCCAGGCTGCATTCTATTTCTTGAAGCCCCCTATTACCCCCAGGGTATTTCATCATTCCCCCACCTCCTTTAAAAACAACAAATCTTCTTCTTTCTGAAAGAATATGGTAATTTAACAGATTTTATGCTAGGCCCAAATACTTCCTAGAAAACCACAAAAAACTACTTCTAATTCTGCTATGCTGAGAGGTCAAATTACCTTTGGAGCATCTATGGAATGTCAGACAGATGATTTTTTTTCTCCTTAGATAGATTCCCTTAATCAGCATGATCTTGTAACAGTATCATAACTCAGTAACAGAACTGCTGGGTACAGTAAAAGACATGCTAAAGAGTTTGCATTTTCCAGCCTTTCTTCTACACCCAGCTAACAGGCAAGGCAATTATTTTTTTGAATTAATCACAGTGTATCAACAAAAACTCATAGATCATGCTTGAAATATGACATTGTGTCCATAAGTGGCCAAAGTCTTTCAGTGGATATGGAAGAAGTGAATTTTACCTAATCTCTGCTTTATCCCTGCAATTTTCTTGGTATCGAATGACCTACTCAGATTTTCCAATCCAGTCAACATAGCCTGAGATCTAGATTCTGGCACAAGAACCCAGTCTGTCCTTGGATGAGTTATTTAGCCCTCAGCACACTTTTGTTTCTTGCCTCCCAAGGGTACTGTGAGGAAAGGCACATAGAATAAAGGTCACGTGTTCAGACCCCATCCTAGTGGGTGTCACACCAAGAAGCTTGGATAACAGTATCTGAGCAGGTAAGACAAGCTAAGATAACAGCTGGGGCTGCCCAGTCCCTCCAGGCAGTGCATTATCAACACTGCAGGGAGCTGCACGCTGCGCATGGCAGTGCCAGGGATCTGTCAGTATGTGGAGCAGTGATGAGCTCCCAGTCATGTTGGACTAATTAAGTATTTGTGTTATAAGGT
The DNA here is from genome assembly GCA_013399225.1 of Rhipidura dahli. Lineage (NCBI taxonomy): Eukaryota > Metazoa > Chordata > Aves > Passeriformes > Rhipiduridae > Rhipidura > Rhipidura dahli. The sequence goes on from VXAC01002507.1 coordinate 80,477, forward strand.
CTGCAGCATGTGGGCAGGCACACTTGGGGCCCTTTCTTCCTCATGCCCACAGGGCTATGAGCTACACTAATCATTCCTCTGAGAAGCTGCTCAGGTTCTTCCTACAGGACTGTTACAGTCATCACTTTGTGCATCTTCTGAGCCAACTGGGGCTTGTTTTTCAGCTCCTGGACCTAATTTCCTGTTCACATTACTATCAGGGACACCACTGTCAGGGCTGCTAAAGGAAACATGCTCAGCCTCTCAAAAAGCACTTCCACTCAGCCCTCAGTCTGCCACACTGATGGCACTCACTGCCACACTGACTGAACCCATGCTGGGGCAGACAGGGCCTGCCACACCCTCTGATGACTGAACAAAATTCACCAGGACCTCAGTTCTCTTGAAAGGAAAAAGAAAGTTTGGCAAGGGGGAGTATTCTACAGATGCCCGCTGTCAAAACAAATAAAACAATACCTTGAGCATTATTTTTGGATACACAAAGTGTCTTGGAAGTGCTGTTAGACCAGTCAGAAGAAACCCAACCATAAAGCTAGCCTCTCTCCTAACTGCTACCCTTGGAGTTCTCCTGTCCCCACAAATGTGTATTTTTGGAAGCATAATAACAGGGAACAAAGTATTAGCAAGCACGACATGGTGATGTCTGCTAGTGCTGCTCTATTTCCATCTGTGTCAGCATTCCCCTTAGCAGCCCCCATACCACCTCAGAAATGCACAGGCAAATCCTCCGGTGGTTCCTGCTGCTTAAACGACTTCACCCTGTAAAATTGTTCATGATGTTCATCCCTCTATCCCTCCCATGTGAGGCTGCGCTAGATACCAAGAACTGGGAGTCACACCTTGCCTAATCTTCAGCTACCTAAACTATAGGCAAGTCACGGGAATTAGGCATCCTCTCTAGTCAAATGCCAAGAACAGACACCTCCAGAACAACTCAGCCCATCCTAAAATAGCTGTCTACGACTTGTGGGCTGAATTACACTTCGGTGGTTCCTCTCTCTATCCATTGACAATCAAGAGAGCAGGAAAGACTCAACACCTCATTTTAGTCTGTCTAAAATTAAACTAAATTAATCCTACCCCACTTCTTTCCTCTTGGGACTATCATATTTCCCCCCACAGACTCATTTTACAGATAAGCAACAAACCAAGGAAAGTCTCTTTCCTTCTGGCAGGCTGTGCAGGGTGCTGCCATGGTCAACCAGGACTGTTTGTGCTCATGGAGGAGAAATATCTTATCTCCTTGTTTCCTTTGCAGTTTCCTGAAATAGGCTTGGGCCATTCTCAGAATGCACTGCAGGATCACAGAACACATAGGGGTTAGATCAGTCCTGTGCAGATTTATGACACGTGATCTCAAAGTATTCTTATATTATTTGAGAAAGCAGTGGGGAGAGGCAGAGGTTGCTTGGAAAAGCACAAGGCCTCTTCAGAAAACAAACCTGAATGCTAGAAAGCCTGGCACTGTTCTGCCCCTGTGGGCTGACCTTGTGCTCCAGTTCAGGCCCCAAGCTGGTTTAGTTGTGAAATGCAGCAATGACTTCAGTGAGGAATGTTAGTGAGATCAAGAATCTAACCCAGCAAACTGCCAGGAGCCTGTGAAAGAACTATGGAGATTGTTTGGTGTCCTTTGAGGCTTTCAGTGCTTTCCACAGGCAATTCAGCACACACTGATAGACTTAATGGCTTGTTTATTTTTCACTTGCAGGTGCAGGAGGGTTTATGCAGACTGACATGTTAGTTCTGTCTTCAGAGTTGTTCCCAAGCAGCTGTGCAGAGCCATAGGCCTCCTTAGTTCTCCTTTCAGCAGGAGAACATTCAGCTTTCATTGGAGCAAACAAGGGAGAAATTTGCTGCATCACTCTCAACTCCCCCACTGTATGGTCTAAATCCCTCTTTATACTGAAGTCTCTAAGCTCAGCAGAATGACAGCAGGGTTTCCAAAGAAGACACTTGGTTTGTTTGTTTGTTTATGAAGAACTATGTCCTCCGGACATTCCAGTCCTACTGAGCACTTTGCTTCAGGTTCCTTCCTGCCAAAGGTCACAGTTAAACGTCCAGTGCAACATCCCATCAGCCCACCATCTAAGCAGACATAAGGGCAGTTTGAGCAACACAAGATTTCCTCTTTAAAGTCCCTGTTGCTTTTGTTGGACACATAGATTCCTAACAAAACACTGTGGAAACGCTCCTGCAGAAAGGCCCTGTGCTGCAGAATAACCCAATGAAAACAGCCAGGACAGGCTCAGGTGCCTTGTTCATTTAGAAGAGGGGCAGTGTTATGGTTGGTAAAGGGCAGTACTTCATTTCAGGGACTACCATTATTCTAGATCACTGCTGCACCCTGTTCATGGTCGTATGTTAGACAGGAAGCACCAAACTCTTGGCACTGAGAAGGAGGGAAAGTAGTGGTACTGGACAGACCAGGATGAAATCAGAAAGAGAAGGTGATTAAGTCACTTCAGCATGTGGGCACTGAGTAGCTGTGTGAAGCAGGGTACACTTGTAGGGCTGGAGAGTGACAAAACTGGAGAAAAACAGCACAGAGTGCTGCAAACATGATGAGGCAAACAACAGCCTTAAAAAAAAACCAAAAAAACCCAAACAAAAGTGGCAGTGTTGTCTCATTATTGCCAATACAACCAGGTTTTTTTTTTTTTTTCTTTTTAAAAAATATGTATTTCCTTTGTATCTTACAGAGAAATTTTTAAGGTTAAGGAAGTCAATAAGCCCAGCACATCACACCCTCTTACTCGAAGTGCAGGAATTCCACTCTTGTGGAAGAACCATGCCAGGACCAGATTTGGCTACGTGCATGTTTCTGCGACAGCTTATGAAACAGGCTTTGCGTCTCCTCCTCCCCGCTTTCGTGCTTAGCTATAAACTGCCTTATAAAGAGAGTTACTGTTACAAGGCAGGCAAGTGACTGGTTTTTTCTGAACCTTTATTTTGTCTAATATGTTTCAGATTTCTGCAGTCTCTGCCAAGCTTTTCCATTCCCTTTCTTTTTTTTTTTTTTTTCCTAAAGACATAAACCAGTCTTATGACTGGAATGGCATTGCCAAGAAAAACAATCTAGGGCTGATTTTTAGCATTACATAATAAGGGGGCAGTTTAAGAAAAAAACCTCAAGTCCAAAGCAGCAGGTTGTGTGCAGTTTGTGCAGCAAAGAATTAGAGCTCTGAAGAAAGGAACTAAAGAAATCAAGCAACTGGTGTGGTTCTACCTCTTTTCATCTCTGAATCATTACTTTACAGCTCTTCTGAGCTGACAATATTTAAAAGCTACAGTGCTCCGTTTAGCTTTATATAAAGACTTCACTATATGACTTTCATTTGTTTTGTACATGGAAAAAAATGCTGTAATCCTAACCAGTGGTCACAAAGAAAGCAAGGAGAGAAGAGAAACGAGCGCTCTCCCAAGGCTGACAAACCCCTTACCATAATTTCCTTCTTGGATTTAATGAAAGTGCTGCATGGCAGAGCTAGCATTTCCAGTCTAACACTGTGCATGTTGAACACAAAACATGACTTCAGTACCAAGAGAAACGGTCTGGCATCTTTTATTACCAGAAATGTTAAAATAACGGAAGAATTCAGGTATTCAGCATTGTATGTCAGGAATGATCTCTTCCTGCTCCTTTCTCCTCTTCAGGGAAATGTCTACCAGTTGCTAGTTTCCTTCCATTCAGTATGGCCACTACAAAAAGTTGAGGTGCTGATAAGTATGCCACGTGTTTGTTACTATGTGTTAATGAGATTCCTTGGGAAGTGTCTGCAAACATACCTTCATCTGCTTGACCGTGTATCGCATCGTTCCAAAAGGTCCATCTTTCATGAGCTTCTTCCCCACCACTTTAGCTCGGATCACTGTCAAAAGGGAGGAAAAAACCCAACAAATTACAGACAACTTTACACAACATTATTGTTATGCCCTCCACTTAAAAAAAAAACCCACAAAACTTTTTAGATAAACTATACTGTAAAATAAACAAAACTTCAGGTCAACCTTCCTCTCAATTTATTCTAAACCTCACACACAGTGAAGGCATGTAAAATGGGATGCCAAAGCAGGTATTTATTTAGAGGAAATACAGTTGTGTGTGAAGAGTAAGAACAAGCATTATTTGTTGTTAAATCTCACTGAAATCTGCAGAGCAGACTGTAGCTGGGACCAGGACACATTGAAATCTTTGCACCCAGACAATGGGATGCAGTTTGTAATGTCTTAACTCTCAACATACAGGACGATATTCAATAGGATCCTACTTTTAAATTGTTCTTTGCATGCTCAATAAAACTTTTCTTTCCCATTAAACACAACAACACAGTACAGTGCACTGGAATATCCCAAATCTGGGAATTTCACTACAACTGCCACCTTTAAGGTACCACAAAATTAACAAATGCTCCCTTGAACAAACAGCTGCTGTGCAAAACCAGATTATTCAGCAACCATCAAGTGCCCAGTGAAAGCTGCCAGGCCAGCCAGAAGTCACCTGGAAGACAAACTGAAGCTGACCCATCAGATCTTGTGTCCGCTGCACTGCATTTCCTCATCAGTGTGTGCTCCATGGCACAGGCACCTCCACTGTACCACAGATGCACCATAGCAATGCCAACTGAGCCCAAGCCATCATATGTAAGCATTTTGAGGTCACATAGATAAGGATTTTTTTTAATCTAGTGGGCAGTTTACAGTCAGTACTTAATGAAGAGTTCTCTTGTTCATCTATTTTTTGGGCATTCCACATATGCACAAAAGAAAATTTTATAAAAGTGTTCTATTGATCCTCTTTGAAAAAGTTCTGCAACCACCTGTTCATCTCAGCACAGGAGCAAAGCTTAAGGACATGGCAGGAATATCCATTTTAATCCATCACAGAACACCAAAAAAAGCAGGGAGGCATAGAAGGGAGACAAAGTGGAGGCAGGAAAACACAGGGAGTTATTTGCATTACAGCACTATCTGACAGCAGCAACAAAGTTCAGGGATACATTTTGCTGAACATATAGGACATTAAACAAGCATCGTGTTGCGTTTTAGCTTGTTTAGGCTTCAAACATCTGTAGAAGCCCACTGGAAGAACTGGGAAAAAGAGAAGGCCAAAGGTTTTTTTTACTACCTAGATCCAACTAGGGAGGCAGCAAGCTTGTTCCAGTTTTCTGAATAATCAGAATAACAGATTTAAAGGAACATATAGCTCTGGTTTTACACACCAGTTCCTGAACCTTGTTATATGAGGGTGGTGTGAAATGAAGACAAATCCACTCTGCACTGATTTATAACCTGTGCTTCAGCCAGACTTGTCAAAGAAATTTTAAACTAGGTAAGACAGTCCTGGCTTTGATTCAAAGAATCAACAAAACCTCCATTCATTGAGGGTAAAACCTAATTTTTTTAAAAAAAACTTCTATTTCCCAATGGCAGTAAAAACAATTTTATTGATTCTTCTATTTAACAAGTTGTTCTAATTTCAATTTACTCTTATCTTCAATATTTAGTAGCTATATTGAACTGTGTGCTTGAGGACTGCAAATATCTTTAAAGAACTAGCTTCCTTCACTTGCTGACCCTAACCACCACAAACACCAGCAAAGCTACAGAAATCAGACTGTACCAAGAGTCATAATTCCTTAAGGCTTTGTGAATTCCAGGACAGTTCACTAACACTGGGGTCTATAGCAGAGAGTATCAAAAGTCTTATCTTCATCTGCTGATATACTGAAATTGAAAAAACTGGTGTTTGCCCAACACATCTAAAACCAACAAAGAAATCTCATATCTTATTGACAATGATAAGAAATATACTAAAAGGCAGTATTACAAAATGCTAATGTTTCCAAACCAGAACACAGTTAGCATATAAGATGACAAGCACATTCTCGGTTGCTGACAAAATACCTAAAGAAACATTTTTTTCATTTATTGCACTGCTAGCTTGTCAGCCCTTTGACTTCTAGTTAGGGTACCACAGCCATTTCAGAGAGAAGCTTTGATTTACAGACTAATCAACAGCTTCACCAAACATTCATAATGCATTTCTCCACTAGCACGTAAGAGCATTCCAATTTCAACTAATGATACCCTTACAAACAAGCAGAAGGGTCTGTGTTCTGCTCTTACTGCTCCCCAGTAAAGTTGGAGAAGAACAACCGTCCTATCAAATTCACCTAGAAAAGCCATGACAAACCTTAGGGTGGGCTGTCACTTCAAACATTTTGTAAATGGGTCAAGCCCTCTGTTTTTCAGAGAAGCTGCCTTTATCACCCCAATGGTAAATTCCTAGCTACCTTCTTTTCTGTACAGAAGAGCTAGAAAGGAACAAAGAACCCACCCTGCAAAATTTTTCCCATATTAAAGGAAAAATCAAGCTGTTAGCCAAGGAGCAGAGTATATTCCAAGTCAAGTCTATCACCTGTAATTTGTGAAGTTAAATTCCCATCCATGAGGATTAGATGCCTCTGAGCCACTGGAGAGAAATGCTGGATGAACAGGACTGCTCAGAGGTTGCTCTTGCACGTGTAGCTCCAACCCCCTAAGGCTCCACACACGAGATCCACTTGCACACCTTGCTCAGAGCAGAGCTCCAAGCTGCACATCTGCAGCCACGTGTTTCCCAGTCCCTATCTTTGCTCCTTCAAACCACCATTCCCCAGTTATATGGCCACTCTTCACACCTGGCCAGAAAATAAAGAACATTGCTTCTGACCGAGCAGGGGCCATGCATTCTTGTCAGAGGAACTTTTCAACCTCTGCAAATTATCTGAAATTTGCAGCATTTCAGTTGCACATTCAGTCCCTGTTAATTTAATGAAGCCAACTCTTTACTGCTGCAGACCCCTTGAGCAGAATGAGGCAAAAGGTGCTGTGACTGCTCTCCTGAGCTCCTCCCTTCTCCTTGAAGCTCTATTACAGTCCTGCTATTACTGATGGGAAACTTTATCCCACACAAGTGGTCACCAAAATAGCTACATATTTTTAAACCGCAATTCCTTTGAAGCACTGCCTATGAAAATACTCCAAGATGAATGTTTCTCAGTACTTTGGGGTTTCAGGTCGGGTCACTTTGTGGGACTGGAGCAGTTGGCAAGGTCTCATGAGTGATTTGTAATTATTTATGAAAAGCTAAATTAGACAAGGATATAAATCTTGATAAGCATGGCAGTCATGCCATGATACAAAGAGAAGAAAACATATGTACTGCTTCTCAACATTTGACACGACTAAAAAATTGAGGGAGAAAACATCCCCTCGTGAAAGGAAGGAAACCATTTAGTTGATACTCTTAAAAAAAAAAAAAAAAGAAAATAATAACCTGCTGTGTTTGAGGATTCAAGAAATGCATCTAAGAATGTAACACAAATTATTAATGTATTTATCTCTTTTCCCTGCCTTTTTGTGGTTTTTGTTTGGTTTTTTTTAAAATGTAAACTAGTGTGGTAGTTAGGAAAACAGAGATGGCCCAGATTTGCCAGGACTAGTGTAGTGACATCAGCTACCAGTTTGTGTTCCCCTGGCATCCCTAGGGTGATACAAACTGTCTGCAGGTGAATGTATACATATAAATACAGGCAAAAATCACCTACATATTTTCCAAATGTCACTGGTCCTACAAAGGCAAACAAATCAGAACAGGCATAGGAGAAAAAGGATATTTATGACCTTTTATTTGCCCATATGCATACATGTCTAACTGAAGTACTCTTTAACTTATCACTTACTCTGTAGCCATTTTCTCAAGGATTCATAGGGGGAATAGGCCTAAAGGCAAGACATGAAGCAGAAGGGACATTGAATTTACATCTGAGATGGCAGAAGGCATTCTTTTCACGAGTCAAGGAGCAGAAAAACAGGCAATGAGAGATGAAGACATGCACTTGCCAAGCTGAGGAAACAACACGGTGAAAAGACTTGTAACTTCCAAGTAATTTCATCCAGGCACACAGTAACTACTACATGTGTGGTAGCTCTTTTTCCCAACTGAAAAGCAAAGGCATCAAATGTCCTGGTTCAATCCAGCCCATGTCCTTTATCGGGGCCAGCCACTAGATGGTGACCCTGTCCCAAATCTTACCTTCCCCCGAAGAGAGGGCAGCGGTACAGACCCAGGCTAACACCACCAGTGCCAGCTGCTTGCTCAACTGCACCATGAGAACCAGATGCTTTCATGCAAGTGGGCCGGCTGTCATCCATAAACAGCATTTTAAAGGGAGGCACACCCTTCAGAGACCAGGATTTGCTCCAAACCCATTTTCCCTTGTGACCAATTACCATGAACGGCTCAGGAGGGTAACAACTGCTACACTTCTCATTATTGTTTCAAGGATTTATTTTATTGGTGTGCAATACAAGTATTTTCAAGTGAGAGATTTGGCTGAGATGCATGCTCACTGCTTTTAAGTGAGTGAAGGATGTGGAGGACTCATGTTGTTTACTAATAGAGACACATGGGACAAGTTATTCTCCCAGGCCATTCTCTGACATCCAAATAGTGCCTATATAAAATATATAGGGAGCAGTAACGTGACTGGGAGGCTGAAGAAAAGCTCCTTCTACCCTGAGGCCACTGGCTACACCAATATTTAAAAATGCTTCTTTAACACCAGACATATGACATGCCAAGGAGGATGGTGGCCATTTTATTCATCCAAAGACTATACAGGGGTTCACTTCCAAGAGCAATTTATTGAGACCTTTTTACCAGCTTTACTAGCAGCTCTCCCATTTGATCTGCCTCACAATAACTCCTTTCTGTACTGGTACATGCTGGAGGGCTCACATCACACAGGGCTGAGGCAGCTGGTATGGTTTAGACTTCTGAGTATACCTAGCACATTACTGAAATATTAATGCCATTTATGGGGGTGTCTCCTAATGGGGTCAAGGCAGGATGCTTTTACACACAGATTTTTTAGTACTGGTGCTGATGGTGCTGCTAAGATGGAATTGCTGTCTCCCTTGCTCCCTCTCTCTCACAAGGAGCATTCCCACTCCCCTAGCTGATCTGTTAGTAATTACTACCAACACTCTCGGCTGCCCTAAAATCAGAGGACCATAACTAAAGGTGGATTGTGTCCTTTGAACTGGAAGTATGGCCCAACTCTATGCAGCCTCTTGGGAGGCTCTATTAAACTGTCTGGCAGCTGCAGGCTTCTATGAGCAGCAAGTAGCTGGTGCCTGCCTTAGCAGGGAGAAGACATAGCAGCCCTTCACCCATTCCTCCACATCCACAGCAAAGCAGAGTGGAGAGGGAAATACAGATTACAGCAGGGAATTTAGGAAGAGGGAAAAAAAACCAGAAGCCTCCAGTCTGTTGGATGATCTGTTAGTGCTGAAAGTCATCTCCTCCACAGCCAAAATAGAATTCTTTTACAAATCAGAGTGATGAATTTGAAGGCTTCTTGCAAAGCGCAAGAAGGCTGAAAAAAACACCACTGAGGAGCTTTCTTTTGCTTCATTCCATCATGACCTTCAGCCAAAGCCAAAAAAGGCAAAACAAACCTCTTTTGCTTTGTCTTTGAAGAAGTCAAATCCAGCTGTGCTGGTACACAGCATGACCAAAGAACTTCATCAAGGAAGCAAAAAGAAAAGGTAGTGAAGTAAGAGGTTCACTGCTGGATGTCTTTCTATTATACCCTGACCAACAAACTAGTTGCCATTACTGGCAGTCCAAATCTTGACTTCTTGTCTTTTCAAAGTGCTCCCAGGAACACTGATTGAGAAAGAGCACCTTCTCAACACCATTCACCTCTGCCAGTCAGTTGCCACATAAATATCACATTGTAAAGGACTTGTGTTTACATCAGCGTGTTGGTAGCTAACAATAAAAGTCTAAATAAAAACAGGAAAGCAAGACACAGATAACTTTCCTTCCCATGTTCTAACTAGAATTATGTCATTTACTGTTGACCTTTGTTTTACAGATCCAAAAAAACTTTCCCTGTCTGTGGCATGGCAAGTCTGTTTGAAGGCCACCCAACAAAAAGTGGAAGGCAATTAAATGGGTTTGCCCAGGCCTAAGCTCTGTATAAAACAACTGATCACAATTACACTTGCTAAATATTAACCACATTTCCCATCCCTGCAGATTTCCTTGCCTTTCCTTGTCTGTTTGCACCACATGCTCTGCTGCTCGTTTTCTAACACTGCAAAATAAGGAGTGATACAAATTTTTCATACAAGACTTTGATTGTGTCAGACCTGTCATCACCTCAAAAAGTACAAACTGCTCTAGAAGGGCTCCACTTGGGAGAACATTAATCCTCCCAACAAGACCATAAATTAAAGAAACAAGGTTGCATAAAACAACCACGTAGAACTTGGTTAGTGCTTGGCATTTCACCTGCAGCTTATTAACTGGATACAACCTTTCTGATGGCAGCAGTATCAAGCATTTTTCTCCCTCCCTATATGGTGCATCTCACCCTATGGAAGTTCAAGCACCCTTTGAAACACCTTAGAATCAGAGAGAAACAGGAGATCTCTGTTAGACAAAAAGCTGCAAATTCTCTTCTGGACATTTCTCTCAGGTTCCTATATGCAGCTTGGTTAAAGAATCTTCAACTGCCCAGCACTGCCTCTGCATTTAACTCCTGATGTTAGTTCCCTTGCTTCCCCATCATACACACTGTTGGGGACATAGAGGGAGGACTGATTGGAGAAGGAAGAATGGATGAATCTAAAAAGCATTTATATCCATTTAGAAGATCTAAGTAGAATCTTGTAGACCCATATGTAGATGTTAATACATGTAAAAACTAGCTTCAGGAAATACCTCATGAAAAACACAAAGCTGAAGGAAGAAAAGAAGAAAAACCCACTGTCTGCTGTCACCAGCTATTACACCTACTAAACTCAGTGAAGCCAGGTAGCCATAAGTGATTAGCTAGATCAGGCACAGAGCTGAGTTCCTGGAGTTACATGTATTGCTGGGTTAGTCTCACAGCTTGCATCAGTGAAACATTCTAGGTTTGCCATAGATCTAAGCAGAGACACTGCAAACTACCTAATAGCATGCCTACAGCATTGAGAACCCTCTGGTAAAATAAAAAGAGAAAACAATGTCATTCCTGCCAGCTAGACATTTCTCTGTCTCCCTTTTGGCAGGCTTTTTTTTTTTTTAACTTTCCACCTATATCTTTTAACTAGTCACTGGAAGCTGACTTCAGGCTAAAGGCAAAAAGCAGTAGGCAAGAATCAGAGAAAAGGAAAAATGAGAGAAGTGGAGGGAGGGGAAGGGAGTGCCTCACGTACAGAACACAGCAAAGGCATCTCGCATCTCTCTCCAAGGATTGTTTTCAGCAGTGTGCATTTTGCCTCGTTCTGTGTCTCTGACATCTGCCAAAGGCAGAAATGCTTTCAGCCAAGGTTAGCAATGTTGGAAAGATAGTTGTCAAAACCAACACACAAAAGCACTTCCAAAGCCAGCTTACAACACTGGATAAAAATAACAAGCATATGACTCAAAGCAATACTCAGCTCAAAACACCTTTGACAAAACTCCTTTTGTCTACATAAGATTGGTGCAACAGAGTAAGATTTAGTTCAGACCTCTCTTCCAGATCAAGTACTTCTTGACATATTACATAGAGGACCAGGGAAAGTCAGGCTGAGACAAGGCTCTGCTTTCCCACAGTTCTTTGGAACTGTTCAAAGGAGCCACAGGTCTAAGCTTTCCACTCAGAGAATATGGCAGAGCTGATGTGAGACCAATTAGGGGCAAATGGAAACCATATGCGATTTTAATGAAACAAGAAGCTGGTGCACATAACTTACTGCTGCAGGAGCATTTACTGCCTGAAAGGAATGTGCATCTGGCATTGATCGTTTCCCAACCCATCAAGTGAGCAGTAACATGGAAAGCAAATTGGAGCATATGATGAGAGATGAATTGCCTAAAGAGTACAGTCAGGGGAGCAGCCTCTGCAAGGAGAAAACATGTCCTTTGCCTGTGATTTAGTGATACAGTTGTGAGGCTGATCTTCCATTTCCACAGATCATGATGATAAACTGCAAGAACGAGTGCTAAAGTGATTAAAATGGATCAAGTGATATTTTTAAGAACCTACTACAATCACAGAAATCCCATTCTGATTCACATGGGGCAGACTTTTTCTCTTTTGAGGCCATGGGCACTCCTTAAAAAGCAAGGTACTACTGAGACTAAACAAGGGTAATACACAGTCCTCAAATGACATTTGGAATGTCATTTGGATTTTCAGTGGAAAACCACTGAACATCAAGATGGGTACACAATGAGATTTCAGGTTGAAGAGGCACCCTTTTGAATTTTCTTTTATTTATTTTTTTTTTTTTACTTAATTACTCAGGAAGCTTCAGTTCTGCAGAGAAAGGGAAGACCCCAGTCTGCAAAATTGTAAATAAGTTGCTTTATTGGGCTATGGTCATTTCTTCTGTAGGCTGCTGTGTTGCAAGTTGACACCAGGTTTCAGAACAAACCCACTGTCTACACTAAGCAGCTGAGAGATGGCTCACATAGGTCAAAAGAGGAGGTGAGGGAAGATGCTCTGATCCAGCACTTGACCAGTGAATGCCCAGGGCTTGAACCTGGTAGATGTTACTTGGCATTTCAAGTCATAATGAGACTTCTGCAAAACCAGACACATAGAACTGGCATGTCTTTTCTCCTCAGTGCTAGCCTTCCCATGGGGTATAACCAGACTTAACAAGCATCATACATTCATCTCTGTATTTTTTAAGGATGCAATAGAAAAATTTTTGAACCAAATCTGCCAATTTGTTAGTCTTTTGTAATCCACTGTGCAATCCACAAACCCACTGGGCACCAGATCAAAACAGTTCAACAGGAGGCAGAGGAGGAGGAAAGACAGTCCTGCTAAAGAGAACATCTGAAGGCTGTTCTCATTTATGCATTAGAAATAGGGCATCTCTGACAGCCCATGTAAGCCTTTCAAAAGAGGGATTATCAAAAGCCACAGGCCTGGACACTCCCTGCTTCATCAACTTACTTCAGAAGACTCTCCTTGCTTCAGCACCTTGCCCATCTGGGACGGGTGCCAGCGTTCTGCAAGGAGGCTGCACTCCACTGATCACATGGTTTATGCTCAATTTTGCACGTAGGAGCTAGAGAGGAAGAACTGTTTGGGAACATGTATAGATTTCAAGGGTACTGGGTGGGCCTGCAAATTCCTTCCTGCATTACAAAACTTGCACTAAACTGACAGGCTAAGCAGCTGTCCACACCAGAGAGTTCAGGCCTACATGTGCTGCTCTGCTGCTCCTATTTGCACTGGGCCTTACAGGAACTAATATTTGGTCTGCCAGACCCTGGAATTAAAGCTGCATTCAAACAATTTCCCCTGTGAAAAGAGAATCTTTGCCCACCATTCTCGAGACGTCATCAGTTGTTCTGAAGCTGCCAGCATCTGCAGACTGTTCACATACAGTGGACATGTTCATGACACAATTCTGGTTGTATCATAATGCTTAAGGAATTTACTAATTGCCCATTTTATTAGTGTCTGTTATGTAATCACAGTAATTACTACTATGCCGCTGATCTTAGGTACATGAAGAATTTTACCCTGGAGTGTGAGCACCATGTAAACCCTTAGGTGCAGCACACAGATCCTGATTCACTGTTCATTAAAAAGGCACAAAACCTCCCCGAGTCTTGAATGAGCCTCACATACCACAGTCAAGGTCAGGCAATTTGACCAATCTTCCCACCTATCCAGAACTTTCTAGAAGTCCATGTAGTGCCCTGTCTTAACTGCATTCTAAAGCATCATCCTTCAGTTTTGACCTTAGAAGGTCTGAAGAACACAGTGTTGATTTGTTGTGGAAAAACAGGTTAAAAAAAAAAAAAGAAAAAGGAAAAAAAATGAGAGTGATATGAGGTAATGAGAAGACCTGGAATTCTAAAAACATCTACAAACAACAACTCTTTACATGAGTAACACAAATACTGCATACTGTACATCCTCTGGCTCTGAAGACGGGACTTTCCCAACGCAATGACACAGAGCACTGACAGCAGAAAAGGTAGATAGCCAATGGCCAGTCACCTTTCTTCTTCTAACAGTTTGCTCAAACTCCCTGACTGTTCCACTGACAGACTAGCCCAAGGTATTCCATGGAAACTGCAGTGGAGAGAGAAACAGTATAACCATCTCAGTCTTCTACTACCCACACTTCCTTCACACATACTTTTCATCAAAATTTCATGTCCATGAACAACCCACTAGACCATAATCAAAATGGATTTCCAGAAGGAGTGTATCATTACTGGGATGTTTCCATGCATCCTTGGTGCTGCCAATGACCTATTAATGAATTATGAATTATTAGCCAGACTTTGCAAAGCACAGAGACCACACTGAATGGTTAAGAGCACCTATCTACCACCAACTGTTGACTTTATTTTTCTCAACAAATATTTCTACAAATTAAAGACTAACCCATGTTGTTTTATTCTTAGACAGTATTGATAATAAGTGGGTTTTAAATCAAAATGATCAAGTCTGATCCTATGAATCTGATGGAGATTCACTTAAAGTGAACATAACAGTCACGTACCTCATCTGTGCTACTGGAATTTGAGAGTTTCTGAAAGAATACTTACTGAAAACGTCCAAAAATTTCCAATTTGTGGGAGGCAAGCTTGCATTCCCATATCACTTCTTAGGTGTCCTTGTAACTTTTTAGAAAAATACCTAAAGGTCACAAGATATGGTTGGATAATCGTTTCACAGCTGCCCTGGCACAGTGATGGCTATTTTTGACTGCTCTAAGGCCCATTAACTGTTTGGGAGGCAGAAGTTCTCTGGATACTGCAGTGCTGAATGTTTACAGAGAAGGGTAATCATTTCCAGGGTATCCACCGAGCCTGACTGCTTCCTGCCTGTCTAGGTCTCCTCAGACACTGCTGGAACAGGACTATTTTGGCAAAGTAATGAACCACCCTCCCAAGAGCCAGCTTTCCAGGGCTGGAGTTAAGCTCGCACCTGGCACACAGGTGTAAGCTTGTTTAAACATTGACAGGGAGGGAACTAACAGAAATACAAGGGGAAATACCTCGTCTCAGTCCACTGGCAGCAACACAATCACACAGCAAACCTGTTTGTTCATTAATGCAGCAAACCCAAGGAGAATAGCCCATTGACAAGGACTGGAGCAAGCTAAGGAAATCTAGGTTTGTCTCATAAAGGGAATTCTCAGCATTCAGGAAAAGCTAGATTTGCGTTTTAAAGAGAACTCTCAGCATTCAGAAAAAGCTAGCTATAAACCTCGAAGGACTAATGAACTGGAATCTCTCCCAGCTTGAGAGGTAGCTCGTAACCTGATCAAAATCAGCACTTCAAGAAGGGGAGGCTGTTACTGTTGAGCCATCAGGCATGTTTTTGAAAAGGCTTTTTCCTGACAGGGATCATGGCTTTATTTAAATCACAAATTTCTAAGGAAAATATTTACTTCAGCCAAATAATTTCCTCATTTTTTTTCTCAGAAAAAAATTCAACCTATTTGGGTCCTTCATCAGCAACTCTCTTCAGTTGCACTTGAAGTCTAAATGCTGATGTGAAATGACACCTCCATTCAAATTGGACACTTTGAATTAATCCTTCAAAAAACTTTAGATTCAGATGCATCTGAATCACTTTTCCCAGAAAATGCCATGCTGAAAACTCCAATATTATCATTTTGCCTCACATTCAGATGGAATAAATGTCCACCATTTCAAAATTCTTCATGAAACAGAAGTTCTGTTTCAAAAACTCCTCACCAAGTTTCTAGTATTCTCTTTTACTGTATAAATCAGGTGACAACAACAATCTCTAGTAACAGAAGCAAGACTAATTCCACTTTTCTCCTCATTTTTCAGACATGTCAAGTAAATGCATACCAATGAGAGCTGCAGGTGCTGAGAACTTGCATAATTTCAAAACATAAGCCATTATCCCCTATGATCTCAGAGTATCCAAACTAAAATCAGCATTCAACAGCAAAGATTTGTCTTCTAATTCACTGTGCCAATAAAAGTCTGTCAACACTGCAGACTGTAAATGAACGTAGACCCACAAGAGCTGTTTTTTAAAAGCAACTTAGGATACCACAAACAGTAATTTAACCTGTTCCTCAAGAAAAACATTGGCTTGCTGAGTGCTTGTACTTTGAGCCTGCGGGCAAGTCAGAAAGTCAACTGACAAATGCCTTCCTACTCTATTTTTCCTTTCTGGCTGTTTCCAACATTTTGAAGCAGTATTGTTTGATTACAGGCTGCTTCCTGAAGCTGCTTCCTTCAACTGCCTGCTGAACCCAATTGGAATCTTTCTACTGATTTTAACTGGAGTGGGATCGGGCCCTAAATAAGTAGTGGAGGAATCCCTTGACTTACAAACTGAACAGCTGTCTCTGGCTTTCCAAAAGAAAAGTTATTCCTGCAGCTGTTTTCTCCTAAGTGCCATATCGCTCCGAAGTGTTGCAGGACCGGAGGGAGGGGGAGAAGGTGGAATCTTAACTACCCATTAAAAAGGGGTACGGGCCATTGCGCAGCAGCTCTTTCTGTTCCACTCAGGCAGGGTCACTGCTGCCAGGCTCAGACAGCCCTAAGGGCACGGGAAAAGTCGTCTTCTTGTTTTCACACCTCATTCACGCAACGGATAACGAGGGGGAGGGAGGAATCAGATTTTGGGTTAATTAGAACCATGAACAGACAGCTGCATTGTCATTAAAAGTTCAAGAAGTCACCAGGGTCATCACCGAACCGCAAGATGTACACACACGCACACGAGGCACACGTCTAAGCCTGGGCTTTGGCATCCTTGCTCTGGCTCTGATTTTCCCCTACCCCAAAGACACACTTTGAGTCAAGAACACTGAACTGTTTTAGCCCTGAGAAGAAGGCAGAAGCATAAAGGTACTCCCTCTGAATAGCAGTTGTTCATCCCCTTGGAACTGCTTAATTTCACACATAATATACCAGCTAAGAATAGTTACACAGCTTTTTTCCCCTGAGAAAAAATCAGAGGTGTGGCTTACCAGTGTATAGTTTCATGTTCACTTCTAATATTCTGTGGGATAAGCAGAACCCCAGTTAACAAAACCATGCTTTTGGTGCACACTGTTTCCTTCCACAGCTTCCTTCTACAAGCAAGGAAGCTGGGGAAGTGCAAGTGCACATTAGCAAATTCAGAAATGAGCATGTATAAATAATAATGAAAAAATAAAACCTCTAAAATGTCAAGGACTGCTATTAATAAGATTTGGAACAATGTTAGCCTCAGAGAGTCACAAGTTGGCTTAAAAACAAAAACAACAAATTATCCAACTATGCAAAACAGCCACAGATTACATTCTCGTTGTCTCGGATTGCAGTAACATTTTCTGTTAAGGGATTTTAAAGAAAACACAGAAAGACAATTAAGGATTCCCCTGCCACCTTCCAAACAGAGCAGAAAAGAAATATAATCTTGAATAGTTGAAACATTACTGCTTCTGCAGAAAGCAGACTGGCATTGTCTGGTTCTGTCAGCTTTAGCTTTGCTGCCTATATATTCTAAAACCAAAATGGATCTGAAACCATCATCATTATAGGGAAATCTCACCAAAACATAGTTTTGTTTTTCTGGGTAAAAGCATTACAGATACTGGTTGCTCTTTTTATTACATTGGCAGGCAAATGGGCAGCCAGCTCATGAGTGTATAGCTCCATTCTGTGCCTGGTCTTTGGCAAGGGAATTACCCTGGGAATACAGAAACAAGATTTATTTTATTTTATTTAACACCTGTTGATCCTGGTGTGCAATGACTGTCCACATTACTGAATTTCAATGTGTTTATGACAACACAGCACATTGCAGCAACTCTAGCAGAGATGTTCACATGAGGAAAAAAAGTAGAATAAAGTGTTACAGTCCAAAATTCAGTGGGGAATTGACATCCATCAGCATTTTGGTTCTACTTGCCCAAGTTAAGATGGGTACTGCAAGCTCTGGTGGTTTTCATCAGAGAAGGGAACCAAGCAGGCTAAGCAATTCATCTTAGAAAACTCCTCTGAATTCTTTCCCTCCCATTCAGGACCTAGATATATTTTTGAACCAAAACTGCATTTGCCATATTTTTCAACAGTGCAGCCTAGTGATGCTCCCTTAAAGCATCACCACAGTATTTTAATAACAAGTTGGTCGCTCTTTCCTTGTTGGTCCACATATATATTAAGGAGTATGTGCTGGAAGGAACTCGGCCAAGTGCTTGACCTTATGAGGGTTTGATGAACATAGAAGCTGCACAAAAATGTGAATCCCAGGGTGTGCCAAGATGACTACCACCCTAGAATCCTGTTCTGTCCTCTCTCCTTCTTTCTGTCAAAACAGCAATCAGGATGTGAGCAGGCAATGTCAAAATTCAGAAGAAGAGAGCTTTGAACAGCACAAAGGACAAAGTTTACGTCAATAGCCCAAGCTGCCCCACTGCATAAAGGACAAACAGGAAAGCAGTTTCTGAGACAGGAGGGAAAGAAAGACCCAGTGCTTTCCTTTACCCAGCTCTTCCAACAGCCATTAGTACCAGAGGAAATCAGTGTGAGAGAAGGGCATGCAGAAAAAACCACAAGATCTTGCACTAACAGGAAGGAACCTATTGGCTTGAAAACTTTCCGGTACTAGTGAAAGCTTTGTTTCCCATACAGCCAAATGCACCAGACACAGGTGCAGTCTGATTCTCTCAATCTGCACCATTTCTTCAATCAATTTCAACATGCCATTGGAATAAAGGCTGGCAAGGACCTGCTTCCCACCCTGTTTGCCTCCCATTCAAGCAGAAAAAGAGGAAACCAGAACACACTGCCAATCTCAAGAGATAGCTGTAATTTAGAATGCATGTGGGAGGTACATTAGACACCTTTCCTGATAAAGAAAAATAGATTCCAGAGTTGAAGTATGCCTCTGAAGAGTTTTGGAAGGAACTTAAAACTCCATGAATTGAATCAATCTCTAATAACAGGGAATTAAGATGATAGCCTGAGAAGGGAGCTTTGGGAAAGTCAGAGTATCCCACATCAGGCTTCTGGGAAGCATATTTAATCAGTATCAGGACTCCAGCCTCGCTGGATGATGCAAATGACTCACTATCATAGGTTCTGCTGCAGTGTGTTTATTCGAAAGTAAAGGTGTTGAAGGCAAAATACTGATAAGGGTCACTGGCTATTTGCCATCTGATCTAGTTGAGCTTCTCTCTGAATGCCTTAAAACCTTCCTGTGATAATCTGGAGTCTCTTAAAGTACACCTAGAAGTTGTATCTGATATTATAAAATCTTCTATTTCTATGCTTCTCTGTAAAGCTGCAAACTGTTACACAGTGGGGGAAAGCAGGACAGCTGCTTAATTCTATTGAAAATACACTGTCTGTAGAGAAGATGGAAAGAGACTTATTGAAGTCTCTTTCTTCTTCTTTATCCTCTAAGGAAATAACCAACTAAATCCTTAATCCCCAACCCCTTGGGGAACAAAAAAAAAAGGAAAAAATAAAAAAGGAACAGGTGCTGCTCTTCATATTTAAAGTAAAACAAAGAGCTTAAGAACTCATCCTGCCCTCACCCCAGCACAGTCCTTTGCAATACTGAAGTTCTTGCACAGGAACTGCAGCTCTTGTCTTCCCACGCTTCTCTGGGTTTGTGATTTTTGCCCTGCAGGATGCTAAGGGAGGGCTGGGTATTTTGTGGCTATTGAAGTATTGTACATGATGGCTATTTAAGTGCCCCAGGGATCACTTTGCTCTTTTTTTATTTCCTCTTGGACTGATCCACCTCACCAAAGCATTTAAGATATTCAGTATTGCAAGTGCTATACTTCTGCATGCAGTGTGGTCTCTCAACTAGTTCCATCTTTTCCCCACCCCACATTCTCACAAATACCAGAATTCTTTCAGCTGTCAGCTCTGTAGCATATGCAGCACATTATTTACTGGAAGAAATCATTTCCTTAGAAATAGACCCATGTATCCTAATCCAGAGGTGAGCATGATAAACAAGGAGGATGTTTCACTCTTCAAGAAATTTAAAGCAGGGAACCCAGCAACCTCACACTTCACAGGGTAAAGCAGAGGACCCAGCAGTCAGTCACTTCACAAGAGCTGGTCTAAAAGCTCTTTCATACTGTCACCTCAGGTCCCTTTTATCTGCAATGTGCATTTCTCTGGACCTAGGAAAGGCAGATGGAATATTTATAGCCGCAGCAGAGGAGGCAGGAAGTAGGGAACTGGTGCGGGTGCCTGGAAAGTGTATAAAGGGTTTGGAGCACGGGCATCAGCCTGGAACTCCATCCCCCAAAAGAACAGAGCTGAAGAAGAAGTGTCTGGGGAATAGCTGGTTTTCCACAGATGTCCCCTGGCTCATTCCTCCTGTACCTGTTCCCTTTCCAACACCAGCCATTTCCTGTCTTTCAAAGTTAAGCGGAAGTGTTCCATTCTGTGGTTTTCCGGTCTTGGTACAAGCAAGAACATTTTTCCCTTATATTTTAACTGTTTGGAGACCAACAACAAGACCTGCTCACTGGAGGGAGAGCTTCCTATTTACAGCTGATCCATGAAATCTGAGAGGGCTGATTAAACATCAGAGGAGCAAGATCTTTGCTTGTTCGTGTATTCACTGAGCATGAGAGATTGAACTTGTTGTCTGAACAAATGCTTCAGTGCCCCTCTATAGAAAATTAACAGCCTAACATAATGCCAGCAGGCATCCCTGCTGACTTCACTGCAGTAACACCCAATACTGAGGGAAACACAGAGAAAAGGAAACAGATGTTGAAATCTCTATACAGTAATTACAATGCAGCATGAGGGAGTTAAAATTCAAGTCCTTCATTCTAGGCCAGCGGGAGCCTGGTCATTTTGAATATAGCCCTGTGAAACAGAAGTACTCCTGTTTCCTATGTGCTGTTGTGTGACTTTTTTTTTTAAATGAATCAGTGGGGAGCAAGAAATAATAATGTGTTACCTTCATGCTGTTGCACCTGGTGTAGCCATTGCTACCTGCTCAAGTTCTGTGCAAATTTGGTGCAATTTATAGCTGCTTTGCTAAAGTATCAGTGATCATGCAGGCCAGAACAAAGTTGGGCCTTTTTATGTCAAAACTGAGGAATTAAGAAAGGAAAAATATATAAGGTCTCTTTTTCTTCCTTGGACCCTTTAACATACCATTTTTTACCTCCCCAGTAAACTGGTTCTAAACTTTTGTGAACCAGCAGGATTACAGAGCTCTGACACTTAAGAAACACACAAGTACCTAAGGAAGATTGTAGATTTTTTTTTATTAGTGTGTATTTTTGTCCAGGATCAGTAACAATGTGTTGAACAGCGACAGCTCTGCCATTTGCACATCCTCCTTCGATCTCCTGGAGAGGTTACTACATCAGGTATCCCAAAAGTACCTTTAGACAGCAGGTTATATATGACAGCATGTTATACATGGCTTCATTTCATTTGCTTCTCCTGCTGCTCAGTGTGACTCATTTTCCAGCTAAGCAGTATTTTCCTTGTAACTCACCTGGCAAAAATCAAAGACCAAGCCCTGAACACACACCCATACAACCTACATTTCTTGAAGGGCTATTTGAAGGAACTTTGCCTTGATCTCAATGGAGGAAGGCAGCAGCTTGGCTGGAGTCCAGATAGAGTAAAGGGTATGTGCTCTGTCCATGGCCACTCCACACAGCCAGGTTTTTTCAAAGCCTAAGCCTTGATTGCCAGTCAGAAATAAACATGCTACAGGCTGATAGAAATCAGTCAATAGAACATCAGATTGTTTTATGGAGGTTCTCCTACTTAAGTGTTCCCTGAAGCCCAAGTATACACTCACTCTCCTGGATGGAGAAGATCCACCTTAGGCATGTCCCACATAGTTCCCATAGCTCTAGATGGGGTGGCCTGCCATGTGTCACAGCTAGTGACTCCTCCTAGCTTGACCAGCCTGTACTAGTTCTTCACTGGAGCTCCCACACTGCACCTCCACTTTCTCCAGGAATCCTTCTCTCCTCTTTATACTCTGAGACTCTGGAGGGCCTTTGCCACTCCTGCAGCTCCTAAATACCTTCTCCTGTTTCCACTGGGCCTATTTCTGTGGCCATTCCCTTCCCCAACCTGTAATAAAGACAGAAGTTTTCAAAGCTGAGCCTGCTGACTCAGATCTCTAGGTCCCCACTAGCACAGCACCACACCCCTAAGTTGACAACGGCCTCCCAACTCCCCAAGCACTGCTCTCTGCTGGTTCTTGGCACATTTCTGTCCAAAGAGGGACACCCCAAACCACCTCCTTTCTTCCCAAAGTGAAAATGAGATTCTACATCGCAGGCAAACCATAGCTGGTTTTTACAAGGCTTGATATATTTTTTTTGTATATGCACCTCTCTGCTATTTAACTTGAGTTTTATTGCCTGTATACTGTTTCTAAGGGCTCAGATTGCCCTTTAGAAAGGTCTTATATAAACACCATCAGGAATTTAGACTATTCAAAATTAACAGTCAACATTAATTTTAGCACCACGCAACTCAAGAGACCTCTGACTTGTTTCCAGAAGACTCCCACTATCTTTTCCAGCAGGAAGAAATTTTGAATAAATAAAGTAATCAGGATTATGTGAAATTACTTGCATTTTTATATTATTAGACACTGTCAGTTAATGCACTATGTCTTCAGTCTGGTCACTCAAGAGAACTACTTCACATTACAGTAGAATGTTAACTTTGTTTTTGACAATAGCTCTTAAGCTCTCAAGTGTTTGTAACATTCCTCTTAGAAACCTGAAATGATCAAGTCAAATCCAGCCCTGAACTGTGAGACAAGTGGCAATGCACCTGCCTTGCACAGAGCATGAGGCTTATGGGGCAGGTCCAGCATTTCCTCTCCATATTCATTACTAGGGCAGATTTTCGATCTTGTATAAGAGGGTGTAAATTCATTTAACCCACCTTGGTCTCATTTACCTCAGGTCCAGCACCAGCCCAATAATTTCAAATAGCAGAAATTTGAAATTCACACAGGTTAACATTCTTTTCTCAAGCTATTCCAAAGCAGACCCAATATAGCCCTAGTTTTAAATAAGGCCCTAGCCCACTATGGGCAAATAGCACTGGTAGTCATGTCACAGGTGGGCAGAGAAGTGATAAAGCCCCAGCAGTGTGCATCCCTCCCATGAGCCCTGAGTACTTCTTTGCAGAGGGTTACCAAATAGTTGGCCTTCAGCTGAGCAATTTGCAAAGTGTGTTCAGTGCCACAAAGCTGTGGAAAAGTTGAAACAGTCCTACAATAGTTTCAAATGGAGTCAGCTGCTCTCATCAGTCTTGTCTCAGAGAAGTCTATGTAAGGACAGCTTAAAGAGTAGTAACAGTCCAATAAAGTTCAGCCAGTAAAATTTCAAGTGTCACATGTGGACGTTCTTCAGAGGTTTAGATGAGCTACTGTAGGCCTTTAATGAACTCTACATTTACTTAACTAATTGGTGCTTGAAGGCACAATTTTCCTCTCATCTTCTACACTACTATCATTTTACCAGTATAATTTGCTTCCAGTTTATATTATCATGTGAAAGACAGAATCATACCCTTAAAGTCTAGAGCAATAAGCAGCACATTAGAGCAAAAGCCTCTTCATCTTGAAATGAAATAAAAAAAGCCATAATTGTAGGGAAACTCAAACACAGGCGTTAAGATTGAAATTAAGTTCCTTAGCTCAGTCTGGTTCAGAGCTGGCAAACACAGCATGTCGGGTCTTGCCTGTTAACTCAAACCAAGATGTCCTCTCAGGTTTACCCATTCTTACAAACTCTCAGAGAGCATCTCATGGACGTATCCTTTAATTCCAGAGACCTCATACCCAGACCAAACAGGCTCCTTCCTTAAAGTGATGCATGTTTGGTTGGGCTACATAAGAGCACCACATGGTATTTGAGCTGTGAGGAAAGGGAAGTATGACCTTAGACAGCATTGTTACATCATAAAACTAAGTTTCCATCTTAATGATTTTAACATCCAGCTTAGGGCAAGGTGACTCAATGAGTGCTCCTACTAAAAATTCTTGGTCCCACCCACCCTGGCTGGGATTGCACTTGAGTACAGATGCAACTCAGTTGCCATATCCAAGAAGCTCTGAAAGTGCAGGACTAACTGTATAAGTGTCTTGGAAAAAGGGAAGTCCACTGATGAAGCTGAGAATGAATTTGAGACCCTGTGCTGCTTCTCCTATGGTCAAACAATAAAATCTGCTCATCCTGAAAAAGCAACAGGAATAAGGCAGGTCCTTCCCAAAAGCAGATGAAAAACACCAGTACTGCATATGGCCATATATAACTATGCTCCCACCAACCCACTTCAGTCCAGAAACATCAGAGGAGCAATGGGCAGGTGGAGAGTGCTAAAGAACACATGGAAAATCAGTGAAAATAAGAAGGGAAGAAATGTCTACATAAAGCAGGAACTCCAAGGCTTAAGGTTAGAACATCTGGCTCTCTGCTGGCTCAGAGGACTTGCTGGAGATACTTCCTGCAGGAAATCTGGAGTAAGCATATGCAGTAATAAAAATATAGAACAATCTGCACTACATCTTCCAAACAGTAATTTCCACCACTTTTATTTTTTAATACATACATTTGGAGAAGGGACTAGCTCCATATCCCACTACTCTTACAAGGACTAAAAAAGAGAAGCAACTTCTATTTCCACTTCTACCAAATAGGACAATTCAGCTGTAAGTGGCCATCTCTCTGTCAGGAGACATGACCAGTAACAAGGAACACCCTCTTTCAACAAAGTTTTTACCATGGACATTGGAATGCCACAGAAGTGAAACAAATCTCCTCCATTTCTTGCCACATAAAATGAAATTTGCAGTACTTTTTTATCATTATTTTTTGAGGCTCTATGGGATGCTTCTCACATTTCCTGCTTCTAAAATGCCTCCAAAGGAAGTCCAGTCTAAAAATAAAATCACATCTTTACTTCCTCAACAAAAGTATGATTCCAAAGTGGATACACATTTGCAACCATTACCACAACATGTAACAAAAAAAAAGTTTTAAATTAATCTCAACCCTAAAGGTTGGTATAATTAATTTGAGATGGTTTATTATAACTCTTAAAACAGACTGGCAGACCTTACCTGTCTGCCTTAAAGGCTAAGACAGCACATTTGATGTCACTACAAAAAAGTAAAGAAAGCATGTTCAAAATCTCACGTATGATCAAGTGCTCTGCACATCTCTTTTAGCTTATTAGTGAGAAAGTGGAATGACTAACTCAAGAAAACCAGTGAAAGGGCAGGTTTTAAATTAGACTTGTCTAAGTTTTAGACTCCAGCCCAAATAAATTCACAAGTTTCCTCCTTCTCTGCTGCTTTTTCTTTGCTCTTCTCTCGCATTCTCAGTTCAAAGGATGGGAACCACTGCAGGTGTTGTGGGCTCAGTGCTATGGGTATTGGAGGATGGAATAAAGAATGACTTCACCAGCACCAAGAGACCCTGAAGAACTTACCTTCACTTCCCCAAAGTTTGTCAATTCCCTCTCACCAAGAGTGAGGTTACCTAGAATAGAGAGGAGCACTACCCACCAGCATCCTTGCTGACACAGTTATTTCTTGCCCCAATACAAACCATACAAAGAAATGTTATTTTGAGCCTCTTTGAACTTAGCTAAGAGACATCTAATAGTGCCATAGCTCTTCTCTAAAGTATATGCACAACACAGAAGTAAGACAGCTGTGGAGTGAACAAAGTGCTTTATCACTTGCAGACTGGTTTGTCAAAATGCAGTCTGCAATATCACATATTTTCTTCCTTTTCTATTTTTTTTGAAACGAGATGTGGGGTAGAGGGGGCCAAGCAGGAGGTATTTTCCAAACCTGTGAATTCAACCTTCAGCAGCCAAGCTCAAAAGTTCCTGCTGTTCGTGCAAAAAAAGGACAAACAAGTCCCTTTCATGTCAGCTATGTCCAGCTGGAAATGTCACAGCTTTGTCACAAAAGAACAAAGCATGCCTGGTGTCTGTTCTTTCAAAAGGTCTCTTAATTCAAACAAAAGAAAAATATTCACATCTGGAAGGGGTCGTAGGCAGAGGGCAGGAGTGGAGGAAGCAAAGTTCAGATGGCAAACCATAGCAGTTCCTGTTTGTCCAATTATGGTACTGCCTCTTCTGGCACTTACTGATCCCGTTAAAGAAAGAAAGCCAAGAGTTAAAACAGCAATTTTATTATTGATTCACCCCACAGGGCCAGATAACACACACCTCTTCACTTTTGCTCCATTCATCAAGCTGGAACACTCAAGCTGAGTGAAAAGACCCCTTGTGACCAGTCTAGCAGTAGTACCTCTTTCTTCTCCCCTCCCTCCTTTTTTAAATTAAAAATGTGTATATATTTTTATTTATGAAGGTCAAGATTCTTTCAAAGACCACAGCCTTCACTTTCAAAGGATGTACATATTGAAATCCTGCCCTTTCCAATGGGTTTATTTGACCATCTGTTTCTGTAAAGATTAAAACCTTCTAATGACTGCAGGGTTGGGAGTCTGTATCAGAACTGAGCCACTGGAAAATGAAAAATTAAATGTTCAGTGAGACCAGATTAAAGGAGAAGGGAATAAACTGGAGAGTAGGACTTCATTGATTAAGCATGAAACACCAACAGTAGGAGTTTGCATGAGAGTGCTCAACTAAAAGTTTTCTCCTTCAAAATCCAGTGCTTCTGAAGATGAAAAGCCTCTCCTAGGCTGCCACCTAGCTAGTTAATTTCTTACATTGTTTCAGGAGCTGTTTTAAAAGCCTCCTTTGCTCCAGCCCTTACTGCACTGACTCCTCCCTTCAGAGCTGGTATTTTGTCAGAAGTTTCAAGAGCAATAAAAACTTGCTGCCAAGTCCCTTTCTTCCCCACAACGTGTTTTATAACCCAGCGTGTAGTTTAGTCTGTCTAAACACTGCACTAGTACACTGCCATCAGTTTCCATGGAGATGATTAACTCCTCCAAAGCCAGAAAGCTTTAGTGTGCTTTTTTTGTCCTTTCTGCATATGAAGAACGTGACAGCATTTACTAAAACCAGCCCGCAGAAATATCACATTTTCCACACAGTTCTAGCAAATGTAAGGACTAACTTTTGCTTGAACCCATCAGAGATCTACAGTCTTGACCAAACTTGCATTCAAGTCACTTACTAGAATGGGTTTCTCTTTCCCCTCAATCTTCTCCTACTTTGCGTTGCTGTGATGTCTGAAGGCATGACAGCCCCAGAGATGTCAACTTTTTTAACTACTTTGTCTCAGAGCAAAGCCAAGGCTTGAGATATAATGAAGAGCCCAGAAGAGAGAAAGATGAAGGAGAAGACTTTGAATTCAACCAGAAATCAGAGTAGGAAACAGAAAAACTTTGTGCCCTAAACTTTAGGAGCACTGTTACACAAAACTTCATCGTTTACTCCCAGTCACTTTTGCATCTAGTAAAAATATAGTCAGTGTATATTCATCACAAAAATGTATTTAATACCATTTTAAAAAGTTGAATTGAACTGAAATTACCCCTAATCTATTACAGCATGACCTAACCAGAGTAAGGAAGCTGTTCTTCTCCCTAAACACAACTAATGAAGGCCACATGCTGCCATCAGCTTTTGCTGGGGAAAAACAGTGTTTTTCTAGTCTCATTTTCACAGAAAGGACAATCTCCCTGGCGGTTGCCACTTAGGTGGCACACTTGTTGATCCAAACTATGAAAATGGCAACAGAAGTTTCAATACTTTAGTTTCCTGGAATAATTCCCCACTATAAAACTATTTTATAAATGTTTTCCAGGCTGTCATCACTGAAGCGAACTGTAACCTTCCCACCACTTTTAGCATAGAATGGGTTTTTTGGCATTAAGGAGCAGAAACACTTTATAAACTACAAATGAATAACCAGACACAACTGCATTTTCTGTAGAAGTACTGAAGGCAAGAGGTAGATCTTTTGCCACTAAGCTTGGCTAACTTGAAAAGGCTACTGGCAGCGTTCACAGCAATGGGTGTTCTGTTGCTGTGAGAATTATTTTCTATTTGACTTCCATAGCAGTTGCCAGGAGGATTTCTTTGCAGGCTCTACTCAGAGTCAGCACCATGTGGGTACCAGCAGTGCAAAGTCCCGAGCCCCTTTTATGCTGTGCTGCTAAGACAACCTTCAGAGAAGGCAGGAGACTTCACTTGTGCATCCACTCACCACTGCTGAAGTGACAGCCTGTATTTACCATTACATGGACATGTGTCCAGTAGTAGCTCAAAGGACACAACTAATTGATTTTCGATACTTTGACATGGAAGAGTTACCAAGCAGCAACTGTATTTTGGTACCCACCCTTGGCTACAAGCAAGCCAACAAACTTGTGAAAAGAGTCTCTATTACCTCCCCCTCAGAGATTTTTGGCACTGTCCTTGGCCCTTACCTAAAGTTAGCGTTACAAAGAACCCTAGGGATGCTGAAACCCATGGTAGAAAACATCAGTCAGGATGCAGTGAAAGTGTTTCAACTTTCCCGAAAGCATGCAGGTTTGCGTACCTCCCACAGCTGCAAAGACCGCAGCGCAGCATGCAGAAAGCCTGGAGACACTTGGTACCTGCTTCTGCAGCCCGTCCCGGCGTTACAGGCACAGCATCACAAGCCCGTGTGAGCCGCACCTCCAACAGCAGCCGCCACGAGCTGTTTCCTGGCTCGGGAGCACCCATCCTAATCCTGCCTCCTACTTCTTGTCACCAAGTTGAGGAGGAAATTTTGGCAGCCTACACCTCCAATTGTGTATTTGTCCCGCTGTAGGAAACATGCCACTCTAACAACTCTTGATTTCTTTAAGGCACTTCTGGGAGAGGCTGCTGCGGGACAGGGCTTGGGAGGGCTGGGCGGGGGTCCACCACCAGGCGCCTCTCCCCTTACCCCCGCCCAGGCGTCTGCGGCAGCGACGGAGCCAAACCCGCTTTTGGAAAGGCAGGTCACCGCTCTCCGGTGAGAGTCACCGCTCTCCGGTGAGAGCCGCCGCACCTCCGCTCCCGCTCGTCACCCGCGGGACGGTGGCTGCCTTGCGGTGACAGCCGGGCTGCTGCCCGCACCCCTCGGGGTCCCGGGAGCTTTCTGGCTCCCCCGAGCGCTCCCGGCCGGGGCGGCTGCGGAGCGGCGGCACTTACCGATGTCGGAGTTGCAGAAAGCGTCCTGCGGATGGATGGGGACGCAAGTGCAAGCCTCCACCACCAAGTCCCGCAGGCTCCAGCTGCACAGGAACACGACGAGGAAGCTCAGCCACGCCGTCATGTTGCCCGCGAGGTGCCTCCTCACTTCTGCGGAGCGGGAGGCGGCTACTGACTGTGTTCGCCTGACTTTATTCTTGCTCCCTAACAGCCCGTGCGCCGCGGCTGCCTGCGCTGCCCCTGTCTCTGTGGCTGGCTCTGCAGCACAGCGCAGCCCGGACTCGGCGGGACGGTGCGGGCGCTGAGAGGAGCGGAGAGGAGCCGAGGGGAGCCGAGGGGAGCCGAGGGGAGCCGAGGGGAGCCAAGGGGAGCCGAGGCGCGGTGCGGGCGGAGAGCGGCCGGCGCGCGGAGTTATACCCGGCTCGCGGCGCTCGCGCTCCGGGGGCGCCGCCGCGCGCGGCCAATAGCAGCCCCGCATTACCTCATCGGCGCGAGCGCGGGGCGGGGCCGCGGCCGCCGCGCCTTGTAGGGAATAGAGCGGGCGCGCGGCGGGCGGGAGGCACCGCATGGCACCGGCACCGCTTCTGGTTCTGGTTCTGCCCCCGGTCCGCTCTGATCCGCGCCCGGCTCCGTGCCGTAGTACAGCTCCGTGCCGGCTGTACCTCCCTCGTACCGCCGAGTGTCCGCCCCGGGCTGTCACAGCCTCCCCCGCCGCGCGCCGCTACTCGGGGCACCTGGAAAACGTACCCGGGGCTTGCGGTTCGCTTGGAAATCTCTGGCTGTTTCCCTTCAGTCCATCCGGGCTGTCTGCAAACTGACTTTAAACCGGAGGCGGTGGCACATTATTCACTCTATTCCGAAGAGCTTTCGGACAGCGATCAGAAAATGTACAAGTGCGGTGTGCTGTCTCTTTTCCGCTTCCAACAGGCAGCAGAAAGAGGATGAGGGAAAAGAAGGACAAGACCTCTCTGAACTGTAAACCAGGATTTTGCCCTGAATGTTTTTAATCCTGCTCGAATGCTCCTTCACCACCACCCAGCAATTCCCCTTCTCTGGCCTTTCAGTCAGAAAGGGGTCATAAACTGCTAAAACCAAGCTGGAAAAAGCAGTGTTGTATCTAACCCGGGCACTCCCAACATTTAATCTCAAAGTATATTTTAGCAGAGCAGCTTTAGTGGAATTTATAGAAATGTACTGTTTGTTTTGTTTTCCTTTATCCCCTTTCAGAGCCATAAATTTCTATCAGCTGTAGAAATGTAAATGTTATAGAAGAGCTGGGACCGTAAGGCAGGAGATTGCCAGCTGCATGATACAGACAGCCTTATTATCCTCCAAAGGGGTCTGAGGGGTGATTAATCACAGTATCAAACCAGTGTATATAATGTCAGAGCACTTTCCACGGGGTTTACAAGACTTAAGCACATCTAGTTATAAATTATGCTGGTATTAAAGGCCAGGGACCAGCTGTCCTAAATTTCTATATAGTCAGCTAAGTCTTTAGATTTACAATTCTGCTCCATCTGGGTGAAGCACAGCCTGCCTACACCTTTTCTTTAATCATACCGTCCATATAAAACTAAAATCTCCTGTCTTATGGAAGCACAGGCTTTTATTTGGAGCATAGGTAGGCAAAAGCTTCAAGATGGGTGTTGTCAGTAGGGATCAAGGTTACAATGCCAGCAGAGGAAAACACAAGTTCCTATCCTCACTGTGACACAGACAACCTGTGTGACAGCTTTGCCTCACTGTGCTTCAAATCCCTGTGTCATGGGATAATAGTGATGGGAGCTGCTCAGGAATGTGTATTAGTGAACGCACTGAAAAAATCAGATGGTGTTGAGGTGCTAACAGGTGCTGTAAGTGTGTATGAGGGTATTAAACAGCTCGTTCAGTTTAGACACATCAGTGTCTGATCACTGGGCCCAAACTGCAATACAAGAAACTCTATGCAAAACATACTTTAGGTACTTGGGCTATGTGCTCAAGGTACTGCAAGTGAAGCTGGATCCCTCAGATTGGGTGGATTGTCATTTCAGTCTCACTGGGTGTAAACACAGAACAGCTCCACTGACCTCAGCAGAGTAACACGGAAGAAGAATGAGGTGTGTCTGACACTCTCATTTTTTCTTTGTTGTTGTAAAAAGTTTGATATCCACCAACATTGTGATATACCTGGCCTATCGACATCTGAGATCAATATCTGAGAGAAGTGAAATTCTGCCAGAACCTGACACTGGTGTAAATAAGGGAGAGTTTGGCCCACACACAACTAGATTATAATCACAGCTCCTGCACCACCTCCCTTCGCTCTCTGGCCAAGTAACTCCCTGAGTATGTTTCTTCGTTCTTATAATAACACCTTTCCTGTGTGTTCCAAGGACTAACAAGCTAAATGCTTTGTAATAAGCTTTTAAGCTGTTGGGTGCTGTGTAAATGCTGAGTGTCTTTGATACACAGATGCAGGACAGATCCAGAGGAGAGAAAAACAAACCCTTTAGTCACCTTCTCAGTTTCTGAAATGGGAGGGGAAGGGGCCTAGAAATTACTGAAGTTCCACGAGGCCCTCCAAGGTATGGAAGTAGCTTGTTCACAGTGAGGTGGACCACGCTGGTTAAAATGGCACCAAGTTTGTGCTGATTGCAGGAACTAGTTCACTTGTCAGATATAATCCAGAGAAGTAGTCAGATGGAAAGGAGTGACATGGCTTGATCCAAGGGCTGGGCACATCTCTTTGGAAGGGATGGGGTGCAGGCTGTCTGCATGGCAAGGCTTACCACTATCTTCTATACCCCTGTTTGGGAGGCAATCCAGAAATTTTTTTAGTGTTTGTATTATAATTGCCTGGAGTAGTAACACCTGTGTTTGGTCAGGGCTTAGCTGATTCACCTGTTTTTTTTACACTTAGATATTCTTTTTCAAAGAGATTAACTTCTCTACAGTAGTAGGGATGCAGTTTTTCCAACCAGGACTGGATACTGTACAATAAGAACAATATTTATTTGCCACTTGAAGAGTAAACTTCACACACAGAAACCAGAGTGTGTTATTTTTGTAAAGTACAGGTAAGTCATACTCAGGAAAGCTCAGTCTCGCCAGTAGCCTGCTCAAGACCTTTGTTAAATAGTTTAATATGCCTATGCACTCATTTTATCATCTGTAAATAGAGCTATTCTATGTTATATCCATTAGATATTCAATATTAGCCTCTCCCTTTTAAGATCTGCCAGCAAAGTGAGCCCTGAAAGAGCCAGGCAAGGATTCTGAGTGTTTATTTATATGAGAAAATATTGACAATGATGTCAGAGTAACAGAGAAAGTCAATGCAGGAACTGAAAGGAGAATTCTCTCTGAATTCCTGTTCTATGCCCTGTCTGCATGGGAGAAACCGCAAAGGGAAAAAAATTAAATAAAAACTATCATTCTGCTCCTTTGCTCAGATAAAACTTTAAGCCTTCTATGGCCATAAAAAGGTAGCATTGGAAGAAGGAGAAAATAGAGACCTCGATCTTCAAATGAGAAGATCCGAGTTCACTTTTGGTTAATGTCACCAAATAAAGAAATCTATGCTAGTCCCGTCCTCCATCAAGACACACGCTGCTGAACACAATTAAGGATCTCTCTGCCTTAGCGAGCAGCCACACAACTTCATGCTGTGATCCTGTCGGATCCCGCAAGCCAAGCATGACTGGGCTGGGTCAGTAGTTGGTGTGAAAATTCCCAGGGAAAGCCATGTCCCGCAGGTGCTGTTGGCTGGGCAGAGAGCCCTTCCCGCTGCCGTGGGTGCTGCAGGGCCGTGCGCGGCAGTGCTAGGGGGCAGTGCGCTGCAAGAGATGGCTCCGAGCGCCGCGGATGCAGCCAGCTCCTGCCCAGCGCCCAAAGAACCCATCCTGTGCAAAAGGAAACCTGTTCAGCTGGGTGTCTTATTTAAATGTCAGGAAGGAGAACTATCTTCTGCTCTCACAGATACTCATGTTAGTTTATATCAGGAGCACGTTAACATCATCATTTTCCTTCCACAAGACCATCCTGGAACCAAGGGCGGAGACTGAGATATGAGCTAAAGGCATGTTCACTTGCCTTCTGATCACATTTCATCGTGAGGAATGCCGGCTGCTTCAGTACAGAAGGGCTTCATCAAAATACAGCAACTGCTGGCAAAAAAAAAACAACAACAACACACCAGGGAGGAGGATTGAGAGAAAGAGCGAGAGAGAGAGAAAAATACCCTGACAAATGTCCCATGCAGTGGTTGGTAACACTCCAGTTTTAGATCCTATTAATTCCACCATTGTATCAGTGAACTTTACATGCTATTTGAAATGAGAAGACTCCTTCAAAAATGTCTTTGATTCTATAAATACGTACCAAAAAAAAAATTCATTTGATCTCTTTCTCTGAGGTTGCAAAGGAATTATGTCACCTTCCTGTCTGCAAGTCAGACATAGGTAACACTCCATCCCATTCCCAAGCTTTTTGTTGGAGGTACACCATTAAATCTTCACCAGCTCTAACAGTTCTATTCTGTGTTCAGTCCTCAAGGGTCCTTTATAGATTGTGTCCACGGAGAGCACCCAGCCTGGGAGCAGGCTGTAGGCACCATGTGTTTCCAGGAACATTACATTATAAAGGGCTGTGGAATATGAAAGCACCCTCTCGGTAGTGTGGGGATCCTCCAGTCAGGCTGTGATGTGGCATCAGCTGCAGAAGAGTAACCAGGAAATGTCTTTTAACAGCCTTATCAAACTGAAAATGTTTCCTGCACATGACTGTGCTCTTTGGCCCAAATCCAGCAAAACACTAAGGCGCATGTTCAACTTTAGGCACACAAGATGCTCTGCTGAAGTCAACAGAACCATTTACATACACAAAGTTAAATATAAGCTTAAGTGCATTTCTGGACCAGGGCCAAAGGGCTCAGTACCATGCAGGGTTCAAACCAGGAGGCTGTGATTAGATGGTCTGACAGAATCCGGGAGGGAAGGACACGATGTGATTTGCTTGGTTCTACCTGCCTATGCCTCATTCCAAGCAATTAATTTTCTCTCATTTTTGTTTATAAGAAGTCTTTCCATTTCTCTTGTTTTGCTTTCCTCCTGCTGTAGCCATTTCCAAACTGAAGTTTTGATTTCCTTTTTTAAACCCTTCTAAACTGCATCAATAGCATTAAGTTACTGAACAAAGAGATTTCAAATAGATGAAGTGCTTCAAATGGTAATAAGAGCTGGTGTTCCCAGAGCTTTGGAGGCTGCACTAAATACAGAAGAGAGTGAGAGCAATTGAAAATCACTTTTCTGTTGTTCCTTTGTATGAAGTGGTTTCTGGCTTATGCAATGCACAGTAATTAAAATGACTGGAATGCCTCACATTTTTAAGAGAGCTTTAAGGCAGCTCTGTGGCATTGCAGCCAGCAGAGTTCATGAGCAGATTCATGGCTGCAATCGAGGTTTGACGTTTTTGTCCACGTAACTTGAAGAAGACAATATCTCTGTAAAGGCCTTTGAGAGGAGTTTGGGGAAGAAGGGGTAGACACAGAAAAGCAGTAACATCTGCTCCCTGAATCAGCTCCATGAGCAGCTGTGGGGCAAGCCTTCCTTTTGATGAGATGAGAGCCTAAAGGTTGGTGTGGTTGTCAGAGATTTCATTGCCTTCTCTCACTTTAGCTTGAATGTCCTGCTCGAATTCTAGTGTGGGACAGCACTTACACATTCTCTGTCTCTCACTGTAATCAGAATCTTGTAGTTCCTCCTCCAAGGTACTGCACAGGAAATGCCTCTAACTATGAGAGAAGGTTTGCATTTGAGTACTGGCCACTGTGGTTGCTGTGTGTATTTGTGGAGTTGCAGGCAGCTCCCTGATGTTGAGCAGAGAGCCTGGCAGACTGGCATGTCTCTCTGCTCACAACTGGTTGCCCTCCCAGTGCTGAGGTTTGCTCTGCTTGGCAGGGGTGAGGGACTATCTTGGTGCTTTTCTGTCTCCCTGGCAGAGTCCAGAATTTCATTTTCATCTTTTCCAATTTTTTTTACTGAAGGTGGCTGACCACTGGCTTTCTCTCAAGACCTGGCCTGGCTTTTCACAGTGATGACTGGCCACAGAGGAGCAGGAGACCTGAATACAGCCTCACCCAGGAGGGGAGCTGACTGACCCAAAGACATGGCCTTTTTGGCATATTGAGCAATTAGATCCTTCTTCCCTCATCTCTCTGCCTCTCACCAGCCTTCTGAAGGCATGGACTGAGCCTGCCTCCTCATCTCCCAGCATAACCTTTCTCTCCTTCTCATCAGAGGGCACTGTCAGGATACAGCTGCCTCCACGACCCTGTATGAGTAATAGGGAGGTAGAGAAAGATCCCAGGCAGAAGACAGTAATCCTCTATCCCTCAGACCACCCTGAGGCTATCAGAGCTGCAGTCCCTCCATATGCCAGTTCCTAGGATGTGTCACTGGTTTTAAAGCATGTTGGAATCCCCTGAAATCTCCATACTTGTGAAAAGCGGAAAGAGCAGCACCAGGGGGCTGGAATTCCCTCTTTCTGTTTCTTTAATGAGCCTAGAGGTAGCATTGGGCTGTCAAGTGTGGAGGAAGGGTCTTTTCTTTACCTGCAGAACAGGTGCAAGTGCAGGAAAAGTTGCTGTCTCAAGCTGCTTCTCCCTGCACAACCTGCAGAAACTTCCTGTAAGAATTAGCCAGTGTCTTTATCCCCACAGTGCAGGTGTTACAGCCTCTCACCTGAAACTGCAAATTAAGGTATTAGTGACAAGGACAGTCCCTAATGACAAGTAGAGTGTCCCAGCAGGGAATGAACTCAGTGATTCCTGTCATGCATGCCAGCACACGATGTCAAAAGAGAGAAGCAGTTCCTCTGTGTGGAAATCCCAACAGAGATTGTTGCCTTGGCACAGGACTTTTCTTATAAATCCAAACTGACTTTTTCAATGCTTTTCTTCCTGTGTTCCCAAATCAGTGCTGTATTCTAAACAGTAGCTCACATCAGGCCCTTCCCTCAGACTCACGGTCCCAGCCAGGAGAAGCTGGGGAATTTCCGATGCGAGGTTTCAAGGACGGGTCTCTTTCTTCTCTAGAGCAAAAGGCAGAGCTTCAGTTTCATCACTCTTTTGGAATTTTTCTCCATAAATCTTGGCATACGGTGTGAGACAAAAGATGAGGAGACGGTAGATCTGCAGTCTAAGTCAAGGACTCTTATTTGTTTATTGTCTTGCTCTTCCCAAGTGAAGAGTAATGCATTCCTCAAAGGAACTTTTCAGGTCAGCAGTGTGAGTTCCACACTTAATGTATTAATGTCAGGAGTGAAAAAAATCAGTGTTTGATTTAGCACAGATGGGCAAAAATAGTATTCTTTCTCCACTGAAGACAGAGGTAACAATCCACAGCCCCTCTTCCCCTTTCCTTTAATCTGACAGCCTCTATCCCTTAGCTGTGCCTTTCTCTGTGCTTCTGAGGGGTGTTTCAGTGAGAACTACCCAGAGCTGGCAGAAACCAGGAAGGTGTAGTCTGAAAGTACAGATTACATACCAGGAGTTGAACTGTGCAGGTACCAAAGCTTGACCATGTGCTCGGAGCAAGAAAACACCTCTCTGTAGCTTTGCTCTTAGTAGCTGTGCCACCACATCTCACACAGAGTGTTGGCCAGGTGTTTGGCATTATCCCAAGTGCCCTGCTGTGGGATCCTGGACTGCTCCAAAGCAGTGGTTCTTCTCAAGTGCTAAGAGGTTGGAGAGGTACTGAACACTTCTAGCAGGAGCAGGTGTCCAGTAGTAGCTTAGCACAGCACATTCTCTCTTCTCCCTTTCCTCTCCTCTCCTCCAAGAAGAGATTGATCTCTCACCACACAAGCCAGGGAGGCAGAAGGGTTCTCCCCAGACACCTAGCTGAGGTCAGTGAGGAAAGTGCTCTCAAAGTTATGCAATGCATGGGAGGAATCTGCAGTTTTAATCATGGGATAATTAATGGAAAATAATAAACAAAGGGCTGAGCAACAGCAGTTTCTACCAACAGAGGTATGATTATCCGGCAGACTTTCCCCAGCACCTGACAGTACAAAAGACAGTAGATAGATAAACATTTTATGTGCCTTCATTTAAGCTGTGTCTTTATATTCCCTAGGTGAAAACACAGCATTTTTTAACCAAAATCTTGCTGCTTTTTCCCTCATTTCATGTCCAGCAGAACCACCACAAGACCAGTGAGTGGAATGGGAAGACAGGGGTGGATGTCTGCTCAATGCCAACAAATCCTTCGTGCAGCTAGGACAGAAGGCACTCATTGAGTCTCCCTTTCCTCACAGGACAGCTGTGGGTGTACCTGCTGAAGGCATTTCAATTCTCCCTCCCAGTGTTGCGACTGAATGAGCTACTGCTGGAGAAAACCTTCTCCCATTGATACTTACATCAAATCATTTTTGTGCCAAAGAAGCAGGATCATCAAGAAGAGCACAGATTGTCTCGTGAGAAGAGAAGGAGCAAGCTAGGGAGGAAATATTTTTACTTAAATTGAAATTGATTTCCCCATTCATAATAAAACTTCACCTTTGAATATCATAGATAATAGCAATTTATCCTGGAGAGGCTAATACAGGATAATCTGTGTATGGATGTAAGCAACAGCACTACAGAGAGGTGGCTGGAGAAAACCAATACTCACTCCTAGTGAAGGCAAGAGCATTTCCTCCTCTTCCTGCTCCTCCAGAACCTACCTCCTTAGCTCAGACAGTGTCTCCAAGTCCCCTCAGGTGTTTCCACAAGTATCAATGCAATTACTTTTAACAATATTTTTATTGTTTTTTCCCTGAAATTATAATCTGAAGGATTAGGCACTCATAGCCCTTTGGTCTTACTTTGAGAAAAGGCTTTTAAAAATAGGAAGGAGAAAATAGGAGAACCTGGTGCTGCCAAAAATACCCCAATTTATTCCATCAGGCATTTCTGGGAAGAAGGAGGGAGGGCAGCTTTTAAAGCCATGCCTGTGGCTGCGTGTAAGGGATAGTTCTCAAAGGATTCCCTTAATCAGATTCTGAAGAAGATGGGCTGTCTCTCTGTAATTCACTCCATGTCTTATTCTAAGGCCACATGCTCTGGTCACGTGAAGATTTACAGTCTCAAACTTAGTGGCCCCAGAGAATCTGAAAGAATTATGCAAGAAATCCTGTTCCATCATAACTGAGGCCTCACACAGCCGTGCTTCCTAAAGGCTGCTTCTAACTCGATATATGGCCCCTCTAGGGCTCTGTAAGCCCTGCTGGGGAAGAGGGGACAGGAGGAAAAAGGGGAGCTGCTGATGGTTGCCATATGTGAGAAGCATCCCTGTCTGCACGTGGGTGTGACATCTGTGTTGTCACAGAGGCCGGGCTCTGCGGAGCCCCCCCTGTTTCCTGTTTCCAGTCAGAATCTTGCTGCTGGAGCAGGAATCCCATATCACTCTGTACTGCAGTCACAGAAGAGGAAAATTATGGCCAATGGAGGGGGAAGGGGGGGGAATCCTCTGAAATAGCCATGTAGGATGTCTGGGCAGGGATGTGAGCCAGGAGTCCTCAGAGGCAGTAGAATAAGTGGGAGTTTAGCAAACAACCATTTTCTTCCTTTGACTAGTGTTCCTCAGAGACCTCAGCACTCCAGTTCTCATAGCTAATTTTAGCTTTTTGTGGTTGGCCTGTTCCTAATGTTCCTTTCCTATCTCTCT
Organism: Rhipidura dahli; assembly: GCA_013399225.1. Classification (NCBI taxonomy): domain Eukaryota; kingdom Metazoa; phylum Chordata; class Aves; order Passeriformes; family Rhipiduridae; genus Rhipidura; species Rhipidura dahli. Next base: position 119,333 of record VXAC01002507.1, read on the forward strand.
CACACACACTGAACCTTGGGATACTCTCTGTGGGCTGACAGATGACGTGAAAACCTCTAATCTGCAGGTCAAATATCAAAAAATGAAGTGGGATCATGAAACTGGAAGCATAATTTTCTTTTTCTCCAAATAAGGGAGATCTATTCATATTAGAAGTTCTTAGCATACCAAGTTTATGAGGTTTTTTTAAAGTATATGAGGGGGATGACTTATTCTTTAAAATTTTATGGTAACCACCAAAGATGTTATCATTTCATGGACACTGCCTTTCCTTTGCAGACTATGACTGATATGCTTTCATTATTTTTTGGCACTGCTCTTTGTTAGAAAAACCAAAACCACATTGTCCCAAACACTGTACTGATACATAACAGGCAGGGTGAGTCCCTGCCAAAGGGCATCGAGTACAAGTTAGAGAGGCTTTAAAATGAATATAGTGGCAATAAATGTGCCATGACAGGAGTGACGGAGCTGGCAGCATGTGGACTGCAGATATCACCTGCATGGAACTCTGAGTCTTACCTGCTTTACACTCCTGTGGTGAATTGATGTCAATGCTTTATCTACTGTGAAGTCTGCTCTATGGTTTGTCATAACCCTGGTGCCCAGAGGCACCACAGGGTACACAAGAAAGGCAGAAGGGTAGGGATGACTCCTCCTGTCTCAACCAAATTTTCACAGAAACATGAGCAACAGGTGGCTCTTTTTCTTCCCCTAAATTTCCCCTGGATTTCCTCTCCTGATTGCCCCTCCTCTTCACACACAAATCTCTAGAGGATGCTCTGCAGGCACAGAGTTTATGCTCTAAGTGATGGAGGTGTGGGACTGTGGACAGTAAAAGAGCATATGGGCCCTGAAGGGAACTGGAAGAGATGCTGGCTCTGCTCTGTAAGAATGTTTAGTACAGGGCCTGAAAATCAAGTCACTGACCTTATTTTCAGTTGATTGATTTAAAAAAGTCTTAGAGTCAGGTGAGGAATCCTGAGAAGCTGATTAGGAGAAGAAAAAAGGTAGTTATTATGTATCTCAAGGATATAAAAGTAGTGTTCCTTGAGCTGACAAAGGCCAGGTTTATGTTATTAATTAGGCAGACACCTCTGGTTTTGTATTGGACCAGATATAAAAGACTGACTAGGGTATACTGGACAAGACTGCCTGCAGTACCCTGTTCTGGCTGGCAGGAAGCACATAAAACAGACCTCATGAGCTGCTTTCCTGGGAGCTCTGCTGGTTGCTGAAGGTGCCTTAATTTTTAAGAAGTGTTGGCAGCCTGTTAGACTTTCAGACAGAGGTAAGTCCTGCTTAAACTGAAGGAATGAATGGGGGGAACCTCCCCCCCACACCCCCCATCTACAGGTTGTCCTAATAATCCCTGAACAGATGGACATGGTCATGTGAGCCCTTGAAACTCTATCTGTTTTGGAGGAGGAGTGGGTGTGGTGCTGTGGGCACAGACAGATATGTGTGTTGCCTTTCACAGAGAAGCTCACTGTCCTCCAAAGACTGAATATCAACAAATTCCTTCCTGTGGGGACTTCCAGTTCTGCCCGAGCCAGCTGTAAATTCCTTTGAGGCTAAGACTAAGAAAACTGGAACCCTGGGAGGGCTTTGGTACAGTCCCAAAACCATTTCCACTGAACCTTCCCAAAAATATGGTTTCTCTGACCCAGGAATGTGAGCTCTGTAACAATGCAAAGCTGAAGTCCTAGACCACTGGAATTAACCAGCATTGGCTCTTTGCATCTTTGCGCTCTGTCTGTCTCAGCTAATCTGAAAATCATTGTCCTTCTGGGACACAGACTCTGTTCCACTTTTGTGTAGCACCTGGCACGATGGGAATGTTAGCATTGGAGTGAGGTGCTACCTCTGTATAAACAAAAAAAATTGTGGGCCCCCTAGTTTCTCTCTTTGCTGCTTTTGAGTTGATTATTTAGGAGTAAATAATCATAAAGCATCTGAGTGAGCACAGCAGAGCCAATGGCTGCTTCAGCCAGGAAATGCCTGAGGAGCAGGGAAAACAGAGACTGGAGTATAAATTGCCGTAGCACAGTGGAACAGAAGCCATGAGCTGGTACAGACTGGCTGAAGCAGGAGACATCAGAAAAGTAGTTATGTACACAGAGAGCTCCTCCACTGGTCCCAACAAAGCTGGAACAAAACTACATTTCTCTACAGAAGGTGAAGGTGCAGTCCTCCAAACCCAGGACAGCTGGTCATACTGACCACCAGACCTACCAGCTGCCTCCTCACTTGCCAGACCTTCTGCTTTTGCATTCTGTCCCTCGCCATCTGTTTGTCCTTTTTATGGGAGAAGTCCCTTCCAGTTGTCACCCTCTGCATGAACCAGTTGAAATATTTGCCTCCCCCAACGTGACAAGTTTCACTCACATTTTTTGTGCTTCCTTGCACGATGCAATTTCTTTCCTGAGAGAACATTTGCAGCCTTCCCCTTTTAAACATGGAGGTTCTGGAGTGACATAACACCTCTTGGAGGGAACACGTTCCCTAAAAGCCTTGCCTGTGATGTTGGGGCCCCAGTTGTCAACACTCTTTCTTCCAAGGATAGAGAATGTAACCCAGGCCTCCCTGCCTTGCCTGTGGTTTCTCCATTGCAGAGAAGTGTCCAGTGAGCAGCCAGCCAGAATAGCCACCAGCATGCCGGGAAGGGCATGTCAGGGTTGGGAAGGAAGAGGGGCTGCACCACACTGAGTTCCAGGCATGCTTAGCTGGCAGATGGTCCCTAAGGGACTGCTGGATGCTGGAGTATATTTAGGGCAGCTTCTGGGCTGCTTGAGCTCACACTGACAGAGATAAGGCAAAGTCATGCAGCTGCACCCAACTCCTAGGGGCTGCCTTCCTTCCCACCACTTGTGAGCAAGGCCTGAGCAGAGGGCTTAGTCCTGCATCACACCCCTACACACAGCAGCTTCCCTGCCTCTTCCTACCTGCCAAAGTGGGATGGGGGCAGTTCCAGTGAAAACTTTCTCCTGGAGTGAGGGAAAAGACAGAAAAAGAACAGCCAGGTGGTTTGCTGTGCTCACAGTCTTCTTTGCATCCTAAGCTAGCCCCACAGACTGATGTGGGTGATCTTATTGACTTGTGCTCCCCTGAGCCACAAACACAGAAGCAGGAAAGGCTGTCAGGGCTGTTCCCAGCTCTAAAGCAGCCCTTTGGCAGGATTAGACTGGTTGGTTTTTTTTTCTCCCCAGATGAGAGGCTGGTCAACACCGCCCCTAAACTCACCTCCACCCCCAAACAGCTGTTTTGCCAAAGGGTGGAGAAGCAGACCTCCTGACTGAGGGTGGAGTGGTTTGAAGGGGAGGAAAGCAGTGACTTCACTTCTTATTAAGTAATAGCAGAGTGGGGCCTGCGTCACTCTGAAAAACAAGACTTTGGGTGGGGGCAAAGGCTCTCTGCAGCATCTTATGCATGGAGCCTTCATCTTTGTGGGAAATGATCAGAATACACTGTTCTGAAGAGGGAATTGAGAAAATCAAAGATGTAGTAGGTTGAGCATCTCATAATCTTATTTAAGGGGATCCAAGAAGAGCATCAAAGTGAAAGGGCTTATAATGGTGAAGGTTGTTTGGGCTAGACTTTAGGAAACACTTTACTCCAGCAAGGATAGAGAAACATGGGAATAGATGGAATCCCTGTGAAAAAAAGCAGCACGTGGGGGTCAGGCTTCATGGGGGGCAGATAGCACTAGAGTCTAGGAACAAATACCAGGGGGGTGATGGCAGAATAGACAAAGGTGTCTTTGTGATCACAGAGAGTTACCTGCACGGGGACTGCTGCTCTTAGGTTGGAGACAGGCTCCTCTCACCCTGTGCTAGTGAGCAGGTATCACAAGATCTGGATCTGTCTCCCCAAATAATCCTTTCCCTGCAGCTGACTCCTTCAGGGCTGTACAGACAGCCTCAGGCCAGTCTGCTGCATTCTCACTGCCTGATTCAGTCGGCTTCTGCCAGTCCTGACTACTGCTGAAAGAGTCTCTCAGGCTTGAGAGCAGTCTGGAATGTTAGACATCATTCCAGGCTGTTCTGAGCAGCACACGAGTAAGAAGCAGTCTTGGACTCCAAAGGCTTCAAATGTAACAAATGTTTTCATACTGCTGATAGTGTTCATACTGCTCTGAAAGTGCAGTTGCCAGAAGGGCCATCAGAACAGAAGCTGTTCCACAGGTGGCTGTGGGCCAGCTGTAAAAAGCCTTCCCAAAGGCTCTGTGCAATGTTCATGGCATCATCAGAGTGTGCTTCTGGCCCCACTTACAGTGGGGACATAACCAAAGGCACTTGTTTCCTCTCCCAGGCCTCCCAAGTGGAAGTTGGAATACCTTGGCAGTGTCCTGGAGAGACATGGCAGTGTGGGGCACACCCACCTCATTCCTCTGGCTGGCACAGGGAGCCACGGCACAGACATCAGTGCTGGCGTGTCCTTCCCTTGTTGGGTATTTACCCAGAGTCCTGCCTGGGCATGTTTGACATTAGAAGGTCAGGCTGCTGGGTTTGGACCCGTGCTACCTCTCACATGAGTTATTTTATATCCAGTTTCTACACACCTTTCCATACTGCAGCCACACATGGTGAGCATGTCTCAGATGCCATCAAGAATTCAGGCTCTGCTTAGGAGAGGTGTAAAAGCTGCCAGGCTGCCAAGGGCTCAGGCTCTTTTTGTTTTTCCTGTATATAAACTGAAATCCCAGTTTTGTGATAGCAACCTCCCAATGGCTCCTTGTGCAGACTTTCACTAGAGGCTCATCAAGTCTTGCAAAGAGCTCAAACACAGGCAATAAGCAACTTTCCTCGCTCCTGCCTCAATCATACAAGAAGGGAAAGATAAAAAATTAAGGAAGGAATAAATGTACCCTTCCTGCCAAATGGATTGACAGCAGCAAGGGCAGTTCAATTTCATTAATAAAGAGAATTTTGTGTTCCAACTCCCAACCTGAGAAAAATAAATTAACTGAGTGTTCAGAGAGCTCTACTCCTTGCTCACAAATCATAAATGGCTTAGCAGAACACCGCTGTTTTGGAAATAAAGAAGAAAAGGACAAAGGAACATAAACAAAATAACAGGCATCCACCAGCTCCCAAAATGATACTTGCCAAAAGCCCCTTCTCATTGCTTGCTTGCACAGCTGCTAGAGCAGACCATTGCTCCCCTGCTCTGGAAACACTCCACTCACAGCTGACAGTGCAGGGGGACTGCCACACACCTGCTGAGTAGCAAAGGCTTCTTCAAGCTGGAGCTATGATAGTGTAGGGACCCCTGACCAGACCCTCTGGGTTGCTGCTTCTTGCAGTTTTTCTAACTCCTTTAGCAGCTCCTCTTAAGTGGCTCCAGCTAAGCATCTCCCACCACCTGCAGTTCCTGTTCAGCACTCCTAATCCTCACTGGGTCCTGGCTTTTTGTTGCACAAAGACAACTTCTTCTAGAGACTTTCCTGGTCCTCTAGTTTGGTGTATTTTTATCAGCCAAGACTGCAAACCATTACATGAAGCTATGGGTGGTCACCTACTATGGCACAGCTAGACCCAGCTTTTCACACTTGGTCATCCTCATTATCCTCATTATCCTCATTTTTATGACGACGATGATGATGTTTTCTTACACAAATCCTCCCTTATGTGCTAGCATATGTTGATCAGTATTAGGCCCACCTCTAGGCTTTTTCAGCTCTTTTCTCTCCAGCTGAGGCCAGTAGAGCAATTCTGTCCCTATAGCTCTCCATCCCTCTGGGCCTCCTTTCTGATCAGCCAATAAAACAGGAAGGAAAACAGTATCCAAGTTTGTTCCTTGTATCTTATAGTCAGCCTGAGCCTCTCATTAGGGTCACTAAAACATAGGAGTTGTCCTATATAAGCCTTAGGGCAGTTCTCTGTTTATAACAATTTAAGATCCCACTACCCTATCTGTGCTGCAGACAAATGAACTCAGAAAGGCTGAGGGATGCTAGCGAGTTGGTGCGTTCCAGTGCTTCTCCACTCCTTCCCTGTTTTCTTAGAGCAGGCACTATTCCCTTCTCAAAGCAGGGAATTAGTAACACTAATGGGGGAATGTGTCACCCCTGCATGCTGAGGGTGACTCACAGAGTCAATAGGGCCTGAGCAGCTGAGAGGAACAATGAGTTGTGCTCTCAGTGCTTTTTTTGGCTACACCATCGCTGGAGCCCGGAACAAGGGCAGTGATGTCATGGCCATAGGCTTATTGTGTGAGTATCATATACAACACTACAAGCTCTCTGTGATCTATTACTTCCACATTAACGTAACTTGGGGCATATATACACACAAAGAGTTGCCAGAGCCAAGAGTTAAGTCATTTGGAACAGATTGTTTTATTTCAGGCTTTTAGCGATAATGCTTGTCAGTCCCAACAGGCTCATTCTGGAGAGGTAGTACCTAGCTCAGTGCTGAGCTATATAATTTAGTCAAGACCTCAGCTATAAAGACAGAAGTTTGGAATGTATAAATGGGCAGACAAGAATCCTGCTAAGAAATAGCTTACATTTTTCTGACAATTAGCCATTGTTGCAAGTATTTATATAGAGCGTAAGAAAAAGTTCTGTGGCAAAGAACAAAATTACTCCCAGCCATTTTCAAGAAAATTACTTTGAAGCATTTTGTGCACTCGTATTTGAACAAGACTTTTCTCCATTAGCCTCTGAGTGGAGTGGGGGATTGTTCCTTCCTCTCAGAAATGTGCTGTGTGTATTAAGTGGCCCGTCAAAGGAGCCAGTGCAGGAGGGGTGTGGAGCTGGGCATCCAGTGCCAGTGTAATCAGAGGCCAGCCCCTGGGTCACGCAGGCAAGCTGCAACTCGCTGTAACCTGCCCGGAGTGTGTGCTGATAACCGAGGCTGTGGAGTTCACAGACGAGCTGTTAGCAAACATCCTCATCCCAGGAACTGCAGGGCTGAAGGCTGCACCGGGCTCTGAGCAGCCCACACTGCTGTTAAACCCAGCTCAGGTCATCTGAGCTTCACATGGATGGGGCTGCAGCAGCTACTGTCCGCTTTCTGCAGGGACAGCTGTGCCAAGAGGGACAGTTCCCTGCCTTATAAAACTCTTCCCTGATGTACTGCCAGGTGCCTCAGGTGACAAGGCCTGCCTGTGTCCCGTGTCACGGGCCCCTTTCATCATTTGGTGGGTTAAGGCAGGATTCCTCTGCCCAGAAAAACAGGGGAAGCCCTGAGAATTCGTAACACAAAATCTTATCTCCAGGGAAAAAACAGAGGCATGTGTATAGAGGCTTGTTGAACCACGCATTCCTCTAATAGTTTCCCAACACTGAGCACCAGTGGGACAGTCACACACTTTGCTGCGTGTTCCCAACAGGCTGGAGCCTTTATCTGCAGGGCAGGCTGGTGCTGGAGCACTGCCAGTCTCCCTGGAGAGCAGCTGTGGCCCCCTCGGTTCCTGTGCCTCGGCACTGGGCAGCAGATTGGCGGAAGCTGGTGCAAAGCTGCCTGTCCGATTAAATTTGTTATTTTGCAAAAGGATTTAGCTTTGTTTGTTGGTTATTACTAAAGAAAAAAATCCTAAGCTGGTGCTTTAACCTGTTTTAAACCTTTCACGGGGTGAAAGAATCTGGTTCCTTTGCTTCCAAGTTGTAAACAAGGAATAGAAAGCTAAGAGAGGGCAGAGAAAACAAAAAAGTTTTAAAATACTATTTTTCTTACATTCTTTTTATTTTCCAATCAAAAATTATTTTAAATTTTCCAGTACTAAAAGGCTGCCCCATCAGAAGGGTTGCTGAAATTTGCTTCTGAAAAAAATCTGACAACAGGTCATCAGCCATCCCAGACATACTCCAGCTCCCACACATACCTGCTGTCTCTCCAGGGATGTGCTAGTAAGTCCATCCAGAAGGATTTGTAGATTATAAAGATGATGAGAGATGTTCATGTTTCATAATTTTTCCTGTACAAAAAAAAAAAAAAAAAAGCAAAGGAAGCCAAATCAAATAAACCACTTACTCCAAGAAAATCTGTCTCTGTGCAAGATTCACTCTGGCTTAATTGAGCTTGTGACTGACTGTTAGTTAAAGCAAAACATTTTCAGTTGAGAAGACTGTAGGTCAGCAGGGAGTGGTAGGCTACAAATGAAGATGACTGTAAATGTATTGTTTGAGTGCAAAAACTATATTTAAATACTACTGTAGTAGCAAAGACAGGAATTGCCCATGGGAAGTGCCATACAAGGGTTGACACTGAAGTTTTAATATCTGTTCTCTGAGCCATGTGATGTTGATCATTTGTTTCACAGGATTCCTGTCACAGAATCCCAGCAATTAAAAAAACAAACATAGTTAGCTCTGTCCTTCTGTTCAATGGATGAACTTAGATCTTCTCTAGTACATAGGATTTAAACAGAGTTCTGAGAGCAGAATGAATAAACCCCCTTTTGAGATCATGGCATTCAGCAAGATACCATATCTGACTGTTTCAGAAGCATCAACAGATTTGTTTTCACAGCAGTACAGTAGATATTATGTGTTTTGTAACTGAGAGGCTGCCTGCTGAAAGTGCAGAGTCAGAAGACTTGTGTACTTGATATGGAATGACAAGGACATGGATTTTCAGTTTCTACCATGTTGCAGCACTTTATATTCAAAGTCCAGGTGCAGTTGCAAGTGTTCATTCCCTTTTGCAAGTTGGCTGTGGCTCAGCCATTCAGGGGCTGCAATGCCAGCTTCAATTGCCTCCCCTCTGCTCATCAGAGCCCTTGCCTTCCCACCCTGGCCCTACAGTGAATCTCACAACACACACACACTTTCAGCTTGGGGCCTGCTCTGTAAATAGGATGAGGGAATCAATTCATAGTAAAAATAACCCTTCTTGGCCTCAGAGCACAGTCTGGGACTGGAGAGTATGCCAGGCACACAGAAAGCAATGGACAGCCTTGTCACAGCCACCCATGGGGAATCTGGCTGACTTGCCCAGCATCACACTGGATGACAGGAGCAGTGGCCAGCTCTGCAGGGCAGCAGTCCAGCCCTTCAGTCCCATGATGACTCTTGCTCCCTCTGCAGTCCCTTTTCCTCTGGTGACCACTGCCATCTACTTTGCACAATGCAGGAGGCAGAGGGTAGTCCAGAGAGCCCTTGTGAGACCTTCACAGCCATGAGTAGCCTTCAGGTGATGTTCAAATGCTGCCCAGGTAACTTTCACCCTGGATTTCCTAGGTTTCTAAGCACTTGACTCCACAACCATTACAATTGTTTTATGCAGGCATTTTGTGTGCAATACACAGCACATGTAGATGTTGTTCTTAGGGATGTGGTTTAGTGATGAACTTGGCAGTGTTAGGTTAATGGCTGGACTTGATCTTAGAGGTCTTTTCCCACCTAAACAATTATAGAATTCCATGACTCTATATGTCCTCATGTAGTAACCTGAAGCATTAGAAGAATGAGTAAGGGAGGAGATGGGTATCTGGACAATGATAGGGACCAGATGGTTTCTCCTTGCCCTTTATGCTAGATTATTTGGAGATAAAGGAATCTGGAGGGCTTTGCAGCAAAGGTTCCTCACTCTGAGAACCTGGCTGTTGCTGTAACCTGCAGAGCTGAACTACCTGTTGGTTTCTTGCAGAAAAGCTGCCACCTGCAAAGTGCTGTTACTGTTGGAAGCAAATGGTAACTGTGATGTTCAGTACAGGCTCCTTCCTAACCCAGGGCTACTGCAAATATGTCAGTCTCTGTTGGACACACAGAGCATGCATGACAGGCTTTGTTTCATATCACTGCCTAGCAAAATCCTTTTTTTTTTGATCTCTCATAAGGGAAAATACAGAAAAGGACAGTTCATCTACAAGTATTGCCATTGCTAGGATTGTCTGTCTGGCTCCCCTCCAGTAGGACCCACTCCCAATCAAGCTGGAGAAGTCTCAAGGCCTTTTTGACATCTTCATGACACATGGGACATCCTCATGTCTCCTGCTTCCTTTCCTTTTACCATTTCAGCAGAGGATGGGGCAACAGAGTCAGCCACTTCACTTACACTCTTGTGCAGTAAGATAACTTCACCAGATCATTGTATCAGCTTTAGTGACGATCTGTGAATCTGAAAATGGCACAGAGCCAACTACTGAAGGGGCTAAAACCTGGCACTGGACTAGCTCTTGTGATGTTCACTAAAATAACAAACAAACTTCAGCTGGGTCACCCTTAAAATTATCTCTTTTCTTTCATTGCACCTGATCCATGTTCCTCATTCCCAGATTTTAGACTCAGAATATCTGTACCTTCCTGCTCCCAGTACTCCCCCAGTCTACCATTATTTTCTTAGAAGTACCTTCCAAGGCTTACACTTCTGTCTTTGTGCTGCATTGCTTCCTTCTCTCCCACTGCAGAGTCCATGGGACAGACTCAGGCACAGCCAGCCAGCTACCCTCAGGGTCTCATGCAGCACAAAGTCATTGTGGGGCACACTGGATGGAGGCAAAGTGACAGCAACCCACTTCCCACTTCCTGGAAGATGAGCAGCAGTTCACAGAGGGGATACACAACTAAAATAATCCAGCAACATGCCAATCCCACTTATTCTGAGCCACGCCACTTCTTCATAAAAAAAAATAATCTTATTGGGTGTCAGCCACACCATTAAAGGTGTATGATCATGCATGAAAGATTTTTCATACTTTTTCTATCTGAAACAGGCAGCTCTTCTTTCCCATACAATTGGAGCCTTCTCATTCTCTTTTCCAGAGGCTCCTTAAAAGCCCTGACCAACAGTTTTCCACAGTTTGATAAGTCACGCCCACAGCTCAGATTTTCTTGTTATTATATCTGTCATGACAGTCTGCAAGATACTGAAATGCAAGCTTGCTCCTTGGGTTTTCTGTAATGACCTTCCCATAGATATTTCTGCCTTAATAACCATAAAGATAATAATGCAAATAGCAGGAGTAATGATAACTATAAGGTGAGTGGTAAAATTACTCTTGAAATCAGCCTTAAATTTGAAAAATGTAGTAATATCCCTTCTGGAGAAGCCAGAAGCACTCTTCTCTTGCAGGATGAAAGGAGCTAAGGAATGTGCTGGCTGGCACTGAATCCCTGTCCTCTTGGGCCTTTAATGGGTTTCCTGCTCCTGGAGGTTCAAAGAGCAATCACAGTCTCCAGCAAAAGTACAGCAAATGGAAAACAGATTCTCTGGCTTTTACTAAAATGCCAAGAAAATAAGTTAACGAAAAGATGGAGGACTCAAAGTCACCTCATTGCAGCAGCTGAGTAAACCAAAGGGAAATCTCCCTCTGTCCATCCCCAAGGCCAGAGATAGTCCCTGCCATGGGCTGTGGGTGGGAACCCAGTTTGCAGACCCATCTCCCTGAGGAGGCTCATGTTAGCAGAGAGAGATGATATCAGACAGCTGGAAACTGCCTCTGGGCTCCATCTCCTTCACCTCTTTGTTGGGGGTTTGGTTTTGTGCCTTTGAATTGGCTTTGGGAGAGGAACAAAAGCAAGGTCAGGGCAACTTCCTTCACCGCAGCAAGTCATCATATAAATGGAGGCACATATCCAGTACAAGGCAGCTGGAGGAGCAGAGATAGGGGCTAACAGAGGAACCAGCCATGGCTACCACCAGCCTGGCAATGAATGGTCTCCTTCAGGCCAAACAGCCACCTGCCTGCTGCAGGGGAGGAGAGTTGTGAAGACAAGTGATGGAATACGGAGAAAAAACACCCTTAGACTGAGGATAACCCTTCCAGAGAGCTGCCTGGATATATGTAGCACAGGGGATTAATACATCAAGAGGGAGTAGAGGCACAAGTGCTGTGAGCTGCATGCTCATCTCCTGTGAAAACCTGCACAGACACGCAAGGTGGGCTCCAACAGGGTGGAGCCACACAGGAATTTCCTCAGGGGGCTGCACAGCCAAGTGCTTAAGACTAAAAATGAAATTTGCAGGTGCAGCAGAACTGAATTTAGGACCAGCAGAGCACATGTTTTTTTTCCAGAGCAGGGCTTTGATATAATAAAAAATATGTATAGGCCAGGATTAATTAGTGGAAGTTAATATAAGTACATGTTCTGTATAAAAAGGCAGTCTTGCACAGTTTTCTCTTGCTCCTGGCCCTAGAGAATGCACTCACACGACCAGTAACTCCTGCAGCATTGGCACACCATAGCACTGCTGTGTTGTCAGAGAGGCTTCTTTTCCCTGAGAAGAGCTATTGCTCTACCAACAGGTTTCTTGCTTAGTATTCAATAAACCCTGCCACACAGGGCAAACTGAATCAGCCTGTCTGAAATGAAAAACCCTCCAAGTTGCTTTGCATCACGTTTCAATTCTACCTCAGATTACTTGAGATTAAATCCTATCGTGAGTGGCAGGGAAAAATAGCTAACAAGTCTGAGCACCAGCAATAATACCAACTTTGTGCTCAAACAAGGATGCTCAGTATCCAGTGACAGTACAAGTAGGTCACCCAGCCAGCTTAGCAACAGGAGCAACTTCTCCTTTAGGACTTGGTTCTGGCACTGTTCAGTCGTACCACACTCATCTGGGATGTAGCTCAGCCCTGCAGCTCCTCAGGTGCAGAGAGGAAACTGTACCCTCATAATTAGACAGTAGTGATGAAATTATTGCTAAGGATTTCTTTGGTCACCTTTTGTTACAAATTGATAGTAGTACAAATTCCTCTAGTTTTTTTTTACTGTCTTCAGAGGAAGAAGGAGTGCATTCTCTCCTAACCATATGGATGTGTAATTCCCCTTAGCCTAACAGGGACCAAAGAGAAATTGAAAGCTAAAGAGGACTGGTAAGGAATGGATGAATGAATAAAAGGCCCCCCTCATACCTGTTCTGACCTGGACATATGAGGTGGCCTTAATCCCTGACCTCCTGCCAACAAATATGGGCTACAGGAAGAGAGTTTGCGTATAAAATATCCAAATCCAGAGCCAGGCACTTTTGGAGAGTAAATGGGTTTTTTGGGTCCCATCTTTTCATACCAGGAAGAACTTGCAGTCAACACAAAATTAAAGATTATTGATTTAATTTGTTCACCTTTTGAAACTCTTCCAATCTATGTGGAGTGGAGAAATAAGTCAGTTGTAAGTAAATGTTATGACAGAAGGCCAGGTAATTTTTCCTAGACGAAGATGTTTTGACTTAACATGTTTGGACAATACAAGGTGAAAGTGGCCTTTTCTCACTGCAGTTTGTTGGGTCTGTAGACATTAGCTAGCAGTATCTGTCTATTCCAGGCCTCATCCCCTCTTCTTAAACTGCACAAGCAATCTACATTTCAATTTTTGTAGGTACGGAAAGAAGCAATAGCAGAATGGGAAGGGAAAAGCAACAATTTTGAAGCTTCCAGTACAACAGAGACACACTATCTCCCATAAATGTCTAAATACAGTTTGAATATGGTCTTTCCTTTATCAACCCCATACTGTTGCAAACAGTCTTTTTGGAGAGCTTCTGTGAATTAATTTAGGAAAAAAATACCCCCAGTGCTGCTTTAGAAATGGTAAAACTCTGCTATCTTCTGGGCTCTCCAGTGCCAAGGCTGGAACCAAAGACTTCTAGATGGGTTAAAAATCAGCTGGACCACAAGACTGAGAAGGTAGTGATGATCAAGGGCTTAGCATCTGCTCACACCTAGGAATAAAGGGTGTGCACCAGAGGCTGATCCTGTGGTCCATATGCTTCAACAACAACCTGGGTAATAGGGACATGCACCCTCATTGGAAGATGGGAAATTATGACAACTGACACAACAAATGACATCTTCAGTTGAGAGGCACCTCAAAGACGTAAGGATTGTAGCAAGAGAAACCTCACAAAGTCCAGCAGAGAGAAATGCAGAGTTCCTCACCTGAGCTGGAATGACTCCCTGCATCCCTGGAGGCTGGGAGGGAACTGGGCAAGGTACTGAAAGTCAGGAGGTTGCAGTGGCTGTCAGGCTGGATGAGCTGACCATGCACTGGCACCACAAGGCAGCTGTGTTCTGCACTACACCAGGAGCAGCATGGCTGGCAGATCTGGAAAAGTTCTTTTCCCTGGTGCCTGACACTGATGAGGCTACAAAGGCCACGCTGTCCAGTCTGGAACCTGCCCATTGCAGAGGGATGGGAGGAAACTGGAGGGTGTCCAGCAGAAATCTACCACTCTGACCAGAAATGGGCCTGGAGCACATGATTGGCAAGGCCTTGCTGAGGCAGGTGAAGGGAAGGCTGATCCAACAGCCTGCAGCTGCCTGAAGGGTAATTACAAACACCACAGATCCACGTTTTCCTCAGCAGCATCAGATCATACAACACTGAACAAGAGCCACAGGAGCTGGACACGAAGAAGGAAATTCCTATTAAGGTAGCATGGCATTGGAACAGAGAGGCCACAGAGGTCACAGAATATCCAATTTAGGCAGTTTTCAGGACACAGCTATTCAGAGTTTGGGCTGACCAGATGATGTGCTGGCAATAGCACTTCTGTGAATAATTCTGTGGGTAGACTAGATGATTTCTACAGCTGTTCCAATCACAATATCTATTGTTCTGTGATTCTTTACAGTCACTAGTCAGTGATTTTGACAAGGGGATTTCCCAAAGTTCACTGCACAGATAGAGTTATTTCCTAGCAGACTTAGATCATTGCATGCCTGACAGCTATTCTTCCTCTAAAATATGGTGAGCAGCATTAGAGTTAGATTTACTCCTGCTGAGCAACATGATTCCCATTCATTATTCTGACCCTAAGTCAGCCACAGATCATACTTATATAGAACTCGAGTTTGAGATGGATGCTCTTTGGGACTAATATTGGCATCAGCTGCACAATCAGCCTCTTCTCTAATCAGTCCTTGGTCAGAGAGGGCCTCACCAGGCAGTAACATGGGATTTTAAAATCTTACACCTAAATGATGTTTTGAGAGAAAGCTCAGACCATTCTTGATGGTCAGAGAACACCTTTTGGATTTTCTCTTTGATTCTGAGAAGCTATAAAGATATTTTCAGAGGTATTCAGCCACAATGAAGAGATGTTGCCACAAAAATCCTGAAGCAAAGAGTCAATTGACTTCAAATAATACACTGTCACCAAAAAAAAAAAAAAATCTGAAGGCTCATGCCTGTGTCCCAGATACATAAACACCGTACCTATGCAAGAAAAGGCTCTTCCTCAGGTGACAGCAATATAAGAATCATTCCTTGCTGTGACAGCTAAAATGGGAATGCCATTCCAGGTCCTCTCTCTACCAGTGTAGTCTCTTTGTCACAGAATAGTATCCTACTAGTAGTCCTGGCTACAGACACACAACAATGACAAACAGCAGAAGTCTAAATCTGGTAACAGCAGCCCACATTTCAGTCAGTGACCCTTCAGCTGCAAAAGCTGACTGGTTCCAAGGAAAACCCCAACTCTAAGTGTTGCATTTTTACAAAGAATGAGATACTTTTACTCTGCTGTTTATGACTAATGTGTCACAAGGAGTCGGAGCTGCTAGTTAATTTGTAATAGTGTTTGTGAATCAGAAGAGGGACAGCCTTGTGGTTAGGGCTGGACTGCCATTCAGGATGTCTGGGTCCAATTCCTAGTCTAGCATAGATTTTCCTTTGTAAACTTTGGCAGGCTGCGTAATCGCTCATCGTCAGTTCCTTGCCTACGGATTTTTCCTCCCGTTGGCTTTTTGGCCATCTGATTCATTTTAGTTGTGAAGTGTTTCTGTAGTTTCTGACATCCAGGAAAGTACAGAGTAACATGTATGATGTAACAAATTATGCTTTGAGCTGCAAATATCTCTAAAACAGCCTAAAGGCTGGTGGTGTTTGCTTCAAATGGCTAACAAACACACTTGAAGAAACCACCCTGGACACGTGAATGGTCAGCAAACAGAAACTACATTCAATAGTAATTGTTTATAATGAATCTGGTTAAATATCTGCTGCTACTATTACTTTTGAAACCAGTACCAGCACAGACATATTTAGTACCATTTAATGCCAACCCATTTTAAGTGATGGTACAGGTTTCCTTTGGTATTTCTATCACCTGTACTGTATTAAAAAAAACCCAAGTATTTGAGGTTTTTTTCTGATCATCAAATGTGAAGCAAGAATTTTATGCTTCACATTTTAAAATATTCTTTACAAATTGCAACATTCAAGTGCTTATCAGTGATGTCTCCCAGGGATGATACCTCTGTCTTTCAACATAGAAAATATTTTTAAAACTGAACCTACTGCTGATTAGATTGCTTTACAGCATGAAATTTTCAGGGGTTGATTGAAATGTCAAGAAAATACAAAAACAAATGTGGACATAATTATCTCTGTCTTACTGTCATACTCCAGAAGAACTCTCTTGGCACCAGGAGGTCTAGATTTAAAGAAATAAAGTCAAAAATAAGCAAGTAACATTTTATTCACTTGTCTCTTTGGACCCCAGAACGGAAACACACAGATCTCAGGGTGACAGAGCTAAAACTTATTTTTTATTCTACCAGTGGAGCTCTGTACCCTTACAGACATGCCAAAAGCTGTCCCCCCAAAAGAGTAAAGCACAAATATAGATACAGAGTGGGGATTTAATTAGAAAACAATGGCAGACTCATGTATGTGCCTGGAATCAAAGAGAGTAGGTGGATATCTATAGAATTAGAGACAAAGATGCCAAGAGAAAAATACTGACAAAGAAAAGCATCTGGTTTTCTATCAGAAATGAAATAATCAGGGTAAAATCTATGTACAGGTCATTTGAGGTTTTTGTACTAAGCAAGAAAAAGAAAAGACAGCGTCCACAAAGTCCAGCAATGCAGTCAGGTGAACCCTCATTAAAAACAGTCTTTGTGCAAGCCAGGCACCTTTCATTCTGAACTGGGGGAATCATAGGTTGGAGTTAGTGGCACACTGTCAGTTCTGGGACACAGCACGAGCTGGAAAGTTCTCCAACAGTCCTAAAGGGCAACAAAACCAGAGAATGCAGTGGGGCTTTGACCCCTACAGAAGATAACGTGACCCGAGTGGAAAACAGCTGCATATGCATTAGCTCTGCATACAACACAGAGAAGGATCCCAGCAGAGGTCATTGTGCCAGGCAAAGTGCAGCTCTTTATTAGATACAGCTCTGAATGCAGTGCTACTACCAAATTCACACAGCTCTGCCCCTGTAGTCATAAACCACAAAGCCTGAGGGACAAAGGAGCAAGCCCCCAGGGAAGTGAGGCAAAATTAGAGGTAGGAGGTGATGGACCCAATGAGCTTCCTAAGACTTGCTGTGCTAGGGTGAGAAAGGCTTGCAGAGATTTTGGACAAGGATGCTGAACTCTGAAAAAGCATTGCTGCAATTTTCCAGAATTTTCCAGAATCTGAGGTCCTATCTGTTGGCCATTCTTCTGTACCTTATGAGCTAATGAGGACTTTTTCCCCTGAAGCCTTTGAAAGCCATTAAGAAAGTAAATATTCCTTAAAATACCGTTCTCCCCTTCCTTCAGTTGTGTTTAGAAATAAAGCAGATTCTCATAGCAAAGAGGTCTGAAGAGAAGCTAATGTTCCATAACCCTGCTGCATGATCCTAGGCTGGCAGCAGAATGGTACAGCTCAGTTTGGAGGCTCCAACAAACACCAGCTGAATCTGCCACCTCAAAACATGGGAAAGCAAGAACTGATGGGCTCATCTGAGGGCTCAGCCTCCCTGCTGCCATATGGTGCACCTAACAACTTACCAAAACAGCATTGTTGGATAAAGGGAAGGCAGTAAAAATAAACAAAAAAATATACTGCAAGAATGAGGTGGAAGGGCTAGATTAATCAGTTAGACCTCTCCTATAACACAGCCATCATTTCAAGCCCTCTCAGTTCTTGGTGAAGCAGCTGCCAGTGTTGTTTTAGAGACACAATTTGCAGTTTCTGCCGGCCTGTGCCTGAGACTGTCACAGCTGGATAGCAAGGCCTGACCCCTGCTTCCTCAGGCCACACAGCACCTCCAGGACACTAAAACCAGTCCATTTTAGCCCATTAACCATCCCAACAGGTTTCTTCATCTGGCCACCTGCACTGACTGTGACAGCCACTTCTGGTCACCAGTGACACCTGTGCTTTAACAAGAACACGCACAGTTTAGATACACACACACACACTCACTCCATTCTGTCCAAAGAAAGGGGGTTTCAAACAACATGTTCTAATCCATCATTTAGACTGGATTTTTGCTTCCCTCAAGTACAGCTATTGCCTAAGATGAAGGTATTCCATCTCTTACTGTGCATATTTAGGTACCACTGGTTTACCCAGCCTATGGCATGTAATTAAAAGCCACAATATCCTTCCCTTTTATGTTTGAAACTTTTCTTTTTAAACTTCATGATAAAACCTAAAGTGCCAACTGAACAGACTCAAGCCTACCCATGAATCCCTTTCTGTCACTTCCCAAGATGGTGAGAGGGGACACTGTCCTCACCAGACCACACATTTTTCTCAGCAGAAGGATCTTCATCCCCTTCAAACTTGAGCTGTTCAGCTCAGAAGGAAAAGCCTGCTTCAGTGGTTAAAAGCTGTACAGTGTTGGTATTACAACTTCTATAAACCAAAGTAAACTCCTTCCTGTCGATCTCTGCCATGGACAGTAACAAGGGTGGTTACATTACATGATATTTATTTGCTGGGAAACAGGCAGAGGACACACATGGATAAGCTTTTCACAAAGCTTCTACACAGCTCCTGTGCCTGTGCCAGCTTTTGGAAACCACTCACCAAGGCTGGCTTCGAGCAGGAGACCTTAATTCCATCATTCCCAGGATGATGGTTTTTGTCCCACCCTCGATTTCTCACGCATCAGAATGTCACAGAAGATAAACAGACTCAGCAGAGGACCACGGTGGGAAACAGCCTCACCCAGCTCATGAGGAGCCATCAGAAACCAGCCTCTGTCAGAGCAGCATTGTTTTGACTCAGACTCTGAAGCACACTGTGGCAGTCTGGTCAGGGCCAGGCCTTCATCCTGCCTTGAATGTAAACATGCATGAGGCTTCTTTTACC
Source organism: Rhipidura dahli (assembly GCA_013399225.1). Lineage (NCBI taxonomy): Eukaryota > Metazoa > Chordata > Aves > Passeriformes > Rhipiduridae > Rhipidura > Rhipidura dahli. Next base: position 138,318 of record VXAC01002507.1, read on the forward strand.
ACATGTTTTGGGAAGCATCAACAGCTCTTGGCAAGCAACAGGAGAGAGATGACTGAGAGGCTACTGGCATGCTCCTTAAGCTGATGTCATCTTACAGGCAGACTCGAGCCCTGGGTGCACGCACTTAGTCACACATACACAGAGCTACAAGTCACCAAACTTTTGTTATGGCTAAAAAATTTAATTAGTTATGTTTGGCTGGAGAGTTCTCCCTCCCTCTCGGAACTGCTGCAGTGTTTCTTGCTCCAAATGGCAAGGCAGCTGTTCCCTCAGAGCACCCACCGTCAAAACACCAGGATAAATCTGTCAGGGAGCAGCAAGGGCAGGGCTTCTCCTAAAGGGAGGTGAGCCAGGAGCCAAAGGGGACCCTTGCTAGCCAGGTCTCAGTCCCACATTGCAAGAGAGAGGCAAGCCAGACAAACCCAGAGGTGATGGTTAGGTCCAACCAAAAATTCGGGTCAAAATGCAGTATAGTGGGGATGGGACAAGTTCTGAGGCCAAGCCACAAAGTCAAGGAAAAGGACCAGATCCAGTGCTCACCAGGCATGTCCACAGTGACAAAAAGCAACCCATGAAGATAAACCACAAGTTTAGATCCAGTTCTACAGGCTTCATAACCAGAGAGGAGCAGGGCCATAGCTGGACAGGAGACCAGTGCTCCTCCAGTGTGGAGCAAACAAGCAATGAACACCCAGTGCTGAGCTTAAATAGAGCTCCTGGGCCCATGGGTGTGAGCTCCAGGTGAGCTGTCTCAGCGTTATTGGGGCCATTAGTGAGCTCAGGGCTCTGAAAAAAATACAGAGGCTTCATTTTTTTTTGTGTGTCAGATAAGAATCTGAGGAACATGATCAGGCTGAAAACTGTAGGTATCTTGGGAAATTTCAGAATCAGGGTTGATTGTACAACTTTCTTTGCTTCCCTTATGCTTATGCATCTGTTCTCCAGTCCTTGATTACTGGATCACAAACTGACTTTTTCTCCACAAGTTTTCTGCATCATTTAACACCCTGTTCTGACTGAATGACCTGTTACCTCCTCATAAGTTTTGGTCCACTGTTCTGACACTATTCAAATGCTGTCCTGAGGTGAGAATTATTCTTTTTCCCATAAGCATTTCAGTGGTTCTCATTGCTGAAGTTCCATAAATAATAAACAGGGCACATTCAAAACATCCCTTCCAGCTAAGGGGAGATTATGAGACCTTCATATAGATGTAAATTTGAGCTAGTAAGGGATTATGTTCAAAAGTACTCTATTTCAGTATCTTAAGTGAGATGTCTGAGATTTTGGGGTTCTTTTCTGTCTGTGTAGCACTATTTAGAATTTTATATAATCATAGAGAAGTTTCAAATGACTTCAGCTGCAACAATGACTACCTGGCCCTTGGGTTAGTAAAGATAAGGGCTGTTGGGTCACAGTGTCTGACTTCCTCTATTTTACAGACTTACATATAATTTAACTAAGTTATCCCTGTAATTTACTAAATACTTCAGGATTATCCAAGGAATGAATCCAGTAGCTAGGAAGGCAGTTAGTCTCAATTTGAAGACCTGAAGAGATAAAGAGCTGATGATTTGCTTGGTTGATTTTCGAGGGATGATTAATTACTCTCGCTGTTAAAGCTTTATGTCAACTTCCTCATATGAATCTGAGGCTTCATCTCACAGACATAGGTGCTTACTTTACTCTTCTCCACTGGATTAGAGATTCTTTTTACATCTGGCATTTATTCCTCAGGAACATATTTGTAACCTGTTTTCCAGCCACATTTTAAAAATTTGGTGGGCAACTCACTAATGGACATATTCTTCAGCTCTTAAATAATGTCAGTTCTTCCTTTACACAACAATTTTTAAGACTTTCTTCTTTTTCTATATGTAAACACGAGTCCAAGATGTCACTCTCTGGAGTTAATTACAGCAGGATTGAAAAATTTTCAAGTCAGTTTACAGTGTCCAAAACTAAGAGGGCCAAAAAATGAGAGACAGAACATAAACTCCTACAGAGAACTGTAATTTAAAGGATTTTCTCAGAATTTCATTTGGACTTTTTGGCACAGTTAGGGATAGAATTCATTTCCCTAAGATGTCTTTCAGCTGCCTAAATCATCAGAGTGCCCTTTCTTTTTCAGCTACTCCCTGACACATAATTTATGCATTTTCTGACTTCTGGAAGAAATGAAGCTGGGCTCCTGCAAACAACCGCTTCCTTAAGTCCAGGTTTAGCCTTGGAACAGGTCTGCTTGGTGGACCCTTCTGAAGGGGGCCTGTGGAAAAAATAGCTCACAGTCATGTAACTAAATGCTGATTCATAAAGCTTATGTACAAGGAAGGGAAACAAAGTTTATGTTTCCTAAAGTTTGGGTGCTTAACTTTTTGACCTTAATAAGGTTCTTTTCACATGATATATGGGCAGGGCAATCCCTAGGCTTACCACAAATCACACTGGAAAAAAGAATTCCCTCTGGCAGCTGTATATTGGTACATGCATGACTCACCAAGGTTGGCACTTTGACCTGCACTTCATGGAGAGCAGGCATGTGTTTGCATTCATCACCTGTGGCCATACGGACATCCTTGCAAATATTTTCTGCCAGGAGAGAACTGGGAACAGTCAGGGCATTTAAAATGCACTCTGGACTCTGAAGGGAAAAGGTCACACTGGAGACAGGCTTTCCTTCCCCATTCCCTTGAGTTCATCTGTATCTGCATTCTGGGCCTGGCCCATCCTGGTTCCTTAGGCAAACCCCATTCTCCTCGTGTTGTTTGGTTTAATATTTGTCCTGTTCTTCCCCGTCTAAACATGGTGCCCACCGAGTCCCAATGTTTGTCACCAGTGCCACTGGCCTTGGCTGAGCCATCCAGTGCCTCTATCCCTGGCTCTCTATCCATGCTGTCTCCCCTCTCTGACTTTGCCTACCTGCTTATTTCTTCTCTCAGACTCCCTCCCCAGACATCTGTTCACTCTCAGAGCACCCCTTTATTTCAGACTCTCTCTCCAGCCCATCCCAGTTTTCTGTTTGCCCCTTGATCCCTGTGAGGTATCTGCCTTCCAGAAGATCCTTGTCAACACCCTGCTCTTCCTTGGTCTGCAGTTCCTTGCCCAACTGCTCCTTGCCTTCCCCATCACTGCACATGAGATCACATCTCTGCTGTCTTTCCTCACAGACTTTGTCCCACTGGTCCCCATATACTCTGCTCTTGTCTCCAACCCTGTATTGTCACCTAGCCAGACTTTACTCCTAGTTTCCTCCTTCACAGCAATCTTCAATCCCAGTGTCATCAGCTGGCTTCCCATTGCTCCCTGGACAAATCCTCTCTTCCCAGAGCTGGTTCTTGTTTTCGCTGTGTTTAAACCATGGCTTTCATGGTAGCCCTGATGTCAGCCCAGCACAGGGAGTGTGGCATGCACAAAGCAAGGGACAGAGATGCAGAAATATCACCATGCAGTAGCACATGCCATCAGCTCCTCGTGACCACAAACTGGTGTCTGTCTGCGTGACAACTCGCACCATGCTGAAAATGTGGGGCACTTTGCTTGCCTTTTATTGAAGGGGGAATTGCTGTGAATTACTGTGAATTTTATGCAGAGTAAGAATGAACGGGGATAATTGCTACGTATCAGTTCACACAAAGCAATCTGCTCCCCTGCATTTGTTTGTTCATGTTTCCACACCCACAGACTGCCTTGCTTCAGTCCAGCACCTGTTGCACCTGAGACTTGCAATTGCAGGGGAAGATCTCAGTGAGCCTCTGTGCCTCAGAAACCTGCATAGTACAGGGAGACTCTGATACCCTTAGGGTAGATCCTTGGCAAGACTGTGCTTAGCAGGTGCTACCTGCAGGTACCAGAAGTTTGAAACTTGACCAAATTTGGCCAAATTTTTATAATCATTAAAAAATCAGGGACTGCTACATTTCATTGGCTCTTTTCACAGCTGAAGTTGTCAGATTCACAAGGAAGCAGTCACAGATATTCTTCAGTATGGGCAAACCAACTCTTCCTTTGCTTGTGTGTCTGGCTTTATGTCTATTAAGCCTCCTGGTTTACTTGAAATGTTCCATTTATTCTTCTTAAGGGAGGCACTCAGAGTGGAATATTCTATCCTGAATGGTCACCAGAAGGCAAATTTGTCAAAAGGTAAACCAGTATCTTCCAGTAAGTTACGATCAGAGACATCAGGTGGATGGCAGGTCTGCAGGGCACCTGCTTGTAGAGGACAGTGTTAAACCAGCCACGGGGTATATTCTGACATAGTGCAGTCTGATGGAAACAAAGAACAAATTGTAATTGCATCTATACAATCTTCAACAGAAACATATGTGATCATTATGCTAATGATGCTGCTGCTGCTGCTACTATTATTATTATTATTATTATTATTATTATTATTATTATTATTAATAATAATAATAATAATAATAATAATAATAATAATAATAATAATAATAATAATAATAATATGTTGAGCACATATATGCAATCCCAGGACTGTTTTCAAGCAAGAGAGATTATTATACATTAATCTAGCATAAAGCTGGGCTGAGTGATAGGAAACATATGTTTCTTGGTAGTGGTGCTTGCACGATGGTACGAAAAGAGTCCTGACATGCTATAGGTCTCTGGACAATTCTGCTGTGGATGTGCTGTGAGTCACTGCAAACAGATCATTGTATGTTTCTGAATCACTTCCTGCTCGAGGGGTTTCTCCACTCCTTCCAGAGATTGTGTGCTGGGGAGGAATTCAGTGGGCTAAAGCCCTGGAGACCCATTCTGAATGCTTTCCCTTTCCCTTCCCTTCTGTGCAGCAGAATGACTCAGACAGGGGATGACACCTTGAACCAATGTCATTATTCCCTTATTGGGATGGGAGAACCTTATGGGGAGTCCAGAAGGAAACTGAATTCTCTATTTTATTTTAAGGATAACGCTTCTGTTTTACTTTGTTTTTGTTGTCGGCCTTTTACCATTTATGGGGGTTTTTAGGGGAAATGGGTTTAGAAGTTAGAAAATGGTGCTGTGATAAAACAAAGGTTGTTTCAGCTGTTTTGAATACAGTTGCAGTGCTTTGCCCCTCTGTCCCAAAAGTATTAAGGCCCAGACCACAGAAATGGTCCTTAGACACCTAAGTACCTCAGAAGCCTAATTAACTTTACAACTGTTAAGTGCCTTCATTTAGACTCCCAGAACATTCATAGGTGCTTCTCTTAGATCTGTGCTGTTGATTTGTCATTATTCTGATAACACAAGAGACTGTAAGCCTGGCAGAAGATAGCAGATAGACCAGCACAGAATTAAAAGTTTTGTGTGATTTGCAAAGTCCCGAAAGTCCTGCTTTGCATAAAAATATTGTCAATAGACTGTTTTAATGCATTTTCATAAAGAAAAACATCTCCATTTAAGGGAAATGTATTATTTTCCTAGTGTTTAAAATGCTCCTGGTTTCATTTGACATTTCCACTAGAAAATACTCTCTTAATGACATTTTTTCACAAAGAGATAAGCCATTGTGAATTACTGAAACCTTGCATTTCAAGGGCCTTTTAGTTTGCTTTTCCCAAGTTATACTGGACTGATACATGATCTTTTGGCAAATCAGTATTGTGATGAAAGTACAATCAGTTCCCAAGTAATTGCAAAATTATTTTGACTTCAAGAGATGCTTATCCTGAATGCCAGCTAATGCAGTACTTCCTCACTAAATGGCAGTAAACAGTAGTCCTGGATGAGCTGTGCTTGTTCAGAAATTATTTAGAGCTGTCACATCTGAAGGAGGTGCATTTCACTGGAGCCCGATTTTCGATCCATCAGTGCATAACACGGGGCTGTCATCAGGGCAGTTGCTGCTGCCACTTGCTTTCAGAAAGTGTCTTCAAACTACACTTCTCCCCATGCCCCTTCACCAACAAAACCACAGAATGCCAGATGCATGTTTATTTCATAGGTCATCTGCTTTGCTTTCATGTAGGAGTGGATGGTTCCTGGACCTCAGTTCTTAAAAGCTTGTTCCATCTCATCTGTTTCTTTTTAGATGTGCCAGGCTTTGGTCTGATGACTTTCTAACATTATAGACATTCTTATGTCTTCAGATTTTTTGCTGAAGGAAACCTTTGTAGCTGACAAGCCACTTATTTTTTGCAAAATTCTATAATTTAGCAATGCTAAATGCAGGTCACAGTTAACTTCCTTACATCCTTACTCTTTTCCACTGGGTGGTTTCTCATTTTGATAACGCTTCCTACCAACCTGTTGTACTGAGTGTAAATTTGGACCAGGAATAAAATATGTCATATTGTGTTCATCACAGACTCAGATCTGCTAAAACTGCAGTGCTGTGGTAGCAACTAGCATTGCCAGATGAGTAGACCAAGTAAAAATGGATTTGGTCACCTTTAATGGCTATCTAGTAAGGTTGCCTCTGAAATAAATACCTCATTTCTCCAACATAAAGGAATTTATGCCAGACTGCATCAGCTGACCAGCTGTTCCCATGCCATGGGAGTTTTCACTTGACTGGCCTGTGATTTCAGTAATTGTGACAAGCCTTAACAGGTTCCCTCTCCCTTGGAAGATATCCTCAAACTCTTTTTCAGTTGTTTTGATCTTCTGCCTGTTTGGTGAATTACCTCTTTAATGAAATTAAGGGAGTGGCATGTTTTTATTCGTGGATAATATTTTTTCTCTTGGTGTGATTATAAATTGTACTTCTTCCAATTTGCTAATTGCCCATGAGTTTAGTCACAACTCTAATAGGAATTAGCTCACCGCACTAAGTCCTGGGTTTCATTTGTTCATATGGTCAATTGCCTGCAGTTTTATTTTCTGTGCTAATGTGCCCATTCCTGGAAACACTTCACCAGCATCATGTTCAAGACACAGGCATTTCATTTGCTTTTGAGAAGGTGGTGCTTTAATCCTCTGCAGCACTGCTCACTGGTCCCATGAAGTGTTGCCTGCAAACATGGTGCTGTTGGGCTCTCTGTCCATGCTGAGCAGTGTCTTGGACAGTGACAGAAATTACTGTGGTCCTTGAAGGTTTTTCCAAATCCCAGCCATTGTCCTGACTTGCAGTTTTTGTAGATCTGTGTGCAGTTTATGAGGCAGCTCCATGCTCAATGTTCTGTTCTGCTGCCACTCTCCTGTCTTGTAATGCATCCTCTGTGGCCTGACAGCACTGTGTGTCTTGAGTAGCTTTGAGTACGAGTTAGGTAATTTCCTTTGGCTGGCAGATTTTAATGGCATTTCCAAAAAATAACTCTGGCTCATCCAGTAGATTTGGGCTGCTTTTTCTCAGGCTGTTTGCTGTCTTCCTAAAGACTCAGCTCCTCAAGATCAAGGAGGTTGGCTTTTCAAACCCCTGACAATACAAAACTCTGGTGCCCTTACCCCTGGTTCTCCTACTGCTGAATGGTTCACGTTTCATTTTTACTTCGAAGCCAGTGCTCTTCAAATTCCTGTGACGCAGCATCCTGGTGAGCTGCAGATGTCAGGCTTAATTCAAAACTATTAGAAACATCCAGTAATTCAGAACCAGTTATTGTCAAAAATGAAGCTACCTCCGAGTGATGTAGAAGCACTCAGCTGAAGGGTCACCTAAGCATAATTCCCTGTAATCACTGAGCAGTGGAGGCTGAAAGGACACAGAGCATCCACACTTCCACACACAGTCAGTCCAGTTATCACTCCCCAGCATCTTAGAGCAAGCCAGGCTCCTCCTTTTCCATGGCCCCCAATATCTGCTGGTAGACAACAAGCCCTGTTTAAATTTTTCAAATTATGCACCATACTCCCAGAGAGCATCAGCTCCAGTAAGGTGAAGGCTTCAGTGACCCCACTCTTCCACTCTGAGAATTTTCTTACCTTTTTTTTTTACCTGTAGGAACCAGGGTGGTACTCAAAATCATTTCATTCAACCAAATGTAGGCATGTATCCTGTAGATGTGTATATTTGACCTGGTCACCAGCACTATCATCAGTGGGGAGGAATACAGGTATTACTGTGAAACAGCTGCTCTCAGCCTGAGGTATGTGTTTCAAATAGTTTGGACTAACCAGGCTCTGAAACCTCCAGCTGATCCCTACTGATATTAAACTTTGTCCAGACTGGCTGCTGCAGATATAAAAATGAGATTCATGTGTGTTTAATGTTGGGTGACAAGTACCTGATTGGAGGAGTGTGACAGAAACCTGCTTTATTCAGTTCCTCACTCCCAACTTTTCAGCCTGAGTAGCATAAACCTGGGCACAAGAATGTGGTCTATCTAGAATTTATAAAAGTTTTCAAGCTTTGATCATGGAAGAAAAGTAGAGTGCAACAGGGGCAGTTTCTCCTGGAAGGGATGCAGTGGCTGGAAGGATGCAGCCACCAGATTCCAGTTTCCCAAGTTTCTGCTTCAAAGTCCAATCTTAGACATAATGCTGGGTGCATCAGATATTACTCATATTTTCCTGACATTCCTTACAGACAAAAAAAAAATCCTGTAAAATCACCCAAGTGAAAATCAAAGCAGGGTTTGTGTCATATTGGCAGCAATGTCACAGGAAGAGAGTGTTGTGCCTTTTCAGCTGTGCAGACAAAAGCCAGGGGTCTGCCAAATTGTCTAGTTTCACTTTAACAGTGGGAAAGGAGGTGCAGAAGAGAGCCCAAGTTAGTGGAGGCTGATCTCCACACAAAATAGCCACGGGCAGACTTGCAGTTGTTGGGCAAGTGCTGGGGGCTGGCAGGGAGGGACACCATCCTTCCAGCCCTGCACCACACTCTGCTGAGCCACAGCATCCACAGGGGCAGCTGCCTCGGGCTCACCCCTGCCAGGGCTGGTGATGTGGCTGTGCTCTGGCAGGGGTGCAGCTGCAGGCATGGGCTGTGCCTGCATCATGCGTTGCAAGGGTGGCTGTTACCACGAGAGCTGCTGCCTTTTGACCCTCCTGGTGAGTCTGTGCTGGCCAGGACTACGTGGCACTAGGCTGGTAGGCAGCCCCTGCAAAATCATCTCTTGTTTGCCTGGGAATGCCATCCCCATTGATCACTTTCCAGCTGGCTTATATTGATTTAGCTTAATTCAATGCAAGTGTTTTGCATGTAGAAAAGGCTCTGTGAATGTTCCCATGAGGTCTAAATCAGTTCTTCTGTCTCTCTTGCTCTTTAAATCCTAGTGTCACTCATGTGTAGCTTTCCTGCACTCAGTACATGCCTGTTCCTGGGGGGAGTAATTGCCAGGGGCTTAATTTTAGAGAGGAATGCTCACCCTGATGTCTGGGAATGAAGCCTGGCATAGCCAGCTTCAAAGACTAGAGAGATCTGTTGCTGAGTTTAAAAGCCATCTTTCCCTCGACTGGGATTTGCTGTTGTATCCCTTTTGCTCTTATCTTCCCTTTCAGCACATGGTAGGGCTCAGGTGCCTTCCAGACTCTTTCCATCTTTGGGCCCTCTCAAATGCACTTGCAAAGGTGCTAGCAAATTCTCACTTCTGCCTCTTGCCCTCTGCACATCTCTGAGCTGACTGAGGATGTGGTGGATTTGACAGAATCTGTGCTTAAAGAATCTCTCGTTTGACTCTCTGTTCACACAGAGCCCTGGCACTCAGCACAGACCTAAAAGATGGGTTATTTTTAATTCTAATGAACTAGCACAGAAGGAGAGAGTTCTTTGCCTTCTTCCTTCACATCACATAATAATTTTAGTCCTAATGAAGGACTCCACACCAAATATAATAGAAGGAAGAATTATTTTTCCTGTGTGCCTGTTGTTTTTCTAACAAACATATGTGTTTGTTTATTTTTAGATTATAAAATGCAATTATTGTGTTCTCTGAAGTACACAAGTAAAATTAAAAACACGTTGAGCCAACTTGTTGCTTAATTTATGTTAATTAAACTATTCAATGGGAAGGATGTTCTTGGTTAGGTTGCTTCAGTGGGATCTGGATTTTATTCTTGCCTCTGCCACAGATTGCCTGTTTCATTCATGGCAAGTCACTTTATCTCACAGTGTTTCAGTTCTTCATTCCCCAAATGAAGATAATTCTCCTTCATCTTCTCTGTTTTGACAACAAATGCTTGAATCAGGGTGTGTTTTGTACAGTATTCAGCACAGTATACCCTGATTTATAATAGTATCTATTGATAGCAGGTCATCTTGTCTCCAAGAAAAAACCACCTCTGCAAGTTCTTCCCAATGCATGGATTTGCAAACAACTATACTTTCCACCACACCCAGACAGGCGATTTCAGAGCTCTGTCAGATCATGCTCAAAACTGAGTTCTCCTCTTTCCTCAGTGGAAATATGCTGATACTGGGTTTCCAGATCCCAGGCTTTTACTCTGGAAGTTAAGAATTCAACCTCAAGAAGAGCCCAGTTCTTTCCCTGCATCCTTAAACTTTGTCTGAGCTGAGGAGTGTGTGAAATCTCATCAGAAGTTTTACTACAGATCAGGTCCAGGCCTGTGGGTTAGGTAAGACAGAAACTCTGGCTTGAGCACACTTGGCCAGCATGCCTGGAAAAACTCAGTGTCGTGTGAATGGCTGAAGGACCTGCTTCACTCTGGTGGTTTCTCACAGCTCCACCTGTCAAATAATCAGCCTCAGAATAGCTTACACCAGGAGGATCTACTCCTGGACTCCCCAAGATCTATCCCTGACTAATTGGGTAACTGTTAGGAACAGTGATGATTTTCTGTCACAGCTTGGTGTATACTCACTTGTGCTGACCATCTTCCCACTACACCTGCACTCGTTTGCTTTCCTGTTTATTCACCAGCTGTGTTTTGCCTGGATGTTTGCATTATGGTTTTGTACAATGCCTAGTGCACTGAAGACTTCAGCCCTAAGCTGGCAGCACTGAAGCAGCAGCTACCAGAGGAGCTGCCCTCTGTTTTCAGTCACTGCTGGCTTTAGCTGAATCATTTTCTCAAGCTGATCAAGTCCACTGAACCCTAGACCTAAGCCCTTATTTCTCCAAATCTGAAACCCAGGCTATATTTTCAGTAAACAGGGTGAACAGAAGCTAATGCATGATGGGATTATGCTTTTCCTTTATCACCTGACAGACTGCTTTTCAATGTCATCTGCAGTCACTACAAACCTCCCAAAAAAGGCCATGGTATCTGTGGGGCTTCCTCCCTTCTTGCTGCCTGTGTCTCCCCAAGCAGTGTAAAGGCCAGGTCAGCCCTATGATCTTTCTACCTGCAAAAAGTCCCAGTGTTGGCACACTTCTACCTACTAGAACTCCCTTCTTCACTTGACATACATGGTACCATTCTTTGCAAATGTAACTGAGACACACTGAACATGAGGTTCACAATGTGGGCTCAGAGTGCCAGTGCTTTGACTGGCTGGCCAGCTGGCCTTGGGCTCCTATCTCACAGGAAAAGAAGAGTCCCAGCCTTGCACTACTGCCAGAACACATGCTGGGTTTTGGCCCCGTGCTCCAAATGCACTTCCACTAAATGAAACACTTCCCATAGCCAACCTGGCAAGCAAAGCCCCTGTCCCAGGCATGACCCAAAGGGCCAAAGTATTCATTCTCTGATGGCTTCTGTGCTTGTATTCACAAACTGGTGAGCAATAGCAGTAGCACTGATCATTCTTAATGTCATCTGAAGTCACTATAAACCTCATTCCTTACAAAAATTTCCTGCACAGCAGGGAAAAAGTCTCCTCATTGCTGGATCTATTTGCCCAACTGCATTTTAAGCTGCATGATGCAACTCACCATGCTCATGAACAACGTGCAACAGACCTCTCTTGCTGGCTATTGCTCAGGGAAAAAGTTCTGGCCACCAGCTGACACTCCCAGGACAGATCAAACTGATGAGGCTGAAATAGAGGTCACTGAGGTTCAGAGCTGGTTCAGTTTGCACCTGGCCATTTAATTCTTCATGTGGCTGCTTCCCATCCATAAGCTGTAAGCAAAGGAGAGTGGTAGGAACCACGGATCAGGGTGTCCATGGGCATCTGCCTCCGGCAACACTCACACTGAATGAAAGCAAATAGCCTCTTGGATTAAAGCAAAAAGCCTCTGCTTCACCCTGTTTAGGCAGCTCCCTAACAATTCACACCTATTCCATACAGCCATTTCTGTCTTCCTCCTGATTCACTGAAAAAGTCACACTCACTCTTTCCGTAAACTCAGCATCCTGTCTCCTGTTGAAGTTACAAGCCAGATGTTAGCTTAGTCAGTGATTAATACCTTGAAAAGGTCAGCTTTGAATTTCTCTGCCAAGTTCACCCACCTCTCTGGGCAACTCCTTGTACATCTTCTCTTCCCTTCATAACATATTTGCAGTTGAAAAATATTAAAACTGATATACTACTTTATATTTTGAAAGCACATTAAAAATAATCTTGGGTGTTGGGAAATGTTTTATGGCTGTGCTTGAAGAAGGACCTGTTTAATCCCCTTCTCACATGGATTGCTTATAGCTCTGAAAATCTGATCTCTGGCTCTCTATGCAGTCCTGTGTACCACCCAATCACCTCTCAACCACCCCAGTGGATCTAACAATGTGAATTCAATATAATTAATGTCAGCTTTTGGTGGGGACACAGAAAGTTTACACCAAATTTTACAAATGAAGGGTCCTCTTTCTCCCTCAGTCCCAAGCCAGACTTCGTAAGCTTGAACAAGTAGTCTCACCACGTTAAAGATGAACACTATCTTTGTCACTCCCTGCACAGCTTAGCTTGTCCCAGTTCTGTCTGGGCTTCTATGTGTGCAGTACCACCAAAGAAGCTCTGCTCCCCATCAGCAAATGCAAAGTAACCCTTTTGATAGGTAATATTTTAGAGAATTTGATCTTGGATCCTCTCACATGGAGAAGTACAGTTAGGAGCAGGCAGATTTTGCCTGAGACTGCTATGTTTTCTTGTTTCTTTTGAAGTAAAAGAGGAAATGTGGGAACCATTTCTAAATTGCCTATGCTCCAGAGTGACAGAGGAAACCCAGAAACAGATAAAGACTGGCAGCTGGAACATATTGTGGTACAAGGAAGCAATTAGCTTATGGCATTAAAGAATGAAATCACATATAGAAGTGATTTGTGTCTACTGGCATTACCTGGCAAACTGGAAACTTTGGGGTAAATGCAGTCCGTGGTGCCAGGCCAGTGCTGGTGAGGCACAGAGATGTGCCACCCTAGAAGGAAGAGTCCCAGCCTTTCCTTAACAACCTCATCTGAGACCTCACAGATGTGTGGGAGGGACAAGAGGGAGGAAAGGGTCAGCAGCTTCCCCCTCTCCCTGAGCTTTCCCAGCACTGCTCTGAATTCCTGAAAAAGCTTGCTTCTCCCTGCTGTAGGGACACTTTGAGGCAGCTTTGGTCCATGTGCCTCTGGGACCTTGCATCACAAGCTGGGTGAATGGCCAGAGCCTCTCAGCTGTCCCCCTACTCTCAGCCATCCTCAACTTTGGGCATGAAAGGCTGTCCTCATAGGGATTGCTTAAAAGTTACATCACTGAGCAATAAAACAGTGAAAATACCTCAGGGTAGGCGAGGAATTTGAGATAAACATTCTTTAGCAGACATTGCAAAAGGAAGCATGGGCTCATCAAAACCAGTGAGCCATCTCCCATTGCCCTGGGTGCTGTAAGTGCAGCCCCTACACGTGCCACGGTGCAGTGCTGCCGCGGCGAGGAGCTCGGGATGGCGTTAGCGGCACCAAGTCACGGCTGCTCTGATGGATGTGTCACATTTCCTGCCCTGCTTACAGTTTCACCCTCCAAAGCCTCCGTTTAATCAGTGGCTGTACTCACAGTGGGATTTGTTTTAGGAGGGATCCCATTCACCACTCCCAGTTTCCAGTTCCGTGGGGCAGGGTTCACACATCATGCCTCATAAACCCCCTGTGTGAGGGCTTAGGAAGAAAGGACAGGATTTGCTGTTGGCGCTCTGTGAGCATGTCTTCACAGCAGGCACAGAGATACCCAACCAGATGGCTTCACTCCACTAACTTCTCAGAGGTGGAGACCAAGATCCAAAAATACACAGCAGCAGCTGGATCCATGTAGGCCAACCCCATGCTCCCTCCCCAGAAAGGTTTGGGAACAGAAACACCCAAACTGCCCCTGCATAGGCCATCTAGATGGGGCTTTTTTGCTGCATTCATCCAGCCCTACGTTTTCCAGCTCCAGACTGGTGAGCCTGCATCATGATGTGCTTCATGAGCCTATCAGCCCAGAGAATCTCCACACAGTGTCCCACTGAAGTTATGGAAAGATTCACTCTGTACAAAGGATCAGAGCAGCGTTTGTGCTCTTGGGAACCCTTCCACCAAGGACAACCATTAACCTTGCGGGGTGCAGGATCAGTTTAAAATAACTTCACTTAGAGAGCTCCATGGAAATCCCCTGCCAGTCACCCTCCTCACGTGCTTTTTGTTCTGAGAATCAACAGGCCTCAAAGGGCAGTCTCAGAAGAGGCCACATCTGTACAGAGTTTGCTTTCATCCCCACAAGGGTTCCCAAACAATGCCAGTGCCAGCCGGAGGTTTGCTGAATGGTATGAGAACCAAAGGCTTTCTTTGCCTTCTGTTCATCCATTAAAACCTTGTGAGTCAAAATTAAGAGGACAGGAGTGGGAGCTTTAGGAGGCTGTGGTTTCTCACAAATGCCTTAAGCTAAGTACTAATGAGAAAGTTAAAAAAAAAAAAAAAGAAGTCTGCAACCCGTCACCAGAGCAATGCCACAATTAGAGACAAATCCAGTGTGTGCTGCTGTACATTTATGATGCAGACAAACTAATTTAACTAATTAGGGCTGTCTACAAAATGCATATGAAATAGAACTCTGTCCTCAAGTTCCAGTGTCAGAGATTCTTGCTACTGAAGTCCAAAAGTGCATAGATACATAGCAGGGACACCTGCTATTCTCTGAGCATGGACTTAGCCCTCTGCATGGAAAGTTTTGAATATTTTCTTTATTGTCCCACCCACAACTGATGGATGAAAACCAATCAGTTGAGAAGTGTGCAAGGATAAGTGTATACAAAAGTCTCTTTGATTTCAGAATTTAAGAAACACAATCAAGAAAAAATGAAAATTCCATTTGGCTTTTCCCATTTGTAACAAATTTTTTACACATTAACTTAAATTTACAGCTTTTATGTAAGCCTAAACAGTTAGGTATTATTTAGCTTCCTTGAGAAAGCGAACATTTTTCTTTGTCTGTGCAAAGATTTGTTGTTGTTGTGTAAAAGGCTCCCGCTCCTCTGAAATTTGGGCTCTGTATTTTGATAGCAGCAGTTTGTGCAGCACAGAAACTCTGCAGAGAAGTTCAGCTGCTGCATTACTGAGGTGCTGGCACTACCTCCACAAGAATTAAAGTCATGACCACAGTAGAAGACTTCAACAACTAGTTCTGAAAAATAATTTAATGGCATTAAGTTTGATGGGAAGAAAAGAGGTAGAATTGTATTAAAGAAACAAGTTTTTAAAGAAACCCATCTTTCCGGACTAGTTTCAGACTTGGACTCTGCCTGGTTCTACCTCCAGCCAGAGTGCCTGGCATGAGCTCCCCTGCTGAACCCAATGCCCTTCTTTTGGGCACATCCATGTGGGTTTCTGCCCACATTCCAAAATCCTACCTGGATCCCGCAACCGCCTCAGCACTGTGCCTGGGAAAAAAACAAATGCCTTCCTGTCCTGGGTGTGGATCTACTCACTCACATTTGTCTCATTTATCCCTGAGAAGTGGAGATACTGCCTCACAGATGAAATCAGCTCAGATCCCCACCTCTTTTTCCAGTAAAGGGTGAACCCTTTCTCTCCAGACAAACAGAAGGAGTGGGCTCACAGAGACCACAGCATCCTTTGCCACTCCAGGCTCGCCCAAGGTAAAGAAGAGGGTCTGTGTGTTACTCCAAAAGGAATTTCTCTGCTTCCTGCTTCTTGCCATTCCTGGCTGTTGCAGCCTGCGGTACATCAGTGTGTGCTCAGCAGGGGAAAAATGCCGCTGGCCGAGGTGGTGGTTGCGAGATGAAAAAGGCTGATCCGCACAGTGGTTTCTTCTGTCTTCATCTGAATGCTTTCACTTCAGGAACCCCTTCCTTGTTACAGCTGGGAAAGATGTAAACAGAAGCCAGGCCCAGCTGAAAATAACTCTGCCTGTGTCCTGTGTGGAGCCTGCTTGATTTCCCTTCTGCTTTTTACTCCTAATGTCAAACTAGGTTGTCTCTCAGCACTGAGTTCACAGACAATTAGGAGCACAGGTCACCTACAGTTTCTTCCACTTCATGGGGAGCTCTAGTGACTTTAGCAAACAAGTGGAGCAGGATTGTATCTTATCTCATGGAATGAGACACAAGAGGGAGACAAATACCCAAGTGGTGCCATTGTAGGCTCATGCCTTTGAAGCCTAGGCAGGAAAATGTATTTCTCAGCTCTTGAGGGGTTCCAAGGTTTTGGATATTTACCTAACCCGACACTGAAAAATCCTCCAAAATCCTTAAGAATGAAACATGGAGAAATTAAATGAATGTCAGAAAAACTTCCCTTTTGCAGTTTGAAAGCATTCCATGTCCCATTTGGATTGGGGAGGGGGAAGAAGTTAATTAGTGCTCATTCACTGAATCATTGAAACACAATACTTCCACCTTTCAAAATACAAAATTTGCCCCCTGGGACCTCATTCTCTTTCCCAAGCAACTGCTGAATTTGGAGAGATTGTGAAATACAGCCCTTCCTACAATTTTTGGCTCCTACCGAAAACATGTAACTTGAAAGTTCCCAAGAAATCTCAAAAGACACAGAGCTAATTCAAACATGGAATACAATGGATGCCTTTCATGTCCTCAGTGTCTCTGACATGAGCCAAAAATCAGTCTGGATAAACACAGGAGATTTTTATCTGGAGAAAGAAGCCTGAAACTGTGAAGCACAAGAATGAGGATTTAGGAAGAACAGAGCTCATACGTGCCCCCACCTGCTCTTGGTGCCTACAACAGAAACCACACCAAATTCAGGGTTAAGAAGAGCTGTTTCCAGTGTTTAATTCCATGTGCAGCCCATGGAGGAGGTAAATTCATGGAATGGGATTTACTCCCCACGTTTCTGTCCCAGAGTACAAAAAGTAAGGGATATGTGTTCCACTCCAGGCCCCATTAGCAAAGTGTTTGAATTCCTGCATGAGCCTAAGGGTTTAAAATGCTGAAAATATGATCTAGCTGTAAAATAGAACAAACTGAGCCCGTAGCTCAAACATTTCTCATGCGAGGCAATACCTGACTTGCCAGGTCAGCAGGCAAAAGAAATGTGGTGTAAATATCTGTGGCTGTAAGACGAAAAAGGACCCACTGTGAATCTGGTCTAAAAAAGGTAGTCAGTGGAAATTGTCATATGGGAACAGTATGACATCTGGCTGCATGAGGCAGACCCTTTGTCTGTACAGCCAAAGTGAAACACTGATGTGGGAGCACACAAAGGCAGGGCATAATGCAAGGTAAGAACTACTCTCCTGCCCAACCCTGGCACAGGCAGAGGCTACATCAGCAGTGGCAAACCATACAGTGCCAGGCTCATTCTCTGGCAGTTCTCTCATGTCCCAGCCACAGCCATGCTATTGAGCTCTCCCAGCCTCCAGTGCTCTGTGGGGCATGTCTGCAGACTTACGCTGGTTCCATGTTGTGCTTGGGAGATGTCTGGGAGAAGGTTATTCATCTTGAGACAGAATGTGCCAGAGATTGGTCTAGCAATTTAACAGTATAGGCAAATCAGGACCAGTGTCCTTGCTATGTCATTGTTCTGTTTACTAGTATAGATGTGGCATGAGATGCCAGCTGCAGCGTAATACTTCCCGTAATCCTCATTCTTCTTTATGACCAAAGTCCCTCCCGAGGCATTAATCAAGATTATTAACTGTGCTTTTAAAAAAGTATAAAAAATTGATCTTTCAAAGAAGCCCAGCTGTGACTGCTTGGTCCTCTGTGCTGCTATTTCTATAGCTTTCAGTGCTGAAGAATGGCAAGAAGGAAGGAGGCAGTGATTCATTGCCCAAGAGCTTTCAGGAGCCCAGAGAGTATTTCAAATGTTCCAGTATCCCATTGCCTGTACCAGGCAGCATCCATGGCTCATTGCTGGTGACAGCATCTGACATGGCAATGCCAGCCAAGCCTGCACAGGGTCATTGGCATTTACAGCAGCATGAGGTTAACAAGAAAACTTCGGCGCCATTTCTGTGGCAGGCAGATATTTTCTCAATGCATGTGCTAATAAGCCTAGGACCCGCTTCCATTTTACACTGACATAACTGCACCACTCTCAGATGTGCTACAGAAGGTTATGAAATCACAAGCAAGTCCTTGGAGTCACTGGGGGCCTCCCAGCTTTGCGGTGGGGGCACGCGGCTTCACTGCGCGTAAAAGCTGGGGGGAGATCCGTATGCACCTTGTCCTCTGGTGCATACAGAAAAGTGCCTGCAGCACACTGTGTGCTGAGATTAGAGACCAGCAGTAACAGGGGGGTTATTGGCTTCAGTGAGACTTGTTGCAAAATGTTGTTTTCCTCTGTGATGTTTAGGGAAGTTTTTTTTCTCTCCAAAGAAACCCCATGCTGCCCATTTTGAAATCAGTGAGAATTCAGAGTTTTCCCAAAAAGAGGGACAGTCAAGCCTGCCAAGGGAAGAGAGGTTTATTGGCCAGTATCTTGTGAACCTCAGGGATTCTTGGACAAGTGATGGCTTTGAAGACTCCAGCATGAATTCATAAAGCATTTTATTTCCCATCTGTCATTTTCTTGTATCTTTTACCATAGCTTAGATGCTGCAGTTTTTCCAAAGGTAACCCATCAAAAGAAAATTCCTAGGAAGTTCCCTGCCCTGTTAACAACTGGTGTTCACCATCTCTTCCTTGGCAATGTTTTTTCATGGGGGATGGAATTTTCTAGTTAGAGAAAAATATAGCAAAAGGCACACAATTCAGGTCAGGGGGAAAAGGAAACTCAAGTGTTTCTTCTTCCCTTTCACTGCATCCAACAAAAAATATTTGGACAGTTTCTCAACATAAAGAGTTGGGAGAATGTATTCACTCTCCTAGCAAAAATAGGAAAGACATGAAGCTTCATTAAAGGCACCACTTCAAAATAGCTCAAAATTCCTGCATGAAGGAATTATAGAAATTTTCTGTGTAGTCATAGAACCTTTAAAACACCTGCCTGTGATTTGATATATGGTAATGGGGTTTTATTGACCAGGACTGCTAGGTATGTGTGCAAATACAAGCACACACATGTGCATACACCTACTGCACTCTGGGATTTTTGCTGAGCATCTGTTTGTCTCGAGATGTTCATATAATTCTCCCACTTGGAGCTGCAAAAGAATGAGGGTGGTACCAAATGCTCACACTCTTACTCTCCACTAGGGGAACCCAAATACGTCCTGTCTCAAATAAAGAAGTTACTTAACATTAGAGGTGGAATCAATGACAAAATGTTCCAGTTTGTGCTTGCCCCTTTTTTATTCACTTCCATGACCCATTCTAACCACAGCGTTAGGAACCTTGAAACATTGGTTTGTGGTTTGTTTACTCAAGGATGTGGTGATTAAGTCATGCTGCTGTTGGGGTTTATTTTATTTTAATTTTTGTTGTGTTTTTTAAAAGCAATGGGAGAATCAAAGGATGCTTTTTTACCATCTGCTGCCATCTCATCCATCAACTGCCTCACTTTTTCAGGTCCCACCTGTAGGATGCTGTCTTGATCCATCTGTCATTGAACTCTTCCTGTCACAAGTATCTCATTTCTCTTCTAACCATAACCCCTATCTCCCTCCTCCTCCTGAGACCTCTGCAGATACCTACTCCTCCTCAGGATTCACTTCAGCTGTCTTGAAAGCTGTCTTGAGGCACTCTTTCCCCAGATGATTTTTTCTTCATTGTGCTCTAATTACAATACAGTAATCAATACACAGGTGTGTGTTTTACAGGACTCCATATCACATGCAGCCCTGATCTGGCCATGCCTGGCACGGCTGGCAGGCAACCGATGCTGATCTTCAGCTCAATTTTTTAGTAAGATAGTTCCATAAACACAATGACATCGTATCATGACATCACTGTTTTCCTGTAGATTTGAATAAGCTTGCTTGCTTTTACAGGAAATTATATGTTCCCTGCTCCTTCAACTTGACACCAGGGAAGTGCCACACGTTACTTCCAACATTTAGCTTTCAAGTGCACCAACAACATTTCCAACATCCATTATGTACCCACCCAAAACAGACTTTGTCGTCATACAAGTAAATGCAGCTAAATAAACATAAAAATCAAGTTTAGAGTAGAAAAGAGAAATTCAGAATGTTACTTCTGGGGGAAGGATGAAGCCAAAATTACAATGCCTTGTGCTATGGGACCTTCTGGCCTGGTTGAAAACACTGGATGCTATGGTAATACAATACAGATGCCAAGAGACCGAAGTTTAATGGCTCCATCTCCCACCACCTCAAATCCTTCCTAATATTATCCATTATGTAACTGCAGCCTGTGCTATTCACTTCAGCATTGATTGGAAGGGTTTTGCAGGAGAAAGAATAATACTAGAAACTGAAAGTTCATTGTATAAATTGAGCTAGATAATGTGAACTAATGCACAAAGCTACACATAATGGAAGGAAATAAAAACCAGTTTGCTTTGTTCATGGACTACAGGGTGGTACAAAAAATCACAAACTTAAAATCAGCAGCTCTCATACTGATTGACAATTGAGGGTTTCAGTGAAACAAAAGAGTCAAAAGCATTGTATTTTTGGTTTAGATCAGGTTTCATAGAACCATAAAATGTTAAGGGGTTGGAAGGCACCTTAAAGATTCCTGAGTTACACCCCCACTGCCATATCCAGGGACATCTCCCACTAGACCAGGTTGCTCATGGCCTTGTCCAACCTGGCTTTGAACACCGCATTTCTAAGATTCCTCCCTTCAGATCAATTTAGATCCAGCTCTGTTCTACTGCTCCACCAGTAAAGAATAGAGAAAATATTCATAAATTTACAGGAAATACTGAAGCCCTCATTATTTGTTGGCAAGGAGGGGCAGAGGGTAAAGTGTCACAGTTTGCAGCCACGTGTTTTCAAATAAAGGCTAATGTGTGCATACCAGCACTCATTTTACACACCAGTGCCAAAACTGATAAACTGAAAAGTGGTCTTTGCAGTGACACTACATACAGAACAGAGCCCTGAAAATCAGGGGCTAAAATGGTACACTTTGGGCCATCAGTGTTCTAAGCTGGAAATAACTTCATGATGCTCCCTTCACTACTACCAAAGAAGACTTGGCTGACTTCCTAGTTCAGGATTCAAAATGCTGTTCAACTCTTAACAGGCCTCTACATACACCAAGCTCTAGACATTTATGTAAGCCTTGGCATCCCAAGGCTTTGTCACAACCTCTGGGAATACATTTGTAAGATTTTAATTCAAAGGGTTGAGTTATGCATATGAACTAAAACCCTGTATATGATCACTGAGCTAGCTGTAGCACTACAGTCCCGTCTCAAAACCTTCAGACCTGTCAACAGTTCATGCACATTTTAAAATGATCAAAGTGTTTTTCACTATATTTCCGAGAAAAAAAAGAACCATTGCAACACATAGAAAGACACAGACATATATCTTTGCATGATTTCAGTAGACACATGCTTTTCTTATTAAAATGTGATGCTATTCTGTGATTATAATAACCTTCTTTCCCAGGAAATGTATCAGTCAGTATGTGTGAATACTCATCTCAGGGGTCTGCCCTTGTGGTGGCTTTGGCCACCCTCAGAACTTCTCACCGCGTTTGTGTGTGAATTGCATCAGAGTTGTGTGTACAATAGATTCTCCCTTCTTTCAGCTTCCCTATCCATCTGGGTGCTTGCCAAGTATGCTGGCTGGACACCTGATTAGCAACAAAAATGGGACTCGAGTCCCAACCAGCCTCTGGTGGAAGCTGGAGGTGTCTCCATTGACTGCAGTGGCATTCAACCACTTCCACCACTTCAGCAAGGGCTTTCCAGTGGGTGTCTGTGGATGCTGGTTGCTTTAGTCCTGTGGACTATGGAGAGCTTTTGATTACATTTACCTTCAGCACAGGCTAAGGGCACTCCACTGTCACTAGATAAACTCCTGATATAATGCAGCTCTGTGTATGTGCCATACACTCTTGTTGGTTCCTCCATAAGGCAGGTTCATGTACATGGAAATTTTGTGGGTTTTCAGTGGCAGAGGCAGATTCCTGGCTAACCAAGCACCAGCATTTCTCTGGAGCCACAGCTTTCCCATTGAGGCTACCACATGTTCACAGTCTGGATCTGTCTAGCCCCAAGCCCCAAGCACTGTGCCTAGGACAAGCCACATGTGACCCCAGCATGCTCTGACACCAGCTCGTCACCCTACGTGGGATGAGACCAAGCCTTAGTAAGACAGCTGAGCTCATGTTTCCAAGAAGCAGAGAGAAAGGGAGACGTTTGCGCAGCACGTTGTCACTGCCGGTGGTATTTTCCAGAGTAACAGTAAACTTGGGTTGTTTACTGGATCCCAAACTTTCTTTGCATGTATACAGGAAAACAGATGCTTCCCACTCCTGGGCCCCATGCCCAAGCAGGCTCCCTTAGCAACACCATAGGCAGAGGACAAAAAACAGGGCAGCAGAGACATTGCTTCCTGCCTGTGTCTGCTTTGAGCTGGTGATAGAGCATTATCTGTCCTGAACACTTCTGTGGCCTCCTTGCCAGGCTATCGGGCAGGCTCACAGCATGCAGATTGCTTTTGCTGCGCCGTAGGAACAGCTGCTGCCTCCGCTCTCAAACACAGAACAGAGGTTGAGGCTTGCAAGAGCTTTGGCTCAAACAGGGGGCATGGGGCAGGGATGAGAGAGCTGGGAAGTGAGCCACGTCTCCCAGAGCCTGAGCAGGTGGGTGTCCCAGCTACTAGGTTACCTTTCATCTTCCAGCATTAGAGGTCTGGCATGGTCCATCCATAGCCCTATATTCAGTAAGCCTCAGGTGCAGTCCTCCAAATGATTGATTTATGCCAGCATAAATTGTATTTCAGGCTCTTACAATGAATTAAAGAAGCAAAGGTGAAACAAACCACAGACTCATGTGCTTGGACATATACTTAACCATTTGACTTCAGGATGGCCACCTATCAGTCTCTTGCCTCTTCTTCTGAAGCAGTGGTGCTGCTTCCTGCCTGTGCCAGGACTGTAATTTATTGTGCCCTTCTGTGGTCCAAAGATCTTTCTTCTGCCTGAAGAAAGTGACACAGGCTGCTTGAGGACGTGATTCACTCACTGTTCCCCTCTCCTGTGACATTTCTTTATATAAGCAGCTGAATAGCAAAACATATCAGTGTTCATTACTAATTTTGTTATTTATAGTGAGCTGCCACAGATGGAGTCTGCAGCACCATTCTATCTTTAGGGCGTAGTGCCTGCCTGTCCATACAGACAATTGGTAATTAGCACAAGAACAAGTTGTTTGTCTATTCTCAAACTTAAATAAATAGGAGACCCATTTATCCATCCAAATTCAACTGCCTCCCTTTGCCAGATCTCCAGGTTAACTGCTTAATGAATAGAGCTCATCGCTTCAGGCACTTAAGTAAAGACAGAAGTGTCTTTAAAGGAAATGAAAAATTGAATAAAAAATAACCAGTTATATACTGAACAAATAGCATTTAGATCATAAGAATCATGAGCACAAGACAAGATGAAGATCACAGGGATGCCAAGCAGAGGTGTAGAAAGGTACCAGCCAGTACGTAGGGGAGATGTGGTGCACATATCCTAGTTACTCCTGCCATGTGCACTTCCTACCAGTACAGCCACCCAGCTCTGAGCGCATCACTTCAAGGGAATCCTCACATGAGCATGAAACTGGAGAAGAAAAGGCAGAGAGAGTACTTACAGTTTTTCAAGAAAAATCCCACATGAGCTCTAAGGTGACCTTATATGCCTTGGGTGGCAGGACCCTGCCAAATGGAAACACCACACAAGCCAGGGAGGACATATGACCTTTTTTCCCTATTTTTATTGTTGTTTCCAACTGTTCTTTGTTTTCTTTTATTCACTATATACACCCCTGAAGACAGAGAAGAACAGGCTTTATGAATAGATGGACTTTGTGAGTTGCACCTAAGGGTTGGTCCCACTTCCTTCTCTCCTTGTCCCCCCACCCTCCCCGCTGATGGGAGGGGTACACTCACTATTAAGACCAAAGCAATCTGTGTGGAAAAGAACAAACAACCTTTGTCCTTCTCGCCATTCAGATGTTTTCAGCGTCTGAAAGTGTTCACTTACTCAAGCTTGCATCTGCAACTGTTTTACAAGCACGAGTGTACACACATCCATATGTACAGGGTGGGAAAACTGCTATCACGCAGCAAAAGTGGGTCAGATAGGAGGAATTCTGCCAGGCCTCCATTTTCAATCATATGGGACCCAGCAAAGAGCTATCTGCTCCCTGCCCTAACATCCAGACGAACTTTATTTGGCCTTTTTATTTTCCAGTTTACAGCATCCAGGAGGGGGATAAAAACAACAAAATAAAAGAAAATTATTCCAAATGCAGTGGCTGGAAAAAATAATAATGAAAACGTCCTTCTTTTGTCTTTCAGCTCACAACTCCAAATTTTCCTGTAGTGGTCAAGCTGGGACATGCTCATGCTGGAATGGGGAAGGTAAGTAAAAGAAAAAAAAATCTATATCTCTGGAAACAGATATATATGTGGCACAGTATTCCTGTGATTACACATGGCATATGACCAGCCAGCAAAGGGGTTAAACCTCCCCACAACCTATCTGGGTCGCACTGGCTGTTCCTGTGGGAGAAAAGGCCTTTTCCCGCTGTCACGCACTTGGAGACAGGCAGTGGTACTGGGCTGGAGGCTGTCTGGGATGCGGGAAGGGGGGTTGGCGAAGCATGGGGGAAAAGCTGGCTGGGCTGAAGTCATTAGGCTTGTCTTTTATACATTTTCTCCTCTCCTGAAAGTGGTAGTGTTGTTTATTCAAGCACCTGTAAAGTGCAGCTACACCCCGTAGCACTCACAATGAGGAGCTGTGCTGCTGGGCTTCTGGAGTGCATTATGATGACCTTATTCAAAAAACGGGAGCCCTTCAGTTATTTTTTTCCTCCTTGCAAGGAAGAACAAGACCTTACAAAGCAGAGTGGCTGGTTGCCTGCCAAGGAATCCTGAAAAACAGTTCACTACCCAGAAGGACCTGTTTGTTTTTCCCAGGCTCTCTGGGATCTTTATTCCCCCAGTGAATTAGCAGCCCCTGTTTCTTGGGGTGACTGGGCTCCCCTTTCAGTGAGGCATCACCAGTATATTCCTGCTGCACTTGAGTCTCCTCTTTCTTGCATATATCTTTTCAAAAGGCATCCCCTATCTGTCTAAAACTTGATTTGCTCAGAAGTATGAAATTCTGAGGTATCTCTGAATCCAACTGAGTGGTACATGAACTTTGTAACTGATATGCCTGTCACAGTGCCTCCCTAGAGCAGACAGACCTTCTCCTGGCTTCACATTTTTCCTGAAAAATATATATAGTTACACCAAATTTAAACTTGGTACAGTTTGTTTGCTTGTGCTCTGGAAACAGAAGCCCTTTCTGGCTTGCTGGACTGCACATGGAAGATCTAATAATCTTTCTTGCTTTGGTTGCAATGTTCCCCTGTGTGGATGGTAGCTGCTGGGGAGGAAGTGGGCACAGATCCCTGTGCCAGTGGTGGAGCTGGCTTTCAGCATCAAGGAACAAACATGTAAATAAGCAGGAAGTGTTGGTTAATATGTTGGTGCTGCCTATGTTAAGCAGGCAGAGGTGTTATTGAATTAGAGTGCATGCAGACAGCCTAGAGGTGCTTGTAGGGAGCCACTAACTTGTTCCTAGGAAGGATTTCATTAGCAAAAACCAACCAGGACAAACCAGGAGGAAAACCTCTCCCCTGAGACCCTGCAAGCCTGCATGTCTCTGACTGCTCTGCCATTTCACCTGTAATGCAGGGAGGGCTTTGTGTGTCTCAGGCACCAAGGACCCTTAGTGGCTACAGAAATGAGGGTAGAATCAGAGAAAAGTATTCCAATCTTAACAGCATTTCCAGACAAAACTCTCAGCAGACCATTCAGCTATTGTCTTCTGCACTACACGCCAGATCTTCTTCCACCTCTTACTTTCCCTCCCATTTTATTCTTTAATTATGTTGATTTTTGCTGTCACAAGTTACAGAGGAAGAGAGTTTCTATTCAGACTCCTGGCACAATTGTACTCAGCGGTACAAGGAGGGTATGTAGGAAGTCGTTCCAGATAAAGATAGGCTAACAGCCAGTATCTTAGAAGAAAGAATTGGTCTGAGGCCAAATTTACTTTAGTCCATTACGAAATTAGTGACTACTAGCAAAGTCTGGATGTGCATTTGGGCACTGAGTTTCAACACTGCTCTGTTCAGTAGATGGGGAAGGTACAGGAAGCAAAGGCTGATGACCTTATGGTTTTAGCTTGGGCCCTTATCCAGCCACAAGCAGCCTGAAGGAAAGTTGAGACCGATTAAATTTTCTTTCTTCAGTCTCACTGCATCACAAAGCAAAGAGAAAAGAGAGAAAGAAAAAAAAAAAAAAAAACAAAGAATAAATCACTTGGTTTAAAGCACAAGTAACAAGAATTTGTTTCATGCTTTTTTTTGAAACAAGGGTTCAAGCCCAAGTGGGACTGACAAAAGAAAACACAGAGAATATCAGAAGAAATACAGAGAAGCTGAATT
Source organism: Rhipidura dahli (assembly GCA_013399225.1). NCBI lineage: Eukaryota > Metazoa > Chordata > Aves > Passeriformes > Rhipiduridae > Rhipidura > Rhipidura dahli. Next base: position 165,045 of record VXAC01002507.1, read on the forward strand.
AGGGGTATACTAGAAAAGTAACATCTACAGGTAAAAAACCTACAATAAAGTAATGCAGAAGAGGGAAGCTCCCAGGAGATATTATGGTGTTTTTAACCATCATCATGCAAAAGCAATAACCAGTGAGATTACAGAGAGCTAAATCATTTCTTTGCATTGGTCTTCAGAAGTAGAGATAATAGCAGGAAATAGCAGGTCTTTAGCTATAAAATAGACATAATATGAAAAGAAAGATGTTTGCTTTTGGTTTGACAAGTGCAACAAGGTAAATGTTAATAAAGCACCTGCATCAGGTCACGTTTTGTATTAAAGCAGTGACTGGAGAAACAAAGGATAAAATAACCAATGTATTAGCCAAAGTACACATGTGAGTATTAAAATAGTACTTACTGCAACAAATGATGCCAAGATAGTGAGCCATGTATTTGTACCTGTAATTGGTGTTTCAAAGGGTGTGAGCATTCAGGTTACAATGTTATTACCAACAGAAATTTTCAAGGAAGTACATACATTTTTTGTTGTTATTAATGATAAAATCCCATGTAATGGGAGGTACCAACACTTAGAAGAAAGAGCAAAGATGGGAAGTCCAGGCACTGTTATTCTTTATTTGTCTGAGGCAGTGGCCAGGAGCCAGAAAAATTCTGGATACAGAAATGCCTCTTACCCAAAGAGCTCCACCATCTGCTTGCAGGGAGATTTGTGTCATTTCACAGTTTTCTTCAGTTTCTCTGTGTTACAGACCACAGGAACTATAATACCTGGTACTTACTGCTAACTCATGTTCATCAGGTTCTTGGCAATGCAAGTGCTGAATGTTTATTATGTTGCAATAATTGCTAGAGGGAGCATAATTATAACAGACTTTCATTTTCACATATTGTTTGTTTTGACATAATTTTCACAGAATTCACTCACCACATTTTTTAGTCAGAGGGCCGAACAAAGAACCCTCAAAGCTAAAATGAAAAATAACCACATTAGGACTTGTACAAAATAGGCTCTGTTGACTGCCTTCCCCTTAAGGGTGGGTCATCATTTCTGTCTTCAGCTTGGGAGAGGAACAGCTACTATTCAAGATCAGAACCAAAAGGGGTGGCAGTATACCACTGGTGAAAGAAGGGTTCTTGCCAAGTGATGTGTGCGTGTGAGGTGCACATGGAGATGGAGAAAACAAATTTGCAATAAAAGGCATCTTTTGAAACTTCCATTGAGAAATGCAGAAACAACAGCCCCTCTATTGACTTGAACAGAGACACCAGTAATAGCCTTCACCCAGGAACAGACAATCTTCTAATCTAAAAACAGAACATATGCCCCTCAGCCCCTCCCATGATCATCGTTATCCTCCTTCCAAAATTTGGAGTCACTTCATATTTCAGTGGCACTGGAAGATCAAAACAAGTGCTCTCTGTGCTGCTGGCCCTATGCAGTTCAACACAAATAAAGTATCTGTAGAAATACTGCTTAGACAACTGTTTACAATGGAGTCAGCAGAGAAGGACCATTCTCATGTTGTACTTAAGTTGCCCAGACTCACAGGCTCAACAGTACTCAAGGACTCTTCCAGGGAAAGCATGGATGGACACTGAGAGGAGATGTCTTTCCTTGTGCAGAACAGAACTGGTTTCTACCCAGCAGTTCCTTAGAGGTCAAGGCAGTTTTAAGCATTGTGCAGTTTGAGCCTACCTACCCCAGAAGTGATTGGGGGTCTCTTTCGAACAGGGAGAGCACTGCAGTGAGAAAGGAATAACACTTCTTCCTGACTCCGGATCTCATAATGCCAGAGCCCATGGAAAACAATAAAGCTCTGAGTGTGTTAGTATTTGCCATTTGTGTGCTAACATGACCCTAAAGTGCCCTAGGAACAGAGCCCAGTACTGCAAATTCACTCAAAGAGCCTCTTCACCTCTTCCTGATCAGATCGTGAGAAGGAAACAACTGCCATATCTACAAAGAGAGGAAAACCAGTATCTGTTCACGTGACTTTACATATATTTATATCAAAACTTTTTTTTTTTTTTTTTTTGCTACTCCTACTTTATTTTTAGACCTCTCTAATTAGGTCCATTTAAGAGTCACCTCCTGTCCCCTCCTGCCCCATAATTATGAAAACACCTTCCCAGTACAAATCCTGGCTCCTATGAATTTATTACATTGTAGAAGAAAAACTTGTTGTTCATAATAATATGGTCAGAGTTATTTTCTCTCTTACTGGATGGGAAAGACTTCTCTGCTTCTTTTTTTTCCCTGGTATAAATATAGCACAAACTAAACAGAGCCACTCTGTAATGTAAAAATACTGCAAGGTTTTTATCAGGAAGGACAGCTCGTCACCTTGTCTCTCTCAGGACTGGAAATAGAATGTTCCAAAAGTGAGAGCTTTGAAAATCCAGTATGCTAAAGAGGAAAGGAAGGGGAAAGGGCTGCCTCAGTTTGTCAAGGAACAAATATTTTCTTTTAGAGAAGACAAATAATGACTTGACATGTAACATTCATTCACAACTGAGCAGCCCAATCACTGCATTCCCACTGACTCATGAGTGAGAATGATCCAAATGTCTTGAAAACAGCAAAAACATCCACATTTCTTGCACATCAGTCTGAAATCTTTTGCTGGACACAGGAAATGGTGACTGACTCAGGGCACCAAGGATCAAAGCAGTCAGGACCTAGGCTCTGTATTAGGAACATTCAATGCATTAAAGACAACATCTGGGGAACTTCAGTGTGAGGCTAATAAGGAAAGGCAGACCCCATTGTGACTTTACTAGTTTGGGGTGGGTCAAAATTAGGCCTAAACTGATTGTGTGTCAGTGGGATCGGGTATCTTCTGAGAAGAGGAGTATAATTTGGGGTACAGGAAAGGAGAGATTCAGGAAACGGTCTGCACAGATCTCTTCCTGAAGACCTATTATCCCAAGATGGTAAGGTCCCTACAGAAAGGCTGAGAGCAGGTCGAGATAGACAAAAAATCACAAACTCTGTGCAGCTGCACCAGATCCTCTGGAAGAAAACACTCAGACCATGCGTTGTCACAAGCCTACCAAGACACCGTTAGACACCACGTTGCCAAGCCCAGCCCTGGCTCAGCGTTGGACACTCACCTTCCAGCTGAACCTGGCTCTAACCTCAGTCTGGACACAGAAAGTGCTTCTCCAAGTTATCTCCAAAGTGATGTGTGTTTAGCCTGTAGGGCAGAGTTAACCTCAAAGGCAGAGTTTAGGCTGGATGATGCTCAAGAAAGGCAAGGCTAGGGCAGCCCTAGCAGCCTAAGATAATTGTGGTGCTTTGGCTAACCCGATTATTTTTACATGTGGTCACATAATGAAAGCAAAAGGGGACTGTGAAGTGATACCTTGCAGTGCTCAGGCTAAAAGACGAGGGAGGAGTGCTGTAGCCCTGGGACCCTGGCATCCAGGAACATCTGGGATGTACAAGAGGCAGCAGATTAGGGTACTATGGGACAGAGGAAGCAGAAGTTTCTACCCAGATAGATGGCACACTGAAGGAACCCATGCTCACACAGATCTCAGGTGTGGCTCAGGCTGCCCAGGAAATTGTTACTTTGGGGTTTTAACACTGCCAGAACCCATCCAAAATCCTGCCTTGCAAAATGGCTTCAAAACAAGGTCTGTAGGAGGGATGGGGCAGAATGTTTCTTCCTGACCTTCCCCTTGGACTGCTCTCCAGCCAAGGCCAGAAATGTCAGTGCTTGTTGGGCAGGCTGAGGACACAAACAGGTACCAGATGCAGGTCGTGCAGTATCAGCCTCTGAGATGTCACCACAGGGCAAAGGGATAGTCACATCTGTGTGAGCATGTCCCTAGAGATCCAGCCAGACTCCCCTTTTCAGCTAGGGTATCACTGGTGCTTGGGTTAGAGAAGAGAGCCAGAAGGGAAGGAGGAATTATCCCAGGAAGCTTTCTTACTCAGAAAAGGCATTTGTCAACACACTGGCCCAAACCCTTCTTAATAGGTCACTAAAACACTACAGCAAACAGCAGCTTATGGCTTCAGAATGAGCCTATTGCTACTCAAACAGCCAGCACAGCTAAGCAAACAGGCTGCCAGGGCAGGGGCTGTGTTTGCACTCACTGTTTGCACTCCTCTATGCAGTTAATGGGATATAGCATTGAGCCTAAGAAGGTTGCAAAATAAAAGGGAGAGAGGGGAAGAAATGTCTTCCTGTTGGTTTCTTTCCAACTTCTTTTATCAGTTTTGTGTATTGGCCAACCTGCCATTTTAGAAGACAGATTTGTCTCTTCTTAGGTAAATTGGTAACTTTGCTCTGGAATGGTTTTTAAAAGTCCCTTCTTAAATAATGCCCTCTGGTGTCACACTACATCCACCCTGGTTTTGGTTATGTCTGGGATTTTTTCTTGTCTTGGGAGAATGGATACCTTATTGACATCTAAAAGGGTTACAAGGCAGGAGGAAATGAATTATACAAAATTTAAAAGTAGAAAGCTAATACAATGGTAGACTCAATAGATAAAGCAGGAAAATAAATCTAATTTTACTGTAACTTGAGTGCTTCCTGTTTATGAAGTAATAATCATAGCCTGGGATAAACCAGCATTAACCCAGAACACGGCTGTTATTTTGTCAAATTTGGCTGGCCCTAACAATTAACAAATGGTGGCTCAGATTTCAGCTTTGGTGTGGTGATTATTTTGATGCCTGGTGGGAAAAAAGGCTGTGATCTCTTAAAGGGGGATTTCTGTGAGTTGCTTTCTCTGAAAAATCCATGCACAGGCCAGTGAAGATGCAGGAGCTGTTTCCTGAGGACTGCGCAGTGGTGTTGCACAGTGGGAAGAATTTTCTTTATTTTTCATTTCTTACTTTGTGTCTTTGGTGAGTCCCCCCTCTTCATTAACCCAGCCAAAAGTGCTCAGGGACATAAGAGGGAACACTTTCAATTGTTTTCCTTCTCTCCCCATAGGAGAGGGGTGGTGGAGAGAAGGAAGAAATTGACCTTTCCTGTCCGTAGCATGCTGTATTTTTGAGGAAAAATCACATTTAACAAGATGAGCTCCTTTCTAGCCATATCAATATGGTCTAATTCCAGTCTGGAGGGGGAAGCTGCATCCTTTCCTCTACTCTGGGACAAATGTTCCTGAGCTGAGGATGCAAACATTTCTGTTTGGGCCCAAAGACATCTGTTGCACAAGCACAGCACTTTGTTTCAAATCCCACAAACGTCCTTGTTCCAAGTAGGTCATTATATAATGGCTTTTGTATTTTCTCACTCCCAAAAGGATCTGGGAGAATATGTTGTAACACCATGTCAGTGTCACCTGCCCTTGCAGTCCCTCCTGAGATCATCTCATCTGGGTGGGACTCTCTTGCTTGATGTCACTCAGCCCAGGGCAGCTCTTATCAGTGCAACAAAAATACCCAGCTCCAACACAGCCTGCATTGTTCCCTCTGGTATTTTGCAAGTCCAGGCTCTGGGTTCCCTCTCCCCTTCTCCCTGCTGCCTCCAGGGCATTCCTACCGCCTCACCCTGCCCTGTACATCCCCACTCAGACAGAGAGGGAAACAGCACAGCCTAGAGTAAGGCTGCTCCTCCTGGATGCCGTGTAATGGTTGCCTTACTTATCCCCTTGGTGTTTGTTATTTCCTTTTTGTTGTTGTTGTTGTTAGTACCCTCCCTTCCCACAGATGACTGTCATCTCCCTCTGCTCCTTTCCTCAGCAGCTCCTGGACAGTGAGATCACAGCCCTCACCCCAGCAAAAGGGAGAAGGACTAGGGGTATTTGGCGGTCAGCAATAGGAGAAGCAAAGAGAGTTCTTTTTCCTATTCAGGAATCTAGAAATGGTCACGGGTGATACTGGTTGCACTTTTCACCTTCCCCACAACTGTTCAGTTTTTGAGAGCTTTTCTGCAACAGGATGTGGCCGAATCTTTGGCCAGTGCATAAGCTGGCACTTACACAAAACCATCTAAACAGAGTAAAACGGGTTAGCAACCAGTTTGTCCTCTGCTCCCTAGTGAAGATGGCTCCCACCCTCCCATGGCTGAAGGCAGATACGTAAAGCCACTTGTTTGTTCTTTGCAAAGACACACCAAATACCATTTCATGTGTTCCTTCAGCTGGCTCCACACAGTCTGGCATCACCCTCCTTTAACACAAAGTGACGCAACTGGGAAGCGCTACTGGAGAAGAGACTGATGGATTGTCTCCTATCAGTGCACACTTAGCAAAGCAGGGTTGCAATCCCCACCTGTGGTCTCAAAGCATTACCAAAATACAAAGTGAGAGTAATAAAGTAGAGAAAGTCACTCACTTGCTCATCCTTTTCATACAGTCTTGGTTTTTTTCCCACAAATTAATCCACCCTTCCTGCATATGTCCAGCCCTAAGGAACAAGACTTGTACAGGTTTCTCTGACGCATCAGACAAGTGTCTGCCAATACACTGGAGGCCATGGTTAAAGATATGAGTGAGGTGAAGTAATCCACTATGTTCTTGTTACCTGCTTGTTCAGTTTTCCTTTCCCAAATTGATGAGCTTTTGTTGAGGTTTGATTATATCCTTAGAACTTCTACTGTTTTGGACCTTCTTCATTTCACTTTTTTTTTTAGTAAGATACAGAGCATTCCCCATAGCTGGATACAGATCTGTGAAAAGCCATTTTCTCAGAAAAACTGTAGCTCATAGGTCAACTGCTCTTTCGTTTCCAAGTGCAACTCAAGTCTAACACCCAACCAGCTGTCCTGCCCATGTGCCCATTGCCTCACACTCACACTAATCTCCCCAAGAGTCACAAACTCCCCCAGAGACATCCTTTTCCTTCAGAGTTCATGACCAGTCAAGAGACCTGCACCACTCCTCAAAGAAAGTCTGGAGGGGGGTAATGTGGAATGCCAGGGAACTGAAGCCTAGAGGTGGCAGACAACCAGCTCTCACGTTGATTTCCTGGAATTGGTTTGTATTTCCTGACCACCCAAAATACTCTGTTTTCATCCGTCTCAACACGGGAAATAGCAGTTCCAAAGACTGAATGAAGTAATGCCTTTTAAGAGATTGAATATTTTTCTGGAGCACCCTAAAAGCAAAGAGAATTAGCAAGAGCCATTTGGGCAGAGGTCTAGCTGCCTCTCTGGTACCAGGTTTACCAGGGCTGGTGCATGAGGGAGGAGAATGGGATGGATTTCCTCTGGGTTGGTTTGCTCTGGGGAATGTCTCTCTTTAAATCACAAAAGCCCTGTTCTGTCCTCAGCTGTGTCGAAGTGGGGTTTAGCTGACATTGTGCTATTCAGGTGCAGAGATGACTTCTGCTCACCAAGTATTCATGTTCCTTTTGTTCTTGTCTCTTTTTCACTGGATTTTGATAATCAAGGTCAAAGTTGAGAACCAGCACGACTTCCGGGACATGGCCAGCATAGTAGCCATGGCAAAAACCTATGCCACCATCGAGCCATTCATTGACTCCAAATATGACATCCGAATCCAGAAAATTGGCAGCAACTACAAGGCTTACATGTGAGTGCATGGCTATGCCAGAGAGAGACGGGGAGGAGACAGTGCTGTGGATGTGATTGAGTCGGTGTCTGCTCTGGGCAGGAGTAGGTAGCTGATTTAATTTCCTTGAAGAATTACCCTGCTGTTCTCCTCCTACCTCTGAACCCAGATCCCTCATCCACCAATCATCTTCTCCATTAGTCACTGTCAGGTCATTGTTTCTGGAATGTAAATCTCTGTCTGTCTGTTCCTGAGATTCAGTAAGTTCCCGCTCTAATGATTGTGCTCTGCCATCACCTCTCCATCCTGTCGCTGAAGGGCTCATCCTTCCCAGCAAAATCCTCCAGCTCCAAGTACCCTCTAGTGGGAACTGAATCCACTCACTTTCCACCTGGAGGGAAAAAATAAAAAAGATTGAGCCAGCTGCAACTCCTGGGGTCCTACAGTGTCCAGGCCATAGCAGCACCCCATCCTTCATCCCACAGCAGCACCCTATCCTCTCCCCAGCTGGAGATCCCAGCACCACAGTCCCACAAGGAGCACAGAGCACCGGGTATGAATAGCATCAGCCAGGGCAGCACACAGGGTTTCTGTGGGCATTTTGTATGTGCACTCCCTGACACATACAAAGGAGGGAGAGGAGGTGAGACATTTCTGTGGGTGACCCAAAACTCCTCCCTGCCCTGTGGTGAAGTGAGGGAGGTAGCATGACAGCAGTCTTCAACACTGGTATGTTTAAAAGTATTAAAAAGCATTCAGCCAAACTTCAGTAGTCACCACACTCAGTTAAAGATGTAACCACATGAGTCATTAAGACACCTGTTTCTTCTTACTACAAACTAGTAGATGAGAAAGCCACACTGCACAGCTTCTCCAGAAGCTCCTTATCTAGCCACAGAATTCTGGATAAGGAGTCAGCTCCAGCAGTACATTCTTCAGGTCTCAAGGTAATTTGCATATGTTACCTAACACCCACAACACTGTGACTTTTGGGGCCATGTTTACAAACCTCCAGGCCATGGTTCTGCTGAAACATAGTTAAACAAGATAATCAAATGTACACAATCACGTATTTTTTCAGCTATTACTGCCTAAAATTCCCAGGTGGATTCCTAGCACAGAGATGTTTAAGAAAACTAGATAATGACTGAGTCACATTCTTCATGGGAAGGAAGGACGTGTAGGACACTTGCCTACTTCATGTGATCTCAATGAGAGAAAATTTATTTTTAATTGAATCAGGTCAACAATAGCACAGTTGCCTAATATTACATTAACATCTCAGAGAGTCTGACTCAAATTGGCCAAAGGAAAGAAGGTTTAAAATATCAATTAAAATTCCCTATTCCTGCCAACACACCCAGCCTTGGCTCCAAAGCCTGCTCCCCAACCGCCTCTAAGTGAAACAAAGGCCAAGTTAGCCCGACCATATTCTCTCCTCACTTATTATTTGCACTCACCATGCACTCATCGAGAGCAGGGATCAGAAATAATACCAGATGATTAAGGAAAGAAAGCAGTCACACTAAGACCTAATCCTACTTGGGAGTATAGCTGCACAAACAATTGTTTGCTAAAGGAAAAATGTTTTCTTATGAAAATGGTCATGAACAGAGAACACCTTAATGAGAAATGAAGCTCATTAGCAAAGAAAGCAAACAGCAAGAGTCACCCAGTGACTTGCTAACCCAGGAGGCTGAGTTAGATTGAGAGAGCCATTTATGGATGTGAGTTTGGGAGAGTGGTAGAGACAGTCCCACCAGGGACTGTTCCTTCCGCCCCAGCAGTAGACAAAATAGGTTATTCCTATGGTATAAATAAGTCCCTACTATGTCCAAGGACAGAGGCAAAAGCACCCAAAATATAAGAGCTCACACTGGTGTCCCAAATAGGAGACTCAAAACCATTAGTCATGCTAGCAAATCTCAGCCTTAAAGGCAATTCCAGCATCTGCAGTAGCGTCATACTAAGTGACTTGCTTTGATCTGTGAGCCATGGAATCTATCCAGTAATTTTATACCTTCACCCACACATATAGACTTTAAAAGCCCCTTTTCTTCTGAGAAAAGACTGCACTGAAATTCTCCAGAATATGTTTACTTTGCACCAAGCATCTGCCAAGAGGGAGGATGCTGCAGGGTGAGTCATGCATTCCTCCCTGCCCCAGATGTTCAATGCACTTCCTTCCAGCCCATGACCCAAGGCTTCAGTTTGGTTTCCCATTGGCTTCAGTGTAGTGACTCCAGATTTACACTGCTAACAAACTCCTACTTAGCCCATGCCTTGAGCCAGTCTGGAAACAGCAGATAAGCAGTGTAAGATACATACCTAAAATTCCACCAAGTGTATTTGACTGCCACTGTAATACTGGTGAAGAGAAAACATGAAAACAGCTCATGTTGCAGGGGAAATTGGGGCAGAAATTATGCTTCCACTCTTGCCCCAACTGGAGGCAAACAGGGGGATCTTTTCCAGCTAAGACTCATGAAATGTTGTTCACTTTGAATTAAGCCAGCAGCTAGTGACTTTCAGGCATGGGATATTTTTGCCACCAGCTCTTAGTAAGAGGGTACTACCCTTCCTTTGTAGTTTCATGGGTGGGATTTCTGACCCTGTCACCTCTATGCAGTTCAATGTGCTCTGTAGGGGACACCACATCAATTGTGTCTAAACTAGAGCTACTTTTAGACAGAAGCAGCCCAGGTTAGAGATGGTGAGTGGAGGACACCATCAGCTCTTGATCTGCTCATTTATCCACTTGTACTAAACAATGCTGAAGGTGTTGTGGTCACAAATCTGTTTAAGCAGCTGTTCTCTAAAAGCCTGGGGTCCCTTCTTTTAAGACACTGGCTGTACACTGTGTGGCCTCCTGATGCTGAGGATGGTTGGAAGCAGTCTCTAAGGAAAATGGGGTTTGAGGCAGAACATCCTCAGAAAAAATTTTTGTCTTCAGTCTCTTTTTTCACTTCATACAATACAGAAAAAAAAATTTGAAAGAAGCTGTATGAGCAGTGGTTGGGGTCACTTGGTCTGTTTAGCTTGGAGAACAGAAGACTGAGGGGCAACCTTATCGCAGTCTACACCTTCCTCACAGGGGCAAGAGGAGAGGCAGGCACTGATCTCTTCTCTCTGGTGACCAGTGACAGGACCACAGGGAATGGCCTGAAGCTGTGTCAGGAGAGGTTTAGGCTGGGTATCAGGAAAAGGTTCTTCACCCAGAGGATGGTCGGGCACTGAAACAGCTCCCCAGGGCAGTGGTCACAGCAGCAGCCTGACAGAGTTCAGCAAGCATTTGGACAATGCTCTCAGGCACATGGCATGATTCTTGGGGATGATGCTGTGCAGGGCCAGGAGTTGGACTCGATGATCCTTTTGAGACTGTTCCAACTGAGATATGCAGTGATTCTGTGATTCTGTAAGTTTGGGGGCACAGTAAACACCTGAACTGCTCAGACGTGCTTGAAAGGGAGTGATCTTGACAGAGGCTGTGGTGTAGGGTTTGGTGTCTGATCCAGTGGGCTTCAAATAAAACTATTCCATTTCAAATCAGCAGAGTTCCCTAACAGGAAAGTTAGAAATACAGCAGAGAGATATATTTTAAATCTTACCCCAAAATTGGCTCGAGATGGATAGGCATAAATAAGTCCAACCAATCAGTCCAATGGCTTGAGCAGAGTTCTTATTTTGGGAGCTTTCCCATGTCAAATTTTCTTGTAAAACTGTCAAGCTGTGGTTTCCTTTTATTAGGGACAACACAGCTGCTTACATTTGGTATGCCAGGTACATTTTCTAAATACCACTGTCAAATCACCTTGTCACTAATGAGACTCCAAGAGTTCCCACTAGTACTAATGGGATTTTGGATGTCCCCTGCCACTGCAGGGCAATTTTCTGTTAAAAATAAATGTTAGCAAAGAGCGGTTCTTCCCACTGCAGAACTGTAAAAACATAATCCTAAGAATCCCATATCAAAAGAGAAAGAAAGGCTGAGGATTGAACACTGACCTTGCAAGCCATCAAAGGGCTAATGACAATCCAAGCTTGAGGAGGAATCCATTATTTTGCTTAGAAAGTAGGGAAGCAAAATGGATGCTGGGTGAAGGCAACAGCCCCAAAAGTCAACTATATAGAAACACAGTTATTTGACACAGTAATCATGCTTCCTTGGCCCCCCACTCCACTCCTTTAAACATGGTTACAAAGGTCATTTAAATTTCACAGCAGCTATACATACCAATTTAGTGCAAAAAGCACTTCAGAGTGTCTCTCACAAGAGTAAAGGGGAACATTAGGCAGTCAGCTGTAATGATCCAAGTTTACAGTCTAACAGGACATCAGTGTTACCACTGCTGAGCATAGTTTTGTAAATTCAGTGTCTTTTGCACATGATGCTGAAATTGTGAGAGAGCTGGCAACAAGGGCTCCCACAACCTCATATTGAAGTGTTGGCTCATACCTCATACTCCTCTCATAAATCTGTACCTAAATCTTCTTCAGCATGGAGAGTCTCCCTCGAAGTATCTTGTCAGCTTGTTAACTTGTCCTGGCTTGTACAACATGGAAGGGTTATCTGGAGTGTTGTCAGAGCAGGATGTCCAAGGTCTGCCTTGGGCCTAAAGTCAAGAAAAGAAACATTTTCACCCCTGACAGTGATGGTGAAACCTAGAATTTTCCAGCAACAGTACATTCTTTTGGAAATTGAGTATGAGTTGCAGCTAATGAAACTCGAAAGATTTTGAAATAAGAAATTCTCTTATTTCAAGAAAGTCCAAACACAGTGAGCCACCAACAGGTCAATGAAAAGTCAGTGAAAAGACAGTATGATAATATATTCTATGACGTCAGTACCACTGAAATCAAATTGAAGTGGACCCAGAAGTACAATTGAAATCAAATTTAAGTAGACTCAGAATGTCAGAGCTGATATTTTGTGACGCTGCTCAGTAAATATTTGCCTGGAGAGCTTCTGTTCCGTGGATGGAGGGTGCTACCCATTGCAGAACACAAGGGTGATTATTCTAGAGATCTTTCACACACATTTCAGCTCCCCTAGGTCTGATGCATAAAGAAAGAAAGTACTCACAGAGCCTGATGTGTGCTCAAGATTCCTTGGAGGTTTCTCTGTCTAAATCCTCAGTCAGTTTTTCATGAGTCTGAACAACATACCCTGTATGGAGTGTTGTTCAGGAAAGATTTGGAAAGGCTTCTGGGAGGAAGAACCTCACCTCATCCCCTCCTGTACAAGCACAGAGCCAAGAATGAGGAGTACAGTATGCGGGAGGATGGGTCAGGAGTCTATTTTCATGTTCAGGTTGTGTTTTTGGTTTGTTTTCCTAGGAGGACATCCATCTCTGGAAACTGGAAGGCAAACACAGGTTCTGCGATGCTAGAACAGATTGCAATGACAGAGAGGTAAGGAAGAGTGTTTCAAGACAGTATTAGCCATTCTTGGGTTAGAAGGGAGGAATTGTATTTCCGACTTTGGTCACTTGAGAGAACTGGTAAGTGAGGTCTCCTGGGAGGCTGGATAAAGAGTTTGAAAGACCAAGTGTTTTCCTAAAAAAATACTAAGGACACAAAGGCAAACTGTCCTATTTTGAAGAACAGACTGAAAGTACAGCTAGAAACCAACATTGCTAAATCATTAGATCTTTAGTGAATGCAACCACAGGAAACAAGACCAGCATGCTAGGTCAAGCACACCAGTACAAACATGTAGGGATAAAATCAGAAAGGTCAAAGCACAAAACACAAAGTTACATGAAGTTATTCTAAGTACATTACTAATGAGAGGCAGACACAGAAAAGTGTTTTTCTTCTGCTTAAGAGAGTTAAAAAAATGTCAGCTGAAGTGCTGAAAGCACTTTTTGCTTTAGGCTCACAAAAGTGGTCACTGTCTTAGCTAAGGTCTTCTCACTGCTGAACGGAGCGGGATGAATTCCCTCATGCGTCTCACAGACTAAAATTTGCAGCTGCTACTCCCATGGATTCAAATCACTGTGATATTTGCTAATACTGCAACTGCCTGACACTGGGGACTCAGGGTAACATGTTTTGCTGTAACTCCTATTCTGCAGAACTAACACTTGCTCTCGTCACTTTTCTCCATCCCACCTAAGTAGATTATTCATAGATTTATAGAATCCATAGATTACATGCAGGCATTCACCCGTAGTGAATTTAAGATTTTTTCAGATTATACCTTCAATTTGTCAGGATCACAATTGATTCTGACTGTCCAGTTTTAGGCACCACATTTGAAGACAAATAGTAAGGAGCTGCAGAAAAGTCCAAATGACAATAAAAGGAACGTTCAGAGAAAACCTAATGAACTATTGAGAAAAACATGCAACAATTCTATGTAGCTCTATGTAGTTTTCCACCTTTTTCAGTTAGCAGACCACTGATATTTTTCCAGTAGAGATGTAGACTAAAGCACAATGAATCCCTGCCTGCAGCACAGAGGTTCACTCTCCATTAGCTGCTACAGACATGGAAGAAGTTTCCCACAAGCTGAACACCACTTCATCCTAAAGATGAAAAAAGCAAAAAAGCATAGGATCTTTAAATATAGGAAAGCCTGTTAACAGGCATTTCTCACTACTTACATAACAAGTGTAATACTATAAGAAAAAAATTATAGCAGAAAAGGTTCCTTTGAAAATTTCCTATTTCTTCTTACAGTAAGGATAGCATAGCACAGAAATTGATTCTCTGAAAGAAATGGCAAATCTCTGTCTGCTTTCAGACCAGATTAAAGAAATGTCTCCTCTTTGGAACATGAGAGTTGTGCAGGTAATCATCTAAGGTCCCTTCTGCACCTTTAGTTCCGTGAAGCAGGGAAGCCAAGCCCCAAAGCAGATGCTGAAGGTGATTCTGCAAGGCCCTAGTAGTACTGTGGGAAGTGGACATGGTGATGCATCCTGGCTGTTTATAACACAGCTGAAGCTAGAGACATAAAGGGTAGATATTACCTTATTGCAGTGTTGTAAGACTAATACCCAGATTCCTACCAGCCTGCAACACTGCATTTTGAAGGTTTGTTTTGTAGACATAGTACCACAATTAACCACTCTAGCCTTATTCAGCCATAAATGCAACAAACCCTGCTGAAATCTGTGAGATGTCAGTGCATGAAATAGGCAGGAATGTGCTTAAATGCTCTGATGAGTAGGAGCAACCTGAAGTACCTGCTGTACTGAACAGTAGTACAAAGGATTGACATGTTCAGGTAATGCAGAAATGACAGTAAACCCTCTGAAAATGCAATGTCTGGTGCACGTGCATAAATATGCTCTTCTTCCCCATAATACTCCTATTTACCCCAGCAGCCCTGATGCTCCCAGTGCTCACCTATGGCCAACAAACACTGAAGATGTGTAGCTATCAGAGCCTCTGGCATGAACAATTCCCTGAGCCTGGCTTCTGAACCCAGACACCTAGAGAAGTTCCTCAGGAGCACAGGTGGTTCCCACAATGGTGCCCCTGGATGCAGGGCCACAGCAGTGCATGAGGGGGGCTCTCTGTGCCTCCTGCCTGGCCCATGCAATCCACAGTTCTCCTCCTCCTTATGCTACTGACTCCTCCTGTCTTCCTTGGGGGTCCACGGTGAACACACTTGGTCTCCTCATTAGGGATAAAAGAGCACCAGTAGGAATATAAGTCATAATTTTCTTCTTCCCAGAGACATTGTGTTCACACAAGTTGATCATTATATTGTAAAGCTATGGGGATTCTGGCCGGCTTCAAGGACGTAAATTTGTTCTTTAGCCAGAACAGCTCTTTCCCCAGTCCCTGTAGGGTCTGCAAAATGTCAGTGTTTTCATGAGACTGTGGCCTTCCCTCCCCTCTCTGCATCTTGTCATAGTCCTGCTTACAGATCTGCTGTTCTGAGGTTATTATTTTTATTTAAGTGGCTGGGACCACGGCACAGCTGCACAGGAAATAAAACCAGGCTGCCTCATTCCCTCCTCATTTGCACAGCGGGGGGATGTGGTCCCCCCATAATATGCCTCTTGTCATTCTCTCTCCTCCTTTGACACCAGGATAGCTAAGGGGGCACCAACTCACATTCCCATCCTGGGATGGCTTGGGAAAAAGGCTGCAGCCTGTAGTCTCCCTTTACCACATAGTGCCTGGTCCACGTGATGAGACTATCTGACTAGGAGCAACACCCAAGGGATAGAAGGAGGCAGGAGACTGTAAAAGGATAAAATTGAAAGTAAATTGTGAAATGCAGGAGCCACCGCGTTACAGATCAGAGAGGGGATGGCTACTCCTCACTAAATTTGACACTCATTTTCAGATCCTATTCCAGTCCTAATGTCCAGGACATCTTATCAGGAGAAAGCTGCCTGCATAATGGAGGGCTTTCAGGCAAAGCCAATACAAACGCTGAGGGGCCAACACTACTGGGAGATTAAATGAGCTAAATATTTATAGCTTGGCTGAATGACAACCAACTGGAGATCTGATGTAAATACCAAGGAGGGAAAGAAACATTTTAAGGCGGCTTTGAGGGCAGGATTGAATCAATCTGAAATGAAGGGAAACTTTAGGCAAGATTCTTTTTTCCTACTCCGTCTCCTACACAAGAGTCAAGGACCTGGCAAAGCATATGAAGGACACTTTGTAATAAGGGCTCCCAAATCTCTTTCTGTTCCTCTGAGCAGCAGGGTGGGTGGCTGGTTTTGGTGGACTACCCAAGGACAGCTAATCCTCAGCCATGCTCTTGTGCTTTCTGCAGGTACAGACTGTGGGCAGACGCCTGTGCAGAAATGTTTGGAGGTCTTGATATCTGCGCTGTCAAAGCTGTCCACAGCAAAGATGGGAAAGACTATATCATTGAGGTGAGAGCGTGGGCAACCTGAATGCCAGTCTCCTTTGGGAAGTGTATCTGCAAGCACACTGCCTTGGAGTTCACATGCACCAACGTGGTTGCTTACCCCTGCGTGCTCCTGTGGCCTCTGTTCCTCCGTGCCCACCTGTGTCCTCAGGCCATGGCCCACTGATATGTAAGGAACTGATTCAGAGCCCCAGCCAAACTAGCAGATACACAGCAAGGTGTCAGGGTTGAGGTGTCTTCCTTTCTCAGTGTGGGCTGTGAAAGGAAATAGAGAGACACAAAGTGCTTGACCACGTCAGCTTTCCAGCAGATCATTCAGTTCATCAAAAACCTCAGTTTCTCTCTGAATGAACCCATCTTTCTTCAGTTCAAACAAAAATCCTAGCTGCATCTAATTTAAAAGAGGAAAATAAATGGTGAGAAGGCAGCAAAAAGTTCACGAGCAACAGGAGCAACTTGATTAAACAACAAAAGAAAGATGTATTTTCTAAAATCTTTTGCCCAGACAGGATTCACTACAGTAAGAGGCCATCAAGACAAAGCACTGCAGAGTTACTATGGGCAGTGTATATTACATTTTGTGTTTAGAGTTGGACAGACTGTGACTCTGAGAGCTAAAGTTCAATGTGCTTCTTGCCAGGCCAGGAGGCAGATATGGAAGTGGGGTAAATAGCACACTCAGGTCGTCCTAACAGGGCAGAGAAGGAAAAGCTGGCCAGAAAATCAAAGTGGAAACTGAAGAGATGCCCTGAAGGAGAGACAGAGGCAAGTGAGCAAGTGCCTCTGTCAGTATGTGACTTGAGGAGACACAACATCTGACCTGCCATAAACTCCACCAACACAGGCCGGCCGAGGAAGACGAGCAGAGCCAGCCTATTGGCTTCATGCAGGGGTGCTGACACACTGGAAAGCTATGTGTGGGAGAGCAGTCCCACCCGCTGAGGGTTGGGATGCTGATGAGAACCACATGAGCCCTCCAGTGACTGCACATTCCTGCATTATGTATCTGCTCTCCCCAGGGAGGGGAGCAGTGACCTGTCAAAGGCCATGTGATAGAAGCGTGCTGCCAGCAACCAAATGCTGGCAAGCCTCTGTCTTTTCCTGAATTGATGGGGCCAGGGCTAATGGGTCTGCTCCTGTATGCCATTCATCAGCACCTAGAGGAGCATCCCCCAGAGCAGACTGTTTCCCTGCTGTGCACTTTCAAATCTCTATGTCCCTGCAGCTGGGAAAGGAAGAGCAAGAGAACAGCCTTGCTAGAGACAGCTGTAAGGACATTTGGATTGTGTCCACACATGGTTAGACGTGATATGTGGTTTTCATATCCCTGCATATATTCCTGCACATAAGCCTATGTACGTGCACACACGGCTAGTTCTGGGCTTAAAGATTATCTGCCTCTGTCTGGGTTTGCCTCTGGGTTTTCACATCTGCCACTGTGTGTGACTGACTGGTGGAGAGCACATCCGTACCCTGAAAGCCACCATCAGCCTGCACACACAGAAATGCACGCTCACGCTCCTCTCTCTGTGACCAAGGCAAACAGCAATCCATCTCATATGACACAAATCACAAGAAACACACTAGTTTCAGATGGGTCATGCTGAATTACCCCACTGGAGAACCTGATTGAGCAGGCCTGATATACCAACATCTAGCAGGCATTCAGATGCCAGGCTGATGGACATTGTTGGAAAAGGAGCAGAGTAGTACAATATAAAGATCAGAACAAAGCCAAACAGGCACCTTTTTATGCAGATCTGAGGGAGATGTTGACAAGTAATTAATTGCCTGCAGCCAACTTCCTGGGGTACTTTTCTTGGTTTGAAACTGATCCCTTGTTTTGCCTTTTTCTTTTGATAGTGGGAGAAAAAAGTTATTTGCCAGAGTGACAGTTGTATTTTCTTGATAAGAAGGAACAGCGTGCTGTGACATTTTACAAGAAAGCATGCCTCAATGGGCTGAACAAACAAGGAATTTGCACAATGCAGTTGCAGGCAGTAATTAATTTTCTCAGGGCAAAGTAGGTCTTCAGGAAAGATTCACAGAGGTAGTGATGGGCAGTTCTGTGAGCTGAGATTTATCACAGTGATTTGTGGCAAACAAAATCAGATTAAGACAGATGAGTTATCAACAGCACAAGGGTAATCTTGCACACATGGTATTTGCTCTTACTTGAACTTCACCTTCTTTTCTTTTCCCGTAGCAAACAGCAGGATCTGTTACGTTTCTGCCTTCAAAGCATTAGCACACTTGTGTACCATTTTCATGGCTCTTACTGAAATAGATTGTGAATCTAACAGCAAATGCTGATAATTCTCTTTTCCTCTGCTTTAAAGAACTTTGAGGAAATATTCAGCATAAGTAGTCAATGCTCAATCAGAATTCCTCAAAATAATGCAAATTCTCTACTGGTATCAGCAGCCAGATCCTCAAAAGAGCTCAGCAATGTGTAGGGTTTAATAATCTCCCCTCTCCCTCTTTATGGTCCATGTGATTTATTCTTCCTCCTGGAAGAATGAGATAAGCCCTGACTGCCATACAGCTAAGCTATGTTAGTAGACATGCTCTTTGCTGCCCTGCAAGGAGCCCTGCTCATCCCTTCAGCACTGCCTACCATTTGTTTTGGTATGTCCTATCATCTGTTTCATCTGTTTCCTTCCTTCCTTCCTTCCTTCCTTCCTTCCTTCCTTCCTTCCCTAGAAATCACCTAACACTCCACTTCTGCACATCAGAGTGTGAAAAAACCAACCAGGCTTCAGCATCAGAAAGGCACAGAGGGACAACCAGGATGGTCTTTTCCCGAGACTCTTCTCTGCCTGCACACTTTTCCTTCACCCCTCACACACCTTACCAGGCAACAGCAGCTGCACCAGGAGCAGCCACTGACCTTGGGCGGCTACAAAGGCTGGGTCCATATGTGCTGACATCTTCTTGCCTTGCCAGCTGTTCTGTGATTGCCCGGGAAGGGATGAGTGCAATCTGTCTGTAATTCACATATTCCTCTCAGCCACTCGATTTATTCACTATTAGCATTTGTATCTGCCCAATTCCAGACCAATTCACCCCTCCTGGAGGACAGGCATGGTGACATCTCATGATCCTTTTCAGTTCA
Source organism: Rhipidura dahli (assembly GCA_013399225.1). Classification (NCBI taxonomy): domain Eukaryota; kingdom Metazoa; phylum Chordata; class Aves; order Passeriformes; family Rhipiduridae; genus Rhipidura; species Rhipidura dahli. Next base: position 184,477 of record VXAC01002507.1, read on the forward strand.
GTGGCAACCAGCTGTGTCATTTTACCCACAGAAATCACTGCCATTTTCAAAGGCCTTCTCCTGTGCATGTGATTGTTCACTCCTGTATTTGCTGTCTCCCACATCTCACATTCCCCTGCCAGACACTACACATCAGGACAGCATATAGCCTCATCCCTGGTGCACCTTCCCTGATTCAGGTGGAACTGCTCCAGGGTTCACTCTGCCTGCTGCCTTTGGTTTATAAAGCACCATCTTCCTCTTCAACCACTGCAGCCACAGAAATAGGAAAAAGCAGTCCTTGAGTTGGGGAAATCAGCTCTGGGGTTCTCAGCACAGGAAAAAATGTACCTGTTGGAGTAGATTCAGAGGAGGGTCATGAAGATGGTTAGAGTGCTGGAGCACCTCTCCTATGCAGACAGGCTGAAAGAGCTGGGGTTGTTCAGCCTGGAGAAGAGAACGTGGGGAGATCTTAGAGCATCTTCCAGTAAGTAAAAAGGGCCCATAAGAAAGACAGGGACAAACCTTTTAGCAGGGCCTGTTCAACAGGACAAATGATAATGATTTTAAACTCAAAGGGGGTACATTCAGATTATATATAAGGAAGAAATTTTTTACAGTGCAGATAGAGGTGGTTGCCCCATCTGTGAAGACATTCAAGGTCAGGCCAGAAGGGGCTCAGAGGAACCTGATCTAGTTGAAGATGTCTCTGCTTATAGCAGGTGTATGGGACTGGATGGCTTTTAAAGGTTGTTTGCAGCCCAAACCATTCTACGAGTGTATGAAAAGCGGGATCCGGGCTGTTTTGCGCAGAGCCGTGTCACGGTGCCTCCCAGGAGGGCGGGAGCCGGGAGCGCGGCTCGCCTGACTCTCGGCAGGGGAACGGCATCATCTAGTGGTCACACGGCATCATCTAGTGGTCACACGGCATCATCTAGTGGTCACACGAGCCCCTCGCACCGTGCCGGGCAGGGACACGGACACCTCTTCTTCTCTCGGCAACTGTAATGGCCACATTTCCTTTTAAGATAGGAGCGGAGAGGAGGGAAACCTGTGCAGGAAGATGCTGGAGGGCCCCTAGGAGACCCTGGCTAGTGAGACCCAGATGGGAATTGGCCATTCCCTGAAACTGTTAAGAAGCATCACATTCCTCACCTCATGTCTCAACAGAAGAACAACTAAGTGGATAGTGGAAGGAAAAGCCGTGTTGTGTATTTTGCCAAACACTGACATACATTTTTAACCTCCTCCTTTTGCCCCCTGGGCCAAGTAGGCCATGGATATAAACATCAACCCACTCTCTAACGGTACCCTAGTTTCAACTTTCAGAAAAGACACCTATAGAAATCAAACAAAACCATCATTCCACATGAAAAAGCAGAATACAAACCCAGTGAACTCACGTCACTGATTTCCTCTACTTTAAATCTAAAAAAAAAAAAAAAAAACAAAAAGAGGGTGCAAAATTTTCCATTTCCCTCCAAGACTGTACTCTTGCAGCTTTGCCAGGGTGGAGTGCACTTCCGATTGTTATCTGAGCGTGAGTCAGTGCCTTTCTTGAGCAATTCAACCTTCAACTCTGCATTTCCAGGGATTTTAATGTTTGTTTTAAAAATAAAAGCAAAATAAAATAAACTCTTCCAACCCTAATATTTTGGTACTATTATATTTACTCCAGCTGAATCTTAACTTCATCAGAGTACAGTTCTTCCTGTGGGATTTAGTTAATGTTTGCAAAGCACTTGATTTATGATGAACTGTTGAAAATTATGTACGAGGCTGCTCTACAGCTGAGGGTCTGCTGTGCTTCCAGTATTATTGTTGTGAGGCCATTTCTTGCCTCAAAGACCCTTTGACAGTTTTCCTTCCCCCATCCCCACTGTCTCACTTCCCAGTTTTCCCCAGCAGAGTTGTAGAACTCGCTTGGGAAGCAGTTGTATCACAGCATTATCAAGAAGACAAGCAGAGAATAAGTTTATTTTCCTGCACTTGGTGCTGGCTTGGTGACATCCTATTCATTACACATGTGTGGTGTTTATTTTCCCTCTCAGGGTGCAGTGCTTTGTGTTCATTAATCCCAAATGTTTCCCAGTTTTCTCCAGTTCTCATTGCTCTCATCTCCTCAGGCTTCAGTACATGTTGCTTCTCTTCTCCTGTGGCCCTTTCAGTTGCAATGTCACCCCCCAGATACTGTGGGACAATGCCAGAGAGACCTTATCCATCAGAGGCATCTCTTCAGGACATGAGAAGGAGAAAGTTCTTATTTAGTTGATGTAGAAGGCTCCAGCCAACATAAGCCTTGGCTTGGCTCCCAAGCTGTGAAGGGAAGGAATATGGAGAGTTGGGGGAAGTACATACTATTTCCAAAAAACCCTAAGCAATTCCCTGGGAAAATCAAGCATCTTTCAGCATGAGGAGAGTGGTGACTGCAGATGTTGGCAAGGATGTGGAGACACAAAACAGGTTAATGTAAGAGGTGAGTTGAAACAGGCAGCAGGAAACCACCTTACTAACTGTTGTGTTTTCCTCCTGTGGCAGGTGATGGACAGCTCGATGCCCCTGATTGGGGAGCACATAGAAGAAGACAGACAGCTTATAGCTGATCTGGTTGTTTCCAAAATGAGCCAACTTGTCGTCTCTGCTGGATCTACACCATCACCACTGAGGCCTTGGGTATGACTGAATAGAGACCTTGTGACAAAGTTATTTCCCTAAACTTCTTTCTTTCACTCTCCTCAGAGTCTGTCAGGCAGTCAGACATCTCAGAGAGTTGTACAGCCCCATATGGGAGCCCCATATTGGACAGACTGATTCCTGCTCTTCCAAAGGAGACTCTCACAGACTCCTTGAAGTGGGCACCCCTAAGGAACACATCTCTCTCCCTTACTTTCCTTCTAGATAAATGTGACATCACACCAGTAGCATGTCCATGCATATAGACATTCTGATTTGCTAAATTCATAGGGTCACACTGAAGACAGGCATTTTTAGGGGTTCTTCTAATGCCCAACTTCATTTCTGTCTAACACTGTCCCTCAGGATAGGTTTCATTTGGTTTTTACATCCCTGTTCTGCTTTTGAGAACAGAAAGTGGGACTCCCCAGCAAGACTTGTTCCATTCCTTACTGCAGTTTCCTCTTCAGAGATGTCCTTTGCCACCTTCATTGGTGGAGGCTTTACTAAGGCTGAACTCACATAAGAACCTGTCACTTTTGCATTTAAACTGACCCCTTAGTTCTTCTTGTGTACATCCATTTTGAGTATCAAATGCATCTAATTTTACTGCCACATTTCCCAGGGGCAGTTCTGTGTAAATGAAACACCCCAGGACAAAACCTGAGTATCCAGGTGTACTTGCTACACCTCTTTCAGTATCTATCAGGGAGCCAAGCATGAAGGTTTGAGGACAGCAAATCTATACAACAGGAGAGACAAGAGAGAAAAAAGGTTGAGGGACAAAATTGATTGCAACACACTGGTACAATTTTCATTTCCACTTGAGACAAAAAAATGGGAGAAGGCACTTTATGGTGCTCTGCCTTTGTCATATGACAGTCCACTCCTGCTAAACCAGGTCCCAGCATGAAGGGTATTCAGAGAAGGGTATTCAGGTACTCCAAGTTTTAGCTAGAGTGAAGGAGCAAAACACTTGATAGACACTGAAAATGCTTTGAGGCAGGGAAAGTGATGCAGAAGAGATAGCATTTACAAAGTGGAATCAAGAACTACCATCTGAAATAGCCAAGATATAGTGGGTATGAACAAGAGCAAAGGGCAAGCCAGCAGAAACTGAGAACATGGATAGATGTGTCTGTTTTCTGTGTCCATAACACACTGGTACAGGATTGGACTGGAATACAGCTGACCTGAATTAGGGCCATAACAAGAACAAAACAAATCTTGAAGGGATAGGATATCAAACAGAAGAGTCAAATAAGATAAGGGTCTCCATTGGGAATACAACCTAGAAATACATGTATATATAATCAAGAAAACTAAACCCACAAACATGTTAACTAGAGTTTTACTATAGAGAAAGAACTTGGTGCCACAACGTCACAAAAATTGCACATGCTACATTACTAACATAATGATAGAACAGTTAGAAGTGTCCAGAGATAAATACTTAAATATGAGGCTGGTGAGATGCAGAACTGGAGCAATAGGGGAAGACTTCCACAGAAGGAATACAAAGAACAATTCTGAAAACAGTAGTACTGAAAACACAGAAATATAAATCCTTGGATATCCTATGAGTATGAATAGAATACGTATATATATTATTGGACCTCTCTATACTAGTCCCTGAGTCAAGAAAAACTGAGAAATTATGAAACTGAGTGCACAGAATTGACAGAGATGGAAAAGTAACAAGTCACAACAATGTGAAACTTCAGCTATCAAGAAGCAAGTCAAATACCACAGTGGGACAGCAATTCAGAGGGAGGAAAAAAACACCTTGATTTTGCCTTAAGAAACATGCAGCTACGAATTCAGAAAGTGAATGTGTACCATGAGATGTCCAAGGGATAAATGTGATATCAAAAAGTAAGGGTATGACACAAGCGGTGAGAAAAGAAAATTAATCAACTCCCTAGCAGTAAAACTGTATAGATGCTATCTGAGAGATCACTGTTTTCCAGAAAGCATATATACCTTTCTGATCTGCTCCTGAACCAAGAATGTGAGAAATAAACTTTCAGAGTTAAGTGACAAAAAGGACATTCAAATCAAACAGGGTGAAAAAAGATCTGTCAAATTTGGAAATCTGACATTTAAGAAGACCTTTATGTAGCATCACACAAGTAATAAAAGGAAATGTAAAAAGGACAGAAGTTAATTTTGAGGAGCAGATAGAGGAAAGGATGAAACAAGTTCTTTGAGTTAATCAGAAAATGGAATTGTACCAAACCATTGGTGGGTTCTATGGATCATCCAGAATTAAAGGAGGAAGACAACAGGGACAGTGTTTTGACTCTGCTAAATATAATTGCTGAAAGTGGGGAACTTCTTTACCTCATTCTAGTTTTTCCTGATCAGAATGACATAGAAAAGAACAAAACCAGACATTAAATCAGGGATAACTGATATTTTTAAAAAATCATTAAGCCCCCAAATTCCAGATGGCCACATCCAATGAACTGATTTTGGGAAATGACTAAGCTGCCAAAAACACCTGTGCAAAATCATTAGAAATAGTCGCTGCTCCAGAGGATTGGTGTACAACAAATACAAAATACGTGGTTTGAAAGCTGTAAGAAACAGTAATGCAGAAAAATTTAGACAAGTAAGTCATAGACTTTATGAATTATCTCAAATGTTAATCTAAAGAATACAGAAGAATAAACAAATCAACAGAAACCACAGCTAAGGGCATTTACCGTGTTATAATTTTTTGCAAAAAAAGATAAAATGCCCCATTCATTTCCTTTCAATTCTTTTCCTTTCATTTCTTTGGGAATTCTTTCATGAAATGGTAGATAACAGGCAATCAGTCAAAATGATGTAGCTAGTCAAAAAACCTTAGGCAAGGTAACAGACAAGCTATTAAAGAAAGCATGGAGGAGCTAAAGGGTAAAGTTTTATTGTGTAGCAGAAGCTGACCTCAGATAAAGACATAGATCTGAGAGATTTTAATTCTTGCAAACAGTTAGCAGAGGGGATACTTCAAGGCTGCTGAGCCTGACTGTGTTGATAAATGGGTTGGTTGAGCCCAGGACAGGATAAGATGTTAATGACAAAATTGCTTTCATGCCTTCAATATGAAACCCAGTTTCATGGTTACATTGAGGTTCTTCCCTCACCTCTCTGACCCACCACCAGACTTTCCCTTCACTGTGTCTCTTCCAAAGGCAGAAGACCTTGGGCTGGCCCTCACCCCATCATCTCTCAGCCTCAAAAACCTGTTTTGCCTTTATCTCTGAAATGCCTTGGTTGACTGTAGGGAAAGGCTGTAGAGGTGAATATGAGATCCAATTCCCTTTCTTTGGCTTGTCTCATCAGAATGTCTCACAGCATTCAGACAATAAACTTCCATCAACACCAAGGCAAGGTTTAGTTCCCAAGCTATGTAGGGCTAGAAGCCATGAATGGAAAATTCCCAGATTTTCCTTCCCATCCATTTGCAAGTCCCAGACAAAGAGTGCAAAAAAATGGACTGGCAACTTCATCATAACCTTGTTAGTCAGTTGAAACTAATTTCAATGTTTCCAACTGTGAAACATTTCTTCCCATTTCCAGAATCACTTAGCTCATTCTCCTGACCTTTCAGGAGCCTTGAAGACCCTTTTATCATGATGTTCTCCATGTAAATAATCCAGCATGTACCAGCCAATCTGTCTCCAGCTTCCCCTGTTTTCATAAACAATTTTGTGCAACAGTCTTACTCAGGCTTTTGTTAACTTTGGACCAGCCCTTTGTGCAGCAGTTCTGTGTTGCTTAATCTGTTTATTAAAATATCTGTCAAAAAGACTAAACAGCAAGAGAGAAGAAAGAGCAGATGGCACCAAATTATTTGCATTAGTCAGGACCAAGGATGGCAGTGAAGAACATCTGACAGAGCTATGTATGTTCAGTCACCACAAGAGCAAATGAAACTCCATATGGAAGACTGAAGAGTAAGCAAAGCTGGGGGTAGAGAGAGGGAGAGCATAAACAATGTGCAGAACTTTCAAGTGGCACTAGCCATTCTCTTGAGAAATATTTTGTCACATACAGGCTAATGAAAACCATTGCTCAGCCTATGGTTGTGTTGACAAGGGAAAAGCAGGAAATTAGGATGCAGGAAAAATGAACTGGCAATGTATACAGAGAACCCAGATATTGCTTCATCTGGAAAAATGTAAGCAGACCCATCTCTGGCATCTGCAGGAGGAATTACAAAGCTGGGAAAGAGAAGTTGGTGATGAAAACAATTAGGGGCTTGGAAATATTCCCATGGAGGGATTCTAATGCCTCTTGGTTTTAGAAAGGAGGTGAATGAGAGAGAGGGCAATAAAGGTTTGCAAAATAACAAATGGCCTAGCATGGGCAGGTTGTGAGAACTAGTCTCAAAACTCAGAACAAAGCAATGGAGATAGGAAATAGGAAAGACAGTGAGGCTGAAAGCTGAGCAAGATTCAAAGGGTCTGGATGTAAATATCTAAACAAAGTATCTGGAACTGTTGCAAAGATTTTGTGGAGCAGATAATAAGCTTCATGTTTCAGGGCTGAAGCTGGCCCTTGCTTCTTAGCAATCAAGAGGAGACCCCTTAGGGTACAGAGATGATTACTCCATAGACATTTCCATGGCTCATCCGTCCTTCCTTCAGAACATCTGGTGCTGGTAACTGTCCAAAATGGGTGATGGGACTAAGAGAACCCCTCGGGCCAGATACATTTGGTAATTCCTGATTGCCTAAAAAACATTCTAAACTGTAACTTCATTGTTATTCCCTGTGAGCAAACAACTTCTATGCTCTTTATTACTCACCTCTCCGTTATGATCCCATGAGATTTTACCAACCAGATGCTGCATGTGTGTGAGTGTGTATTTAAGGAACACTTCATGACTCTACAGTTCCTGTATTACCTCAGGGCTTCTCTTTGGGGACTCTGTATTAACTGGATTGGCTTTTTTTCTCCTCTAGCCTCCACAAGTTCAGCCTGTGTCAATAAAATCTCAGACTGGACCTCCGCTTGGACAACTGTCACAACCACGGCCTCCCCCACAAGGTACAGTTCTCTGATTCCCACGACAGTGATGACTCTGAGTCCTATTGGTTTGCCTTCTAAATAAAAAGAATCAGGATAAAGGTTTCGCTCATTTTCCAATTCACTGACAAGCAGGCAGCAAATTCAGTGTGCTATTAAAGCAGATACTGTCATATTCCACAGCAGCTCAGAAAGTGGGATGAAAATTTGATATAGATCCAGTTGATACCCCTGGCAGGTCTTGGCCCAGCCAAACAAGGCCACTTGAACTGGCACTGGAGCAGGATTCCAGGCACAGAGTATATTGTGTTTGCACAAAGCTGTGGTGGCTACAAGTGTTAAGAAGTGATGGGAAGATGCTAGTGTTGTCAGGCTTGGAACAGACATCAGTGTTACAATGCCAGGATCCTTGATCCATCTGTCCAGGAGTTCCCATGTCAGCAGGAGCACACACCCAGCTCCCCCTGAGAGCAGGAGCAGGTTTGACTTATGCGGCTTGGTCAGAACAACAGGTTTGCCTTATTTTCCTGATGTGCACCGAGGTGGTAAAGCATAGGACTACCCCATGGGTAGCCAGATCACACCAAACATTCAATTCACATAACTGATTAGACCCTCATTTTTGCCACCTTTCCTTCCTTCCTCCATTTCAACCTTCTACCAAATTAACACTCTCCTCTATCTTTTTCTCATTGGTCACAGCTTTGCTGCGTGCAAAATTAGCATTTCTGATACCAAACACATCTGTGTACTCTTGGCATTCCATACTATTGATAGGAGCTGTTGGCCTTGCAGGGCCAACTCCCCATCTGTCTCCAGTGCTCCCCTTGAATTCTCTGTAAAGCTTTTTCTCACATAACTCCCCTGACCACCCGTGAAATCCAGCCAGCCCTCACAACACTATCTGCAGCTTTTGTCAGGTTCTCACAGCATTATCTGTCACGTCCAGCAATTTCTCATGTCACGTCCCATTGTTTTCCACATCCTCTTCAGTTCTCAGAGTCTGCTACCAAAGCAACTGAAGCCCCCTGGTGATGGTTCTGGACAGAGGTATGGCCAGTGATGGGATGGAGAGTCCCACATCAAACTGCTGTGAAGGGACTGCTGACCCAAACCAGCAGGGACAGCTCACATTTCCCGCAGAGTTGGTTCTCCAGTTACTCTTCCTTTCCCAAGCAGGAAGTGCTCACCAAGGATTAGAAATACCAGATACATGAAGGGTAAGGCAGGCTGAAGTGACTCCCCTTGGGGAGAGTGGAGAGGCTTCTTCAGTGCTGAAGAAGGTAGAGAAATGGACAGCTCTAGAGAGGAGGGCATGACACCAATTTTAGGCCTGTAAAAGAGGGTTTGCCTTATTCTTCTCCATGAAGTTACTCTGAAGAGTCTCTCCTCTCAGCAAAACCCATCCTTCTGTAGAGATGTTCTGTGCTTGTTGCCCACCACATGCACATCCTCACATTTATGTCTACACATCCCTTTCCAGGCGGACCACGCCAGCCACAAGCATCTCAGCCTCCACGAACAAACGCACCCCCGCAGCAGCGGCTCTCTCCTCAAGGACAGCAGCCCCAGAGTCCCCAGTCCACCTCCCCTCAGCAGCAAAGGTCACCTGGGTCTCCACAGCAAGTCCGATCAGCAGCTGGGTCCTCTCCGGTGCAGGCCCCCAAGGCGGGCGCGTTCCCCCCGCAGCAGCCCAGGCCTCCGGCCCAAGGCCGGGCTCCCAGCCAGCCGAGCCCCACGGAGATGTCCAAGCAGCAAACCACCCCACACCCACACCTGAAGTAAGTGCTCTGACAAACTGATAGGACCTGTAGATAATAGAATAAGGCTGTCTGAAATGCCCCCTGAGCTGACGTGAAGAACGTATCAGATGTTGTGAGGCTGTCTTCTGTATTGGTAGTGAAATTACTTAAGGGTTTCCCACAACAGCCTCACCAAATGGAAACTGCATACTTCTAGTCAGATGTTTTCAGTAACACCACTTTGGACTGAGTCGCTTGCCCCATTCTGTCCCACCTCCCCCCTGCCTGGATGTCTTAGGAAAGGAGATTTTCCATGCCAACCACTTCTGTTATCACTGAATCTGTGTGATGAAACACAAAGCATGAGTAGCCAGCTTTGAATTCCCACCTTCTCCTGCTGAGTCTGAACTGTTTTCCCTTTCAGCAAATCGCAGTCCCTGACAAACAGCTTCAGCATATCTGAGTCATCTCAGCGAGGAAATGCCACTGAAGATGAAGCAAAAGCTGAGACCATCCGCAACCTGAGGAAATCATTTGCTAGCCTGTTTTCTGATTAACAGTCCCTGCAGCTGGATCTGTGCTTTTGTCAGCCCTCAATCTACATTATGTCATACCTGATGTCATCCTGGAATACACTCAGTGAACCCAGCGATTCACAACTAACACCTGGGTAAAGGGAATTTAGAGAACTATAGTGTTTTAATACAAAGAAAATATTCTAATAACCGTCTGAGAAGTCACTGTATGAAAGTGTCACTATTTCATTGGGTTTTGTGCATAATCAGAATCACATCTGTTCAAATGACTGAGTTGTAAAGCAAAATTTACTCTTGTTAACCCCTGTGGAGTCAACACAGTTATGACAGAGCAAACTGGGTTTTATTTTGATTTGTATATAGTCAATACAATTGTTAACTTCCAATTACTGAATTATTGTTAAGGTCAAGCTAAAAAAAATAAGGCTTCTTTTCAGAAACACATGTGCAAAGGCAGAGTCAAGAATAGGTATCCATTGACCAACAAAGTGAGCATGCCTGAGCATGGCAATCCAGTGAACTGTGGAATTTCATGGTACCAACTTCATAAAAAGTCACTTTTCAGAGAAAAACTACGTTCAAGATAAATATGGTACCAGGCATCAGTAAGCACCAAGGATCACATGAGCAGGTCAGCCAGATGGACTGCTGGTTTGTTCCAGATCACTCTGCTCATAGCAGATAAAACATATCTGTTTCATGCCTTGCATTTATGTCCCCTGCGTGTGATTCCCAAGTTCTGAGAGAAAAATGTCATGTTCTAACCTGGTAGCCTTAGTTCAAAAGTAACCTAAGAAGTGGGTCTTCCACACAAAAACCAACTTTTTCCCCTGCCCCTGAAAACACCAGAGTTCACATTCACAGTTCACACGAATTCCAGACAAATCCCAGCTAAACTCCAAGCACTTGGGTGACTTGGTCACATCTGGCTGTGTATGTCCCTCAGGAACATGCTTAATTAATAGCAGAGCTGATGAAGTGTACACAGTTGTGTGCTGAGTGTTCCATAACACTGAACGGACAGAGAGATGGAGTGAAATCCTGTCTCCTGCCTTGAATTCCCACTGACTTTGCTGGGGTGAATGCAAAATGAATGGAAGGTGACAAACCTGCAACAGAACTGGAAAATTATGCTCCACAGATAAGATGACCTGGGGTCCATCCAGAGACACCAAGCCACAGGAGAGCACATATGGGATTGTCCCAGGCAGGTAAAAATCAGCCTTAGTTCTCCCTGACCACTCCCAAGAATTGTCTTTCCAGAGAAGACAGAGATGGATCTTTGCTGGTGTGCTTTTCCTCTAAGTTTGCAGCACTGAAGGAAGCTGTGCACATATACTGGAACTGGGACATGACAAAACCCACACAAACTATGTCCACGATTGAAAAAACTCACCCTGGGTAAATTCATGTATTTATAGCTATTTACACCAGCTGAGAGCCTACCCTTTGCACCCTGGGAGGTCTCTTTGTAACACACCTAATACAGGTGCCAGTCCTCATCCCACCTCAACATACAGCTTTGAGGTCAAACTTGGCTTTGTGCTTCCCTTGGCAACTTCACTGTGACACTTAGGAATGCCCAGGGAGGTCAGTAAGTTAAAAATTTGAGCCAATGGCCCAGATCTTTGCTGACACTTGAACAAGGAGATCCCCAAAGCAGCAAAAGGAACAGCTGCATTTGCCATCTTGGATCTTATGATTCACTGGTGGGAATAAAGCCAAACAAGGAAACCCTTCCTGCATAGCACCTGTAATGAACATCTAAATCCAATGAAGTCATCTGGACCTTGTATGACCTACCCCTGAGCAGGCCTTTGCACATAAAATGACAAGTAACAGCATAGCATTTCCAGATTGGAAGTCCCTCAAGAGACTCATCTGGACCAATGATTTATACCTCAAGTTCAGTATTACAGAACCACCTTACTCTGACGGTTTGTCTTCTGTTTTGTTGTTCTTTTTTTTTTTCTCAGATCTGTGTTGTCCTTCAGGGTTTGACAAGCAGCTAACAATGTAGCATCATAAATATATGTCATCGTCTGAGCAAAAAACCCCCAGTCCCTGCTGTTTTGCAGTCTCCAGGAGCAATAAAAGAGTGAGAAATGGCCTTGAGCAAGCACTGTCCCACTGGCAAGAACAGCAGATTAACAGGCTTCACTGTATGGAGAAGAGGTAATACAACTCTGGCAGGAGAAGATTTCTTTCTGTAACACTTCCCTGAGCATAGTTTATGCCTTTCCCTACTAAATGGTCACCAGAGATAGAAATGAAAGTTTATTGCAAGAATCCTCAATGCTTTATCTCCTGAAACTCTACAGTTCTCTTCCCAGCACAACATATACAAAAAAGGAATGGTGACTAGTATGGCATGACCCCTTAAATCAACAGCAGTTCATCACTGGAAATGCAGCAGCTGGGTCAGTTGCTGAGGCTGCATTTGAACACAGCAGAGCTGTCCTCTGACAGGCCACAGGAACAGGACAGCACTGTCAGCTTTGATACCCAGCAGTGACTCAATCTCTTCATTTGCCTACAGCTCCAAGCTGTCACCTTTCAAGGGGCAAGCAAACAGCATTGCATCTCCCCTCCTCCTGGCTAAGTTGCAGCATCAAGTAGAAACAACGGGCACTCTCAGCTTAATTTAGTTAGTCCATAGTTCCTGAAAAAGCACCCTCAGTTCTATTCACAGAAGTGCTTTAAAACACTGAATTGATTTCCAAAGTTAGAATGATGAAAATTTATGTTGTGTCCTGCAACTGTCTCAAAACTACACTTCAAGTCTACAGCTATGATGCTCACATACTAGATGTTGTGGCTAGCAGGAGATTGACAAATGCATCAGCCCATCTTCACGTTATCACCTTTGATGCTGGCTTTGTACCCAAAAATCCCTACGCTCTAAAAAAGAGAAGAGGGAATACAAGGGGTATTCTCATTTTCTATGAATGGGAAACTAAGGTATATCCAAGAGGCATTCAGGTACCTAAATATAACAGCAGGGGCAGTAAGAAAACAACAGAAAAACTGGTAGGGAGTAGCTACATTTAAATCACAGGTCACACATGGCCCACAGCACACCTTGGGATCTTTCTCACACAGACATGAAAACTAAGCACCTGGTCAGAGCTTCTTTTGTCCTATTTGCTTTAATTTTCTTCACATGGAAGCCAGGAAACATGAGTAGGTTTGTGTGTTTGGATCCAGCCCATGAAGTAGCTGGGACACAGCTACAACACCCAACCACATCCAGCACCTGGAAAATTAGTTTAGATTTTGCTGTTTAGGAACACCCTGATTTTCTTGTCATAGCTAGATGTGGTATTTTCAAGAGGAATGGAACACACATTCCTAGGCAAGCCAAGGTCCAGAAGAACAGCAGTCCTATTTGTAATGCAGTGGTGTTTGACAATCTTCCACTAATCACAAGCAGGTATGTGAGACCTCACACCTTGTGTATGGCTCAGTTGCTCCATCTGGTTGGCCTAAAGTTTCATGAGTAAGATAAAACAATACACAAAAATGCCAAGGACAATAGTTCCTCATTTCCAAGTGACTCTTAATAGCAACCTTTACAGTGCTGGATACTGATAAACAGTACAGGTAAGGAATGCTCATCTTCAGGCATTTAATCTTTTGTGATTTCTCTTTTGCAGTTTGCAAACCAGCAACAACACACACACGACTTAGGAGATGGCAAATAAACAAAGCAAACAGATAGTTTTGAAGTATTTCCTCTATTTTGTCTTCTAATTTTATACTCTTGCTCCTGAGATACCCACTTTATACCCTGTTTTATGATAACAGGAATTCCTCTTTAAGGAACTTTACAGTTTCAGCTAAGTCAGGTTCCTTAATCTTTGGCTCACAATACCTTTACTACAATGTGAAGGACAACAAAAAAAGGGAAGGAATATCTTCAGGTCACTTAGTGGTATATGTGTAAAAGGGCTAAGTTCATTAATTCAAAAACAAACATTCAAATGACAAAATCCAGGATAAACTGAGCCTCTGGCATCATCCTGACAGAAGCATGACTTTGTGGTTGTCTTCATGGCAAAAAGGGCCCAATTCCAGAGCAGCACACAGCAGGGCAAACCACGTGACTGTCATCAAGGCACTGGCAATGTGAGTACCACTGCCACCACAAAATTAACTTCTCACATGCATTATGTGATCACTGTTCCCAGAAACAGCTTTGGGGAAAAAGAAGAAGGGTAAGTCATGAATTATTTTATTAGTTAAAGCTCTGTAACCTTATCTGAATATTATTTATGCATTGCTGAAGCACTCATCATGAGGACAAAATTATGCAAGACAAGTGCTATATAGATTCCCTTTTCTTTTTTATAATCAGTGGAATATAAAGAATTGCTGTGAACTCTGAGAGATTTGACTATACATTTCACTTGTGAAAATTCTTTTGGAACAAAGCAATTCAACCACTGAAGGCAAATGTTAAAAAGTTAAGGCCAATCTTGGTAGTGAAGGAAAACTTGCTGTGAAGTAGAAAAGGGAAGAAAGAAGCAATACAACTTTTGACAGCAAAATAAAGTATTATATTTTACTTCCACTGGCAAAACTTCCTGACCTTACTGAAGTCAGCTGATTTTATACAAAACAAGATGAACCACTGAAATATCATCTGAAAAAGCAAATAAGTATTACTGATTAAATAGCTTGTATTTAACAGGAAATGTCATCCCAATTCCAGTTGGAATTTCAAAAAAGTTTTAGAAAATAATATCAGTTGTCACAACAGTCATCAGTACCATTTACATTTATAGAAACACTGAGATCAATCATCTTAAAAAATATGTAAGAAATTAAAAGTTCTAGCAAAGTTTAGTCATTCCAGTCTTCCTTTAATTGAGCTCCAGCATCAGCCTGCAGGTCTCATCAGGAGACTTTAACAGTGGTCTTGTTAGCTGCTCATTAGTTAATAAGACAACACTTGAAAGTTGCTCATAACACACTATGATACATTTCCTTTTGGCAAGATACAATCTGATACTTAAGTAATGGAATTATACTGAAGTCAGAATTCATTCTGCTTCTCATGTTGTTGTGATCCCATTTCCACTGCAACCATGTCAGCCTATTTAATTCTTTAAGTCGGAGAGGGAGAAAAGATGCATTTTCACACCACTTTTAGTTCAAACAGAGTAAATGCAGTCATGTACTACAGATCCTTATTTGTAAAGTCAAGGAGAAAGTCAAAAGTTTTGCTGCTGATTCTTTGTAAAATTGCTCTGCTTCTGCTTAGACTTCTGAGTTGCACTGTAGCATGACTTTACTCAGTTGTTTGTAAAATGAATTAATTTGTGTTCTAATATTTCCATTGTAATGAAAATCCCTTTGCTGTATTCTTTGTGCATTAGTTAACATTACAAAAACGCTTTTTACCTTACAAAATATTAAAGGAAAAAGAAAACAACTCCTTTAAAAATTTCCATCAACACACATCTACCATGACAGTGGCAGTATCCTGTTCTACATGGTACACGGTAACTTTTTTGTTAATAAAGGCTATTACTTAGTTGGGCAGATTTTAAATAAAACCTTTCATCCTGGCAATTTAGTAAAACTCTTCAAATAAGACAGACAAGTAGAGGGTTTGTATTTAAAGTGCTCTTTATCTGATGCAGTAAGGATTTTGGCCGGTATTCTGGTCTCTAAGTAGCACTTCACAGACGATTAAGGGCAAGGAGGGGGGGAAGCAGAACAAACTGCTCTAAGTCGTAGCTCTTTGAGGAACAGACCTTAAGTGCCAGGTGGTAAAGCACTACCAGAGCACAAAACAAACCCAGCCTCCGTGGCTGGGACATTACCATGCACGCGTGTTCTTGCCACAGTGTGGAGGCAGCTGTTAGTGCCTGGGATTTGCAATCTCCTGCAGTTAGAAAGCAAGCTCAGCGACTATAAAACTCCCTGCAGGAAAAAGCAGCGATCAAATGAATGCACGGCGAATGTCCATGGGGCGGCCCCGGCTGGGTCGAGGTGAAAACCTGTCACTGGGACCAACTCGCCCTGGAAGCATAGGGTTTGCTCCAGGCAGGGAGCCAATTGGGTCAAAATGTGGTCTGAATGGAGGGAACTGACCTCGTGCTTCTCCCTGGCCAGGAATGAGTGAGTTAATTGGGTCTCCAACATATGGCAGTGTTGGTCTCTCATCATATTCTCCCCCAATGATCATTGGGGGATAGATTGGATTTGATGGGAATGGGTTGGGTGGAAAGGGATTAGGATAGAATGGGTTGGGATGAAAGGGGATTGGATGAGGTATAGGGGGCAGAAGCATCATGTGCCGACATCTCAGGGCCTCCTTCTTCTGTTTCAACTTTTTCTTGTATAGCTGCAGACAGAAAAAAAAGGCGTTTTAAAGCTAAGTGTTCCAGCTTCAGCAACTGCATTCATTTTTACAGCACTTTTCAAAAAAGTACTCCTCACCAGTCTGAAAACCCAGAGTAGTAATTCCCCTGCCCACCAAAGACCAGACACAGCATCTTTGGAAGATCTCTAATCCACAATTTGAGCGTGCACCATGTAACTTGTTGATGCTCCTTCCTCCTAGTCTGACCAAGATGCATACACAGAAAATAACACTTTTAAGCTAAACTTTAATTCAAAGTTACTGCCTCCCAAAGTCTATACTTAATTCTCAAACTAAGATTGATCTCAGAGAGATGATATAAAAAAGCCACCTACTTCTTTCCAGTCTGTGTCACGAGGCCTTGCAATAGGATCTACAAAGAGAAGCAAAAAATTACGAAAAGCACCAGATTTTGTGCCACAGATACCTGCAGCTTGTCAGAACTCAAAGAATAACCAAGATACAAAAATCCACTTTTGGTCAATACATCTTATCATAAGATAATGCATCTTAAAAAATATAAAGCTCCAAGTCCATTCAATAGGTAATCTACTTGCACACCCATTCAATGTAAAGCATCAGCTCCAAATGTTATTTAACATTTGTTTAATACAAATTTAACAAATTTAACATTTGTTTCTAGAAATCCTAGAAACATTGTCCCTGACTTTGCCTTCTGACAGCACTGCCCTTGATTACTTTTGTTTCTTCACTCTCTTGTGAGAAATTAATTCACTCCACTTCCTAAAATCTGCAGTAGCTAATATACCAAGGTAGTAAAGGAAACAGATGATAACAAGGAAAGCCTGCACCACACAATGGGAAGAACCACGTGGAGCAGCAGTAGTGGCTCAGAAGATTGCCAGCAATTTTCCTTGGCACAAAACTGTGCATCCCCCTGAAACACACCTGACCAGCTGTACTGATTAGTATCACAAACAACTGCATTTACTCACAGTGTTTAAATAGCCTTACTGGTTGCCTGAGGAGTCTCTTATCAAAACCTATCAGACCTAATCCCCCTGTTAACATGAGAACGTAACCAGAAAAAGATGTGCCTCGCCATTACCTCGGAAATCCCGCAGGTACATAAACCTCCAGAGAAGCTGGTCATTGGAAGCTGTGTAGAGATCACGGCAAACAGCAGAGAGAGAGATGAGGGAACGGACATCCAGGAGTCTGAAAATCCGAAGCTTGAGCTCGAGAGGAAGGACCACTAGCCCAAACACATCTGGTAAGTTCAAAGCTAAAGAAACAAGAAAGTAAGTTCAGAAAAAACAGAGTAAACTCAACATCACTTAGGTAGTGGTTCTATCTCTAAAGACCCTAAAAGAAAGAAAGAACATTGTAATCTTTCCCTTACACCCTCTCCCTTTGATGCCTGAGTTACATCACTTTTCTAAGCAACTACTGTGATGTTGCAAAGCAGATCTCTTACAACTCTGACTACACTTATGAGGTGCACAAAATAGGGCAAATGACACTTTTTACTGAGCACTATGCCTAAGAAACATTCCACACACCAAAGTATGCTAATGGGCTACGGAGCTGAGGAATAAGTAAAGAAAAAAAAAAGACCAGCCCAACTTCATGAGCCTGCAAAAAACAGAAATATAGGGCACATGACTCACATAAAACCTAGATGCATTGAAGTCCAGAGGGAATTCCACCAGTCTCCAGAATACAAAGCTCAGACCTTTTATGGCAGTAATTATGCAGAGAAAGCCTGGCTTCCTACTGCTTCACAAACACCAGCCTGGTTTACTTCCCACCATCCTTTCCAAGCCCTCAATGACCAGTTCCAGACAAGATCATTCCTGAGGTCACACTTCCAAATATGATGCTAAATAAATTTTTCTGTTTTGACAAAGAAATAGATCAAAACTCCAGAACTACTCGTACTGTAGTAGGATTTCCTCATAATTATGCATGGGAAACAGCCACTTCATTTCCATCTCTGAAGTGAGACTAGAGCAATCAAAATTAAAACCAGAATTATATTTACATTTTCTGAGTTACAAAGATTAATATTTTAATGCTAAATTCCTTTAGCATGTATATATTATTTTATGCTTACTCGTTATATGCCTATCACTGAACAGCTGTTTCTAACACTCTTCCTTCAAGGCTTCAGACAGACCCCCTTCCTTCCATCCTCAAAAATTAAATACCATCTCTAATTGTAAATATTTTCTCTCACCTTGTCGGGCAGCAGCCAGAAGAGAGTAAACCAGCTGGTCTTTAAAGAGACGGGATAATTTCTGAAGGTCTTTGTAAACACCTGCAACCTTCTCTATAAAAGAAGAGAGAGAAAAAGCTTAATTTCAAGAGATTATAATGCAAAAGTTATATAAGAATTACATTTTTATTATTAGCACAATTTTAATCTGCTTGTGATCTTGACAGGAGCAGCTCTGCTTCTAGAGTGTAACTATCCTGCAACAAGTCAGTCATTGACAAACTAGAGACCAGTTCTATGTTCAGACTAAGCTTTCCATTTGGCCTTAAAAAGCACAATTAAGGGAAAGACTTGAGTTCTCTGGAAAGAAACTGACTCTGAAGCTATCAGAGCTTCCTTTGTCAGATTTCAAAGCTCCTGCCCAACATAAACCTAGGTTCTAAAAGCCTGCAAGCTTCATTTCTCTGACAGAAGTATCTTTCCTTTCTGTTCTCTGAAGAAAGAGGAGCCAGGAGACTTTACTGGTATATTGGACACATTTCAGCACTCAGTTCTTCTACAGCCTTTCAATTAGATTTGTACATCAGTGACTACACAGAACATAGGAAACTGAGCCAGCCTGGACTGCCAATAAAGCAGCTCATATCCTTCAGAGAACCTAAAGGTGGTCAGGTCTGTGCTCATAAGGATCTACATCGATCTGCCCTCCTCTCCTCCCTCACTCTAGTCTTCCCTCTAATTCTGTCACTTTGGAGAAACCTATGCGGTCAGCACACGTTTCCTGACAAGAAGAATTTAACAACTACAGTGCCACAACAAGAGTGGAGGTACCACTGACTTCTGAAGTCCTGCGCTGTCAGGCAGAAAGGGGATATCACCCAGCACTGCTGTCCCAGAGATTCACACATATGTTTAGGACCTCATAAGTAACATATGGGCCAAAGGATAAACTGAGCTTTGCAAGGTTCTTTCCTTACATTGTTAATCCAAGAAATACAATTTGTGCTAACAACTAAGTGTGAGTAAATGGTTACACTCTGAGTTGCTTTTACCACAAAGTTATGACTAACCCAAATGGCTACCACATTTTTATTCTTTTTTTCTATTCTGTACCTATCTGGTGCTCTACTAAAGCATATTCTTACCCACTGTGTCACTTCTTTACTTCTCAGTTCACTACTATGAGTATCATAGCTCAAACATACCTGGGTCCTGAAAGCAAACAAAGGATGATGGCAATAGCTGGATTCTCTTAACACTTTTGATCTCTTCGTTGATTTTTAATGTTGCTACAAATAAAAGAAAGACATTTCAAAATTTAAAAACCAACAGACAACAATGACCACTTCATTACTGAAGTCATACATAGCCTGGAAGTTTTAAGTCTTGCAAAGAACATAAAAGAAGCCAAAACATTGTAGCTGATGCAAATCTACTTCCGTCATATCTGGCAGTGTGTACCAAAGTTCCTATGAAATTAAACAACAAACATATTTCTACAATATTGCAATGAAAAGGCCAGCTGAATCTCCTAAGGATTAATCTGTTAAATCAACAGGGAAAGAAACAGTTAACACAGAAACTAGAAATGCCAAGAGTATTCAGCATCATGAAGTGGCATCTCCTGCACCTCAGCAACCCAAGTAGTAAAGGTATAGTTCAAAGCACAGCCCACAAAAGCACACTTAAGTTTTCTCTTCCTAAACAATGGTGATACTTAGGAATGTGCATCCAGGATAAAGACATGACTGACTTACCATTAATAGCAATAAGATCTCCCAGAGGCACACAAGTCAAACCAGCAGAACCTTCTCCACAAAGGGGATGAGTGTACTGTAGCTTATAAACACCATTTCCTCTCCATTTCTCTGGCATAGCGACTGCCTTGGCTTCTATCCCCTACAAATGCAAAGGGGTAACAAACATACTGTCATACTTTTGCAATGTACCAATGCTGAGGGGTGAGAAAAGGACTAGAACTTAGAATGATGCTTGCAATTCAATTCTTAGGTCAGTCCTAATGCACATTATGACACAGTGATTATGAATATGTGTAATTCTACACTATTTCCACCAAAACTAACCACAAATGTAAGTGAAGTTCAGTAAATGTTTGTCCTGATAGGAAAGGACATTCAGTGAACACTCACACCTATTTCTTTGAGACACATCAATCCATTCCAGCATTGTGACAATTCCACATAATTAATTTGCTGCACAAAAAAAAAGTTATTGCACCTTTTCTGTGAAGTTACAGTATTTGACAGGGCTTTAAAATCATAGTTTGAAGTTAATTAGAAAACCTGAGTCAACTAACAGATTGGCTTTCAATTTCAGCACGAAGAGGCTCAGCTAGAATTGCAGCGACATTGATACAGATACAATGTAACCAAAAGTAGATTATTTTAAATCTGCAGGGCAATCATCTTTCCTTCCTCCAAGCCTGCTCACTGACATAAACAAATTTCATTCCCAGCGGCAAATGCATTCATTACACAGTGTTTCAAATTATGGGGATGCAATGAACTTAGCATATTTATTAAACTGGTATTGGTCAACCAGACACCCACATGTGCTTAGTCAGCCTCACTACAAGAAAAAAGGTGAGAATTTAAACACCTGCCCGAGACCAAGTTATTTTC
The DNA here is from genome assembly GCA_013399225.1 of Rhipidura dahli. Lineage (NCBI taxonomy): Eukaryota > Metazoa > Chordata > Aves > Passeriformes > Rhipiduridae > Rhipidura > Rhipidura dahli. Next base: position 205,620 of record VXAC01002507.1, read on the forward strand.
TGCATGTTTAGACACATTAGTAAACACAAAGTGCAAAGGGAAAAAGTGAATCCATACATTGTACAGACGTACTGCCATAGGTGCTCGAGTATGATACCTCTATAGATCAGTAGAACCAAAGCCAAAGCTGACACTTAGTTGAATATGGAATTAGAGGCAGTGTTTTGGCAGACCTAGGCCTCACTAAGTACCACTTGACAGGATATCATTGAGCTGACACTGACTCTTAAGACAGTACTTTGGGGAAGTGCTACAATATAAGCACATCTGCACATGCTCCATAGTGTGAGGCAGGAGTGGGAGGTTCAGCTGGGTCCCAGTGAGGATGAGGACCAAAAGAAACACAAGTACAGGCCTCTTCTTCCGCACCTCAAAGCTGCTCTCTAGTCTTTAGCCTGAAGACTTTCCGGTCAGGGAAATTAGAGAAGCTGGTTCTTCAGCAGCCTCTGCAGCCAACTGATATATACAAAGGCAGAAGCAGATCCTCAGATACATCTTGCATATTCCACAGCTTCCCCACACTGACCCAGAAATTGCTGTTTGGTGGTGCACCCACCTACCTGAGGTACATAGCCTGTCTCCATCATGAGAAGATGAACCAGAACAATCAAGGCATCAGTGGCACTGGTACACTTAGCAGAAAGGTAGAGCACCTCTAAGGAATGGGGTATTTCACCATCAGCGGCTTCACTGCACAGCATGGGTTCAGAGGGATAGGAACCTGTACCTTCTTCCAAGTCAGCATCTTCTGGGACTAATCCAGAAGGAAATTCTAGGCTGGATCCTGCCTTCAGGGGAAAGCAAAATATACCTTTGGTCAGCAAATTACACCTGTACATACATCAACATTATACATCTGCTTGTTCCAGCCTGATTTCCCATACGAGCTGTACGGATTCACTGTACCTCCATTTTCTAGCATTCCAGATGGAGACTGAGATTATACATGTAGCCTTTGTATTTTTTAACCTTTATAATGCAAACCCTTCATGAAAGAGTCTGTTATTTATTGCATATACTAACTAAAGTGACCATAATATATTAAACCTCCATTGGAATTTTTGCAACATACACAAGAATAATTTAATCACTGTAGAATCATCACTTATTTGAACTTAGCCAATATGCATGACAAGTAACCAAAATGGTAAGCTGGGCTGCCAACCAACACAACAGGCCTAAACAGCAGAGTGGGAAAAAAATTAAAAAATCAATCAATGGAGTGCACCTGCTGCCACTTGAGGAAGATTGTGGCTTCATTGTAGCTGCCTTTATTCTACCAAAATCATAGCCTGTTATCAGTAACTAACAAAACAACACACAGACGCTTTATTTAAAAAAAGTAGAATGAAACATGTAAGCAGATTGACCTAAGGGAAGGCTCAGGAAAGGGGGTAAAAAAAAGAGCCTATCTTCAACAGTGCCTGTTTCATGTGCTCGTACCTAGAATCAGTTTCCTCAAGAAGACTGAGGAAGGTAAGACTGAGGCACACTGAGGCAGGTAAGAAACATAATGCTTACTTCCTTAAGTGTATGTTCCAGCAAAAACATTTACTCCTGTAAACCCAAAACACTTTGGGCTTTCTGAATTAGCTTCTGTGCCACAGTGATATACAATGAATAGAGACAAATTTCTACTCAAATAACTGAACACATATCAGACAAGTATAAGGAGCCAAATATTCTGAAGAGATTCCCTCCTATGTAGTACAGGAACTGACACAACAGGATACCTCTTTATTGCCTTGTGCTGTACATGAAAATTCTCATGTACTTACCCTCTCATCACTCTCCCGAACTTCCACTTGAGCCTTCTCATTGTTGGATTGCTCATTCTGCCCTTCTCCTTTTGGACTGTTGGCCTGACTTTTGTTGGGGGTCAAGGTGGACGGCTCATGACCATTCTGAAGTGGGGGATGAGTAGAAGGCGGTGGAGGAGGAGGTAGGCTGGCTTGTCCATCTGGCTCTTCTAGTAGCAAGCAAATCAAATCACCAGAAACAATCCCATACGAAGCTAAGGTCTTCTGATCCTCTGTGAGAGCATCTTTTCTGTTCAACGTTATTGCAAATGTGGTATCAGAACTGCAAAATAATTTTAAACAAATGTAAGGAAACATGGTTGGCTGCACCTGGATAGCTACACACTGGACTTGGCAATTGGTGCTATGGTTTAGTTGACCTGGTAGTGATCAGTCAAAGAGGGACTTGATGATTTTGGTAGTGATCAGTCAAAGAGGGACTTGATGATTTTGGAGGTCCTTTCCAACCTTAATGGTTCTATAATTCTACAGCTAGAAATGCATACTGCATATTACAATAGTATTGTGCCATGGGGTTTAATCCATTACTAATTACCTGTATGTGATAGAAATAATGAGGGGGAAAAAAGATTGTATGAAATTATTTCCCCGTATTTCTTGCCAAGTACATTTTAAGTTGCTGTAGCTGCTTGGTAAATAAAATTTCATTTACAAAAATTGCTCATAAAACAGTTAGGAAGGAAAGCAAACAAGTACCCTTCAAAATAGAAAATATCACAGCTAGGAAAACAAGCCCTAAATAAACTACCGCCTCAGATTATTTAAAAATAGTGTTGAAGGCTCAACCAACTTGCCTTCCTATCAAGCTACACATTAATATCAAAGATCAGCAGCTGTCCTATAAAATGCTAGCTGCAAATGAGGATAATAAGATAAGATGCTTCAGCCCAAAAAAAAAAAAAAAAACCAGAAATGAAACTGGTTAGCAGGAAAGCAGCTACCCAGTACCAGCTGTAAAATACACCCACTGCAGCAAGACAAGCAGTAACTTCAGAGTCCTCCTGCCCACAGGGCTGTGTGAATCACCAGTGAAACACCAGCACGCCGGACCTAATTAAAGGTTTCTGATCAAACCCTTCAGCCACCGTCAGAAAACGCGATTCTTAAACCGATTCTGCAGGCTTTACTCTCTTACGGAGGGTGCCGTGAGTACTTCACAGATAAAGCATTTATGAAACTTACACCGAGATTCTCCAGGAAGCCTGAGAGAAGTGTAAAACTGGGACCCTACGGCATTTTGTAACGCAACTACCGCGCAGAAGCCTCAGTCAGCTCTCACCGAGCTGCAATCCGCATTCCCTTGCTTTCCCGTTCCGCAGTGAGCAGCCGGGAAGCGGCGGTGGTGCCCCGCCGGGGCGGGCGGTGCCGCGTGCCGGTACAGCCGCCAGGCCGGGGGATGCCAATGCCCGCCATGCGTTACCGGCCCGGCCCCCGCCCCCCCCCCCCCCCCCGGGGGCGGNTTGTCGCGGCCCCGCCTCCGGGGCTCGCGGCACGCCCCCGATCGCTGTCTCGGCGCGCCGCTCTGTGGCCTGCGCGGCGGCGGCGGCCCCGCCCGGTCGCGATCGATGATTGGGCGCTCGGCTGTGCGCGGGGAGGAGCCGCCCCGGCGCGCGCCCCCTCAAGGCGGTGCGGGAGCCGCCATTGCTGCCGGCCTGAGCGCCTTGCGGTTCCTGCGCCTCACAACTGCTGCGTTCCTCCTCAGCTGCTNGCACTGCCTGACCCCGTGTGGTGGGTGTGGTTGGGCCGCTGCCCTCCTCGTCCTCAGTGTAACTCAGAGTCAGTCTGTAGCCAAAACTGCCAGGGAGAGCCTGCCTGGGTGTTTAATAATAATGGTACAACGACTGGAGGCAAATAATCTCGCCAAAAGTTTGAAGTTTTCCAAAATGAAGTTTACTGGCTTTAGTTCCTCTTCACATGTCATACTTGGAAAAAAGCCCTTCCCCACGTCTTGTAGCTGGAAATGGACACTTGGCAGGAGTATAATGTTGACTGGGGGAATAGTGTAAAAGGCAAAAAAAATTTCAGGTTTTCACTTTGTTTGATGAATTCCACTGAATTTTTAAAAGCAGTAAATTCAGAGGTAACTTGGAACAATCCATCTCTTCTGATCATCCTGGTTTTCTTTCTCATGATAAAACTTGGCTTGCGTCACGTTTCTCCATACAAAGAATAATGCAGGAAAACTGGGGTACTTTCTAGGAATATAATACTGAAATAATAAGTGAAATCACAAGACCTAGCTTACACAGCTACCACCAAGTACAAGTGCTTATTAGGGCCCTATTCACACTGCTTAACCCTGTAGAAACAGCCTTGCTGACTTCTTTCAGCACCTAGGGGCCCCGTCAGAAAAAGGCGACTTGGAACTTTAAAAAACTGTTGATTCTGGGCTGCAGGTGAAATCTCCTTTATGCATCTTAACATGGCCATCGAAACTGTCCAATTCATATTAGAGTTAGCTGTCAGATATGTCTCAAACTGAAGGGCAGCCATTATCTGGTTTCAACATGCCAATAAATTCCTCAGTGGAAAGGAGAGGCTTGTGCTGAAGATGATGAAAGGAAAGAGACTGCTAAGCTGGAACACTATTCGCTGAACAGTGGAAGAGCTCATGCTCATGACAATCAGCTCTGTGTAACTTACCAGGTCCTCTGACAAACACTACAAGTGATTTCCTGAGAAGCTGCACCCTTTGCCACTACTGTTACTGAAGTATTCATGCATCATCAAATGGGGCCACATCCTGGATAAATCCAGAAGAGTGGGTTGCTGCAGCAGAGGAGGATTAGAGTGGAATTGGCAAAGAGGTAGAAAGGAGAACACATGAGGAGCCCTACGCTTCTCAGAAATTCTTTGCTCTCTCTTGAAGAGGGTTGAATCCAAAGTGAGTCACGCTGCTGCCTCAACATCATTACCATTTTCCTTTGGCCATGGATGTTTCGTTCTTCAGAGTTATCCCTGTCCCAGCCACCTCCTGTTATCCCACTAGCTCGATGGCTTCTTAGTCTGTGCTCTTTTGGAAGGAAGGAAGGAAGAGGCTTCCTTAGTATGTGGAGTGCCCATGGCTGCAGACATGGTGCTGACAGCAGAACCATCTTTTCAGTAGCTTGCACAAGCTGGCGTGATTGTGTGGCATAAAGTGGTTCAGTTTCTCAGGAGCTGACTATAGTCATTATTAGGTAACCAGCTACACCAGTTACAAGGGAGCATTTTTGCTGCCTTTCTGTGAATTTTTCCTTTGAACTTTATGAGTCATGCTATAATGTAAGGTTTAGACACATTTTCCACACAGCAGGAAAACCTCCTAGGAAACAATTAGGTTGAAAGGCTAAAACATTTTCCTCAGCTTTCAAGTCTGGCAAATTTCAAATGACTCAACACCACCATTATTTTGTCCCTCACGCATCATTCTAGAAGAAGGGGCTGTTACTTGATGAATTACAGGTTTTCTCCACCCTTTTAATTTTGTCTCAGTCTGCAGGCAGGAGACTTTCAATGGCCATATATGAAATTGACCTCTGGCTGAGAAGGGCACCTGTCAAATTAGTACAGGAAACCTGTGTGCTTAGAGGCTTGAAAAAACTGTTGTGTACAGAAGAATTTTGACTTTCAGCATAGTTCTCTCTTATCAGAAATAGTGAATTATTTTTAAGTCTAATTCGTTAAGATAATACACAGTATGGTGACAAAAGAAAGCTCTTTGTCAGTAGCTTGGAATGGTTGTTGAAGACAGTGTGATTTCTCTGCTCAAAGTATTTTATTGAGGATGTTTTTTTCCCTTATGGTCAGTGTGAAACACAAGCAGTAGAACCCGTTTCACCAAAGCTGTAAAACCCTACTGAAAGCCCTAGTGGGTTCTTTTGAGGAATTTGAAATTTAAAGGTGTAGTCCAGTTGACCAAGTCCCATGGCAGAGGAGAACTAAAAAGTGTAAAGGTCTCTTTGGTTCAGTTACATACCTCATAGAATTTTTTTTTTCCCTGAAAGACAAGTGTGGTAATAGAGCTGTGAGCCAGTGTACCTTTTTCTGTAATTTTTCTTTGTGTACTTGCCACTACAAATAATGTATTTTATAATATGTATAAATAAATATATGTGTGTGTATATTAACTTCTGATGCTCATATTTTGAATGACAAGAGTCATGCTGAAAGGTGGGATAAAGAGTGGAATGAGAAGGAGATGGGTCTGAAGGCTGGAGTATCATCAGGAGATGAAGTGCCAAAGTCTGAAATGCCATTTGAAGTGTGCCAGTGGAGGAAGAGATTCAAATCAGAGCCAGTGGAGAGAACCTCCTAAATCCTTGCAGCTTGCTGGTGGTCAGCTTTACTCCTAGAATGTATTTTAAAGCCCTTTATGCTAGTGCTGTATACAGTGAGTGGAATTCTGCATTACACCCTCTCAGCTTGGCTGTCTACAGATGACCCTAAACAGTGTCTGGAGTTTGCTCTTAACTTCTCTGTTTCTGAGTAAAATCTTGATTGTATGGAGCAAAAGACCTTCCAGCAGTTTTCCTGGAGTTTGCCAGATTACTTCAGACCTTTTTAGGTACTACTGTGTTTTTTCTTGGATTTGCGTATTTTTAACAATACCAAATTGCTGTGAGTTTTGTGCTGAGCAAAAGTATTTGAAGTGACACATCAAGATCAGAGTTTGATATCTTCTCATTAGCAGACTAAAATCAAGTTTCTCTGGGTAGTAAAAAGAGGCTCATTTTTTTTTTCTTAGGGAGATTACTGCATCTACCTCTTAGGAATCTGACAGGACTGCAATTTGTGTGAACACAGGGTAGTGGCTGCCCAGGCTGAGAGTGCTTCATGCTACTGTTAGCTCCCTGAAAGGAATGGAGTGGTCGTACAAGACACTGATGAGTGAGCCAAACAGCAGGAAGAAAAGCAGAGAAGAAAGCTTAGAACAGACCTATGCAAATGATGGACTCAGCTCTGAATCTGGGCAGCTTCCAGACAAATAATGCCTGCTGCATTCCTTTTCAGGAATGTCTCAGTTATTTCTTACTCTTTCCCTGTCTGTTAGGAACCAGCTTTAAGTGCACCCCACAGTTCTTAGCTGTGAGGGCAGCATGCCGGGCAGAGCCAAAACAAGGACACTGATTTTGTTTTGTTAAATGGACTTTGATAAAAATGATCCTCATAGTCCTGGCTCGGGTACTAGGATAGGGCAGTTACAGAGGTCAGCAACATTAACTCAATGGATTGAAACAGGGACAATGTTTTTTTCCATCAGCTCATCCGACAACTGCCTCCCAACATTGTTATCCATTGTTAACAGATTCTGTGTAGGCACTACAGCTATGCTATTTATTTTGCAGCCTGGTGTAGATTAATAGTTCTTTGGCAACCCTGCTCCAAGGCCTTGAAAGCCTTTATGCAGGGCATCAGTAGTAAAGCCACACTTAGGAAAAGCTGTGGTAACACAAAGCTTTTGCAAAGCTGCTGAAAAATCAGGCAGTGTCCCAGGCATACTCACAGGCACAACCTGTGGGGTAGGGGCTGCCTTTTCCTCCTGGGGATTCTGTTTGAAGATTTCACTGAGCAAGATTAATGGCTGCCTCATGAGCTGGGAAGCAGATAGCACTACTTTCTACATGGAATGCAGGAAACCATGAACAGGAGCTTACTGAAGTTGTTCTTATTCTGTGGGCATTTCCCGTAGTTGTGGAGAGAGATCATCTGCTTTTATGTCATTTAGCAAGCTCCTGTCTGTGTCATTTGCTGTTTTATTTAAGCATTCCTGACAATATATCTCTTCTGTCAACCATATAAACTTCATATTCCTTTTTCCTCAAAAGGTGATTTTCCATATGGAGTATCAGTGTGTAGGAAGGGTTAAAATCCTGAGGCTATTGAGCCCTTTTGATTTGACACTGTTGAGTGAGCTGCAAACCCTACCTCTTCTTGAGTATACTGCAGAGTAACAAGAAACAATGGAGCAAAGAAGGAACTGAAAAATCCAGTCCCAGCTGTGTGATAACAGCAGAGATATTTGAGAAACTAAAGTGCTCCTTCTGGACTTCAGGTTGGGTAGACTCTGTATTTGCTATCGTGTTTGAGAACTGTTTGCCTTGTGTTTGTTAACTAGTGAGGTTTCTACATTTTTGAAAGAAATTTTTCTGTGGGTTGTAGACTAGAGAATCTTGTACAGGACCAAGGCAAGACAATGACAAAAATCTTTTTCAGATGTACTGTATTCTAAGGATGGTCAGTTTAAAACAGTGTGTTATTATGGCTGTGTTAAACCTGTACAAGTGCATTATGGTGACTTTTTTCTACATAAGAAGCTTGCTGAGTTCTTAGGCAGATTTCAGCTGTAATCTTTATTGTGATTTTTATTAAAAGTTTTTTCAGTCTGTTCACAAAGGGGAAACCAGACATGGTATCTACAGTCTGGTAAGTAGAGTACTTCATTAGGGTGAGACAGGTACACAAATTGAAACAAAGGAGTTTTTAATCTTTTTCTCCACTTCAAGTATTCAAATGCACTATCTGTGTGAAGACAAAAGAATTGAGAGAATTATTTACATGCAGAAATCAGTCCATGCCTGCTCAGTTACTGAAGATAAAAGTCAGAGCAATTTGTCTGACACATATTGTCCTCAGCAGTGCAATTGGCAGCTCTCATTTAGTCTATCAAGCAGCTGACAAGTTCCTTCTGCTTAGCTCTTTCTGCCTCAGTCATCTGACTGACCTTGTATCATCTGAGAGAGGCTCAGGCATGAAACCAAGAGTATCAGCTTTGGAGTGCAAAAGTGAAGCTTGGTGTGAAGAAGCAGTACGAAATGATAGCATCTTTTATTCCCATGGCAGTTCAGTTTCTTTCAGCTTCTTACCCAACACATATTTAAGATCCAAACAAGAACTAACCACCTCCAAAGCACACTAATGACCAAGATTGCTGTTTTCTGTTCCTCAGTGTGAATGAAATGCTATGGGAATGAGGTATCTCATCTGCATCAATGTTTCTAGAAATCCGGTTAGATAATTACCAAGTAAATATCCATGTCCTTTAATGATAGAAAAATCTTTCTGGTTTTACATTAATTTTTAATTGATCCTTATTAATCAGAATTGAAAGTGGCATGTCTTCAGGAAATGTTAGGACACTTTTGGAAAATGTTTAAGGTATGTGACTTCAACAGGCTGTTGTGCATAATACAACATTGCTACCTTAAAGTATTTCTTTTGAGTTGCTTAAAAGAGAGAAAACCAAAAAGGCAAAAGAACTAAAGATGGACCAATTAAAGGGTGCTTTTTCAAAATTTGTCACAATGTGGATTGTATCTTCAGAATGTTTTTTCCCTGAGACCAGTTTTTCTTGCTTAATGTCCTGGGGATAACTTTGTAAGGATTCCTCGAAGAACCAATTTCAGGACAATATTGATAATGCATTTTGTCTGTCTTATAGTGGGAAATCTACCAAAGACCAGTTATTTATGAGGTGCTGGATAGAACATAGATTTGCAACCATTTAGAGTCTGACCTGATATTACTAATTGCAATACGGAAGTAAGACCACCCAAGGGTGGTGGGGTGTGGGGTTTTTTGGTGGAAGGGAGGGTTTGTGCTTGTTTTAACATTTATGTGTTTTGTAGCAGATTATGGAATAGATTGTCCAAGGCAATATGATACTTGTTAGAAATCCAGGAATGACTTTATGGACTCCAAATTACTGGGAAACTAGCAAGCCCTGTTGCTACTGATTAATTAGCGTGGTTTTACACATATGCAGGTATCATAATCACAGTCAGATGCGTTAGAAAAGGATGTGCTACTCCCCTCTGCGGTAAGCTCAGCGTAAACTTATTATAGGTCCCTATTAAACAGTTTTTTAATGCAGCACTCGGAGAACTTGAAGTTGTCATGAGAAACAGTATTGTTATTTCTAGGAAACTGAGCAGTGGCTGTCATTGGTAGTTAAAATCAGGATGCATACAAGAATTTTGAACAAAGAAACCTTACTTTTGTACTAGGAATGTGTCACAGAAAGAAACAATCTGTCTCAGCTTTTGTGAATCTGTGTTGTGTGGGTATGTCCCACCATTTAGTGGCTCACAGCCTGCTTTGCCCTCAACCACACCACTGCATTCTCATGCCAAGACACCCTTCTCTACTTCTTTGTGATTGCCACGTAATTCTCACTCATGCTTTGAATTTACCCTCCCATTCCCTTCTCATGTAACCTCATTTAATCAATCTCATGTAGGAGTGTCTGACCCACCTTATTTTATTAGACCAGCAGAAAAATTCACTTGAAAAACTTTGAGATTCTCAAAGTATATCTTTGAGATATATGAGAGGATATTCTGGTATATCCTAGGGAGGTTATGTGTATAAAAAGAAGGTGTTATACAGAAAGACAGACCTGCTCCTCCTTGACTGGGATTGCTTTGTCATGCTCACTCTGCAGGGGGTAGGACGGTAAATTAAAATAGCCAAGACATGGGTGTGGGGAAAAGATAGAGTAGTGGAGCAGAACCATTCAGTCTCACCAACAGCTAGTGCCTGCCAAAGTGATATCCAAAGAATCAGAAATATGTGCTGGCTCCCACAATGATGGCTTTATGCAGAAATCATTAACTAGGACTCTCTTGTCTATCCATCCTTGTCCAAGTTTCATTGAGGAAAGTCATGGATACAGACTCTTTGCAACGTGTGGTATGCATAATTTATGAAAGCATTTGTATCATACATGTTGTTAACAGATCCGTGACAAAGCTGAGAAGATGCTAAAGACATGGTATTTTTTCCTGCTGTGTTGGCTGTCCTTGAGACTTGAGGCTAATCCTGGTCTTAAAGTGAGGATTACTCAGAAGGGGCTGGACTATGGTATGTCTAACATTGCCAGAAGTTAATTTATCATAAATACTCTATGTACAGAATATTGTTTCTTAGTAGAAGTGCAATGAAGGAACTATCTTCTTAAATATTGAAATAGAATATATTCCTTTTGTCACCTCACACCAGGAACACTCTGGGTCTCTTTCCTCATTTATTTCCTTTATTTTGTGTGCATCCCAGATGTGAATTTATCCTTTATTGATGACTGCATTCTCCTACAGTCCAGTAGTTTCTACTATATTCTTCATATCTATATACTTTCTTAGAACGAGGATTAGATGGTCATACAATTGCTTCTTTTTTTAAAGTGTCAAAAACCTGACTTAAAGTGCAATACTTACTTGAAGATAATCAGACACAATTAGGGAAAAAAGCTTACAATTTTGGAACAGCCACATAGCTGCACACTTTAACTCTCACTCCTGCATTTGGCATAGGACAGCACCTGCATGTGCTATTCTTAAAAAAAAAAAACCTACTGACTGCCATAATTCTGCCCCTTAACAGAAAATTTCCACAATATATTTTCCATACTCTTTCTATTCATGCCAATTTTCACCGTCTCTTACCTTAGGCTTACTCCATGAGTGTGGAGGGCATGTAGTAGAGTTTCAGTTGTTTACAGTATTAATATTAGTAATTAAGGTTAACAAGGCACAAATTCAACAAAGACTGGGTCATGCTAAGGATTAATAGTCATTTAAGTACTGAACATACTGACAAGTGAACAATGGACTTGTGAGATGAAAAATAAAAGGGTTCATTCTGTTGAGATGAAAGCAAGGATCAGGTCCACCTATTTTGCTACACGAGCATTGTTTTAAAAGCTTTTGAGGAGTTGAAAAGTGCAGGGCAAACATCAATCACCCAAAACTGTATTGATCTCCCTTGTTTTGTAGGGATCTCTGATGCCTTTAGAAATGAGACTTCAACCTGTTGTTTCTTAGTGTGAGCACAGCAGTTTCTGTGACAGTCAGCGTGGCCTTTCAAGTGCTGAATGAACAGACTAAGTTGGCACACCCCTGCATTAGTAGTAAGAACAGATGAATAGTGCTCCTCTCAACGGGATTTCTCAAATTTGAAGAGCTTGGTGCCTGACATAACCTTTCCCTTAATGTGAGATTTGAAGGCTGAGGCAATAGATCCTGCCTTCATGCTTCTTTCCTGCTACAAGAACCTTGAGAGAAATTCCACCTGAGATCACTGGCTCCCTTCACTGACAGTTATAAGAGACCTTTAAGTTATTTCAGTGAGAGCCCATGTTTTGCTCTGGAGACAGGAATTCCCAGATATCAGAACTTAGGTCTCCTTCACAAAAGATGTATTTTATAAAGTGGTTTCCTGGTGCTGAGTTATCACAAATTTCAGTTCTTTGCTTTTTTCAAATACTACGGAGACCAGCAATGAAAAAAACCCAGGTGTTTTGTATTCAGCAATTGTGAGCTCAAAAGCTAAAGACACTGGGGGTAAAAATGTCTGAAAGTAGGACATCATTCAGTATTAAAGTTTTAGTTATGTCTTAATCAAAGATGAGCAAAAAGAAGGAAGGCGCGAGGAATTTGGGATTTAAAGATGCCCTATTTGTTGATAATAGGGTCTGTGTATTTTGTCAATGCACAGATAGCATTGAAGTATTCAAGAAAGCAGGGATTCCTTAAAGCAAAGAAAGAAGGTAAGAAAATGCTGCAGTGGTTAAGGTGCAGTGGCAAAACATGCATACTGTGAAAGAAAAAGGAAGAAAACATTTTAAAGAATTGTCTTTAGAACTCCAACAACTTCTGTACAGAAGCAATAATTTAGATAGTTCTGGATTTGACATACCAGCACTTCAGATGCTTATATCACCCTTTTTCCATAAGTAACCACTACACAGACAAGTTGCCTTGCTGCTTCATAACTGGCTTTTTCATCCAACAGATATGAGGCAATATGAGGTAAAGGTGATGACCAAGTGTTTCCCAAGGCCATCCACATTATGAGTGAAGTAAAGGGAGTATAAGCGTTTCAGAAACCTGACACGAGCTCTATAATATGAAATACAACTCAGGGACAAAATGATCCTAAAAGATTATCTTGATCTTGTATTAAATGGCTTATATGTGAGGCTAAGAGAAGTTATAAATGGGTATATTTGTAGTTGGAAGGAGATCTAAGTAAAGATTATAGAATCAGAATGTTGCAAGAACTATGTTAAAAAAGTGATTAAATTATTTAGCAGTATATCTGGACCTTCAGGTGCCTAAATCCAATCTGCAAGGCATGTGCTTTCCTATGTCCCCTTGTAGGCAGGAGGACTGGGATGGAGCTCCTGAAGCAAGCAGTACTGAAAGAGACTTTCCCAAGCTGGAGTGGGCAGGAGAGTTTCTCAGTTGTTAAGGTCAACTATGTCATTTCAAGGTAAGTAAAAGAAATAAATTTCAAAGATTTAGGATGAAACAGCTTTTTTATTACCACACTGTAGTAATTATGCAGCCACTGCTTTGTTCAGTGTAAAATTTTAGTGGTTGATCTAATTCTGCCTCTGATTTGTTTTAAAAGTGTTTGTTCTGCTACACTCAAGAGATAAGCTTTATAAAGCTTCTGAAGGAGCACCTTGGCTGTTTTTTTTCAGTTGGTTTGTATCAGAGTTTGGGGCAAGACAGGTATAAGCATGGCTATGATACAGAAGGAGAAATGGGTGGGAAAGAGGGCAGAATTGGTGTTATTAACAGTCTGCTCCTGTGAAGGACCTGTAGCAATGAAGATAATCTGTTTGTGCTTGATGAAAAAAAGCCAAAAAATGTGTGCAGGGGATGATGTATCTTGGCTGATGTGGCAGGAGGATGCTTTTTACAAAATACTTGTGGATGAATTTACATGATAAATTATCATTTTGACTGGCTAGGGCTCAACAACTCTTTACTGAAGAGGGAATTCTTTGTACCAGGAGCAGCCAGTAGAAACACAGTTTTACAGAGTTTCCTAAAAATTCTTCAAATATGGAGACTAATATAAAAGCAGGTCTTTCTACAGCCTTCAATCCCACCTTCCAACAGGCTATAAACAAAACAAAACAAAACAAAAAAACAAAAACAAACAAACAAAAAAAAGAGAATGTGGAGCCAGATTCTTCCAAGAGTACACAGTGAAACAATGATGAGCAAAAGATGTAACTCACATCAAGAAAAGTTAGCAAAAAATTCTAGGGAGCACCAGAACAAGGGCTGAAAATGTTGGGGAGTCTGCATTCTTGGATGAGTTCAAGACTCAAGTGGGCAGAGTCTGTGAGTTGTTTCAGCTTTGAGTAAGAGGTTGAACCAGAAAAATCTCCTGAGGTCCTATTTCAGTAAAAATTATTGCATGATTTTCAAAGCCCCAATTCATTTCCTCAACCATAGTTCTTGAAATTGGCAATCTTCCCAGTGTATAATCTGATTGTAGCTCACAGCAAACAAGATACCTAAAGGCAGTCTTACTGCCTGAGATGTTATTGGAAAGTTACGGTCACTTTAACTAAAAGGAGCTGGTGCCTTCTGCCCCAGGGAAAGCAGATTAAAAGCAATTGTTTCAGGGATCTTTACCAGATAGCAAGGAACAATGAGGAATGTATACAGCTTGATAAAATGACATCTGATATCTTTACAGTGTTCAGTTCAATTCAACACACCCATCTCCAAGAAAATATCCTTGAATATCAGAAATATTTGTTTTGGCAGGAAAATATTCAAGTAAGATTTAATTTAGAAAAATGGATCCTCTCCAGAACCCTTTTCTTAGGCAAGGAAGCAGAATGGGAAAACAAAAACTTTGATGGTCTTCAGCAAATGCTAGCAATCAGATAACCTGGATTTATTTATAGATGTAGTATCTGGGATTAAACATAGATTTTTTCTTTCCCTGGCAAGAAGATGTCATTTAATGAGTTTATTCTTCTCCCAAGGGAAGGTTTTTGTTTATAACAAATGACAAGCAAACAAACAAAAAACCACACCCCAAAACCCCTGGCCAAATATCAAGGTTTCTTTTTCCAAGGATGGTACATGGTGTAGTGGTACAAGTGTCTTTCTTTCCTAAAATACACATGGGTCATTCATTTCTGAGAAATACTTTTACTGCAGCACAGACTTTGCCTTTTACAGCAGAAGGGTTTTCAGTGATCAGAGGTCCTTCTTAGTCTTTTGATGTGCAGTCTAATAAACCCCCTTTCTGTATTCTGTAGGCTCAGAATTAATGCTGTAGATTTCCCAGAAACTTCTGCTTCCTTTATTCCTGGCACTGGCATTTATGTGTCAGTGGCACAGGCTTCTGCTACAATCAGCGCAGACTGGAAAATACACGCATGGCTACTGTAAGTATTGTACAGGGTGCAGGTAGGAGGGCCCTGGGAGAAAGATTGCAAATGAAATTAAGAAATATACTGGGTAATTACTTTTCAGGTCAGATATGCTTATCATTTAACTACAGTACAACAGTAATCTATTTGAATGAACTTCTTAAGAAGGAAACATCCCCTGACAACTAATGTTGTTCTGTGGGGTTTTTTATTCTACCTCACAGGTCTCTTTGGGAAGTATCAGATCAAACATCTGTTAGCATGCTCAGTTTGTCCAGACATGACATGAATATTCAGGAACACAGAGTCTGCAGTGGCCACATTTGCTACTTTCTTTGTATAGTATAGCTGGAAGGTTGACTCTATAGCTAATTATCTATGTGCTGGTAGTGTATATTGCTGTCCAAAGTGCTCCTACTAAAGGAAGGGCACTGTCACAATGCCAAACATTCACAACTTCAGAGAACTCCTGAATTTGGATTGCTATGGAAAACTGACTTAGCTTCAGAAGTCTGTGCAGTATAAGATTGTCTGTAATGACAAGATTACATACTGACTTTTCCACTTACCTCTGCATTTTTGCAATAGAATTTTAATACAACAGTATCAGATAATGTAGCTTTTCTTGGGAGTGGGGAGGGCTAAAACTTCTGGGATATCAGAAAAATTTGCAAGGTGCTAATCTCTACAATTTGGGTTAATGGAGCAACTGGTAACAGCAGTAGGTATTGCTCTATTGTGAATCAGATAGCACAGCAAGATGGATCACCAGGCTGCAAAATTTCGCAGGAGCATGGACATGCAGTTCTGCATTCTGTCTCAGTGACACTGGTGGCTGGAAACTGTCACTGTGCCCCCAGCCTCTCTGTTGTTTCTTCTGTTATATCACTATTGTGAGGAAAAAAATACCGTGTTCAGTAGGGCAGAACAGCTGCGCCCAAACACTGAAGCCACCTCTCCCTCTTGCTGAAGGATAAGGACCTGGGCATTATCTGTAGAGACTTCAGATGTATAAAACACCAGAAACTTCAGAGACAGCAAAGGAGGCAGGGAGTTATTCAGAATTTCACAGAGCAGATCATGGGAGAAGTGGTCAAAGGCAGTTGTGATGGAGTTTAGGGAGTGAAGGGGTTTTTTGCGTTTTTGAAGGATTAATCTGTGCTGCTTTTTGTGATAGTGTTTTTCATTTCCACTCTAGTGCATTTCCAGTTCTCAAAGTAGTCTTTTTCTCCACTATGTCCCAGAGCACTCTGCAAGCCACAAAACTTCCTTGTGGGCCCATTGCTCCTGAAGACTGGGAGCTGTGACCCTGCCTCAGTGAATCAGGATTTCTTCAGAAGAAAAACATATGCAGGAACAAAAGATCTAAGTAGCTGTGTTGCTCCCCATCTCCCAAGTAGCCCAAAAAGGGAGGAGGGCTGAGATCCTTTTGTGATGATCTGTGTCTCTGAAGGATGACTAAATCTAGGTTGGCAGGATCTCTAGAAGTAATTTTGTCCAGCCTCCTGTTCAAAACAGCAGTCACCAGACTAGACCACATCAGCTGACCAGTGATGTTTTTTGGCCAAGGATGATGATGCAAGAACCTTTCCCATAGCTTGTCCCAATGCTGCATGACTCTCCTTGGGAAAATATTTTTCCTAATGGTTTCTGTGATGATGTTTTGGATAGAGACTGGAAAATGAGGGTCTTAACAGTGGTGCTTTCTCTGCATAGACACTTTATGAGCATATATGAATTGAAAAAGGTGGTTTAAAATAGTAATGGTGATAGGAGGAAATTTGTGACTGGCAATACTAGACATTGGTTTGTTCAGGGGCAGTTTAGGGTAAAAATTAATCTTTAGGATTACAGCTTCTTTTTCCAGGAATTTTGTTTTGCCTAAAAAAAATAAGACGAAAGTGGAGAGACTCATGGTTTGAACTTCCTCTTGGACAGGGCTCTTTCTCTGTAATGTGGTGCCACCACTGTAGTAATGATTGAGAAAAGAAAATCCAAGTAATCAAGATGAAAGGGTGAAAAATGATGCTTTCAGTGTCAGTTCTGTTATGGTAAATTAGGTTTTTATAAGCCTATTCTAACATCCATTCAACTCTCTATCCTACTCAGTTCTCTGCTGTAGTCACTGACCTTGCCATTGAAGCAGGGAAAATGTATGAGACCAGCTGGTGGAAAATTCCCCCCCCTATTTACAACTTTAGTTCTCTACAGCTTTTGCAACTCCTAACCATAGTCCTATTACTTAATACCTAATACCTTCTGGAATTTATGTATCAAGAGATTTCTGTTGATATCTTAGTAGGGATTTTTAAAGAAAGGAGAATGAATGGGTTTGGGGCTGGACAAAAAGTAATGGAGTAATATATGGATTTAAAAGAATTATTGAAAATTGTTACTGGAAAGAGCAAAATGGAACAATTACAAAGTTGATAAAACTTGGGTTATATATTTATTAGCTAACTGGCTTCTGCCATTGCAGTCCCAGAGACCTTCAGGGTGATCTGTCATGAAGAACTGGAATGTCTTGTGTTTCTGTGAAATTGTGACATTTTTGTAAACTTGTCAAATCCTGCACAACACTGGAAAATTAATTTCCTTGAAACATATGCATATAATCTCTTTTTGAATACCAGGCATGTCCCTAAAGCACTTTAATCCCTAGAAAACCCATTCTTCATTCTACATAATAGAAGCAAGAAGTCCTTTCAGACTTGATTTACAGGCCATTTCTTAAACTGTTCCCTTACAGCAGATGTTCTCTTGACTGAATTTGGCTTTTTTTTCCCAAGCAGCAGAGACCAAGGAGAAATTACCATGTCCATCTCAGGACTGTTTATTTCAGTTGTCTTCAAAGTATCACAGGATAGCACAGGCCACTTGTCCACGTTGCTACACAGTTGCCAGATGAGCATTGATAGTGTAAAAGTCAAGTTAAGTGGAGGATCTAGGTATGTACAGCAAATTTTCTAATTGTTCTGTGGGACTTAGCAGGTTTTGTATCATAAGGGACACTTTTCAAATTTTGATTTCTAAGGATCCAGCTACAGGATGTGATTAACTATTGAAGGCTCTGAAAAGACGTTTTGAATGATCTTTTGTCTAAACCAGACTCCTTTCTGAGTGTGTGAAGTGCAGTTAATCTACATTTCTTCCTGCATGTGCCAGCAAATGAACTGACTAGAGCTACTGCACATGTAAGCATTGACATTTGACCATACTAGAGAGTACAAGATTACAAATGGGGTGTTGCAGATATAAAGGTGATCTAGACTGATTAAGCCTTTTGACAAGCTGATCTACAATTTAGGAATAAAGCTTTCAAAAGAGAATAGAAAACAATGCTTACAGTTCTTACTGTGATTTTCTAGATTTTTTTTTCTTACTCATAGACAAAATGTGACAAATTGAGCATCATTTATCTACATGTTAACACAAACATTCACAACTCTGCAGATTGCCTTCTATATAGCTATTCTGAGACTCAGACCCCTTAGATTTGTCTGAGATGCTCAAATTAATAAAAACAGTCAACTGTTCAGTCTACCATAGTGCTATAATTGCTTCTCATTAATATAAATTACATTGATGTCCCAGTCTGCCAGATTTTATATTTTCAAACATTTCACTCCATGGTAAGAAAGCCACTGTGTTCATTTCCTTTCCTCCAGCTGGATCTACAGCTTTCTATCTGGTTATCTTGAGAGGCTCATTCATACCAAATTGGATAAAAGTGTAAGTTTGCAAAGATGGTTTCAGTTAGCGAAGGGAGGAGTTAAAACACAGGCCTTGCATTTCTGACTTACCTCTCTTTTCATACAGCTATGCCTAAATATCAAATACAAAATCCAAATGATGGATGCACTGCTTAGAAAGCAGAAGGGTGAGTTGGTGATAGCAGTTTTTTGTTAAGTAATTTTCATAGTGCTAAAATTGTAGCCATTTTTATTAGATGGCAAACTATTCCTGTGTTATGGTACAAAAAAAAAGTGAAGGAAGAAAAATTCAGCCATTGTTCTGTACCTTAACGTATTCCATACTTTGCCCTAGAAATCTCTTGCATGCATCTTATATACAATATGCAGATTTCTTCTGTGCCCGTAGCAAGTCACCTGCAATCTTTCAGTCCGTCGTAGTTGACCTGTGTTATTTCTTTAGATTTTGGAGGGGAGCATTTTCCTGCTGTTTCTTTATGCTCTTGGTGTGTGGATGTATGACTTGTGTTC
The DNA here is from genome assembly GCA_013399225.1 of Rhipidura dahli. Classification (NCBI taxonomy): domain Eukaryota; kingdom Metazoa; phylum Chordata; class Aves; order Passeriformes; family Rhipiduridae; genus Rhipidura; species Rhipidura dahli. The sequence continues at coordinate 224,828 of VXAC01002507.1, forward strand.
AGTGAGGTAACAAGATGCTGCAGGTAGACAGTGTCACACAGAGCCATGTTTCTTTTCCCACCAGTAACAATTCCTGTGTCATTCTTGCAGAGACATGAATACAATAGCTATTCATGTTAAAAAGGATACAAATATTAGATTTTCACTACTATAATCAATGCCACAGCTTTTTGTTGTTGTTGTTATTAGGGTTTTTTCTCCCAAGACTGAGAATATTTGGGTTTTTTCTCAACTCAGATTAATTGAATTCCCATAAGAAATATAATTCAGGTCATAGAGTTTGTTCCCATTCTCACTTTTCATTGCAGATATTTGTATTATCTGCTCTCCTATTCAGAAGCAGAGTAAGTAGGCATTTATTTTTCTTAAAATGACCTGCACCTGCCATGTGGCAAGCAGTGGCAAATTTTACTGGAAAATCATGGTCATTGAGATCATTTTCTTATGCAGCACATAATTAAACACTTCAGGTTCAAGGGCACTCCAAGCTGTGCTGTCATATTGAGAAGTTCATAATCTGTGTGAATTCACTGTTTCTCTTTGAACCCATCTCATTTTTATACAGTGTAAACAGACTGTACAGTCCAATCAAAAATAACCATCAGACTGAGGCTGCATCCAGCACCTCTCAGGAAATGTCTTCAATCATATTGATAATGAAGTGCTCTCTGTGTGAAAAAATGTCCCTTTTCTTCAATACTTACAGGCAGAAAACTGTGCTAACATCATCTTCCAAAGGATTTAGTCATATTTAGCAGTATTTCACTAATCATGCAGGAGAGTTTAGTTCACTTGTGTTTGCACAAGACAACAAAAACGGCAGCTCTGCCATAGATTTTTCACTGCATGGGAGAGACTTCTGCCAAGTGTATTCAGTTGAGAATAGCAGGAGAACAAGGCCTAAACCAGGAGGAATCAGTGGCCTTTCCAGAGGGAATACTCTCACTGTTTTCCTTAAAATTTTTCTTCTTTCTTCCACCATTATTTAGATACATCATTTCTATAATGCCTTTGCCTTTAACTAAGCAATAACTGTTTGTGATATGGCTTTGTAATTAATATATGTTTTGATTTTGTCTGTCATTCTTCTAGTTTTAAGCCAGATTGATGTCTTTGCACAAGTAGACTATTCCCTAGCTAGTTCTCCAGCAGTCTTCAAATCACACATTAACTTGGATTTGAAGGTAATTTGTCTTTAATATCAGTGTGCTTTCTAAGACTTTTCTGATTGTCTTTTGAGTTGATGAATTTTCTTTCACTACAGTCTTACTCAGCATCTCCAATATTTACTTAGAAAAGCAATGACATTTTGGGAATTTTGGTCAAGAGTTATTTTGGAAACCAGATACAATTGTTTATTTAATAAATTAACTGCATTTGTTAATTAACCAAAGCTATTGTTCATCATTAAATTATTTCAGAGTTGAAACTCTCCAGAGGTGCTTTAAAAGTGTTCTTTCGATACCCAGCTCTTGCACTGCTGCTTGGTCTTCACCTGTTAGCAGTTATAAATAATCTGTGATGGCTGCCAATGTGATTGCAGTCCAAAGCTGTTTGTTTTGAGATGATTCAGCATTTTGTATAAGTACAGATCACATCCAAAAAGAAGACTCCTCTCAGACAGTCCTTGAGCAGCATGTAGCAGTTCTTATCTACTTTTCACCTTTGTTGCAAGAGTTATCTCAGTAACACCCAGCTTTTCCAGCAGTTTCAACAGTTCTTATAATTCAGAGCATCCTTGTGGCTCTCAGAACAGGCTTCAGTTAAGAAAGATGTGCCAAAGCTAATTTTGTTCAAGCAACTTCTACCACACACAAAAAAAGTACACATCTTGAAAGAACTAAGCAATTACTTATCAACTACTGTTGCTGTCTTGAATTTACAGGCTAGGCTTTAACACATGGACATCCCAATGGGACACAGGATGACTGTTCTAAGTCAGTCAAGGAAGTTAGTCAGTGCTCCTTGGAACAGGCTGGCTCCTGATGTTTTAAGTTGTCTTTTTTCATCTTTCAGCTTTTTTTTAGGGTTTTATACCTTTCCAGTCAGTGTTTTTCTTGTAGAATCTTCCAGCTACTAACCTTCACAGTGGCAGTAATTACACTATTCACTGTCTGTGTTACTCCTCTTTCATGGCCTGAGCTCACATACCTTCTCACATTTTAATAGTTATTTTCTTAGCATACCTGAACCAAGGTCCCCGGCCTATGCAGCACCCAAACAAGGTCTTGGAGGACTGGCAGCTGGGCCAGGGCTGAATGTTAGGTGATATAAAACAAACTTTTGTGTCCCTGTCCTAAGCAACTTCCAGTGCTTTTCGGCTGTGCCTGAAGATTTTCTTGAAATATCACCCTCAGCATTAAATTAAAAAAGGTATCTTTGCTACAAGAGAAGGAAAACTGTGGTCCAGAGCATTCTTTTTTGTGTGTGTCTTGTAGCTGTTGTTCATAATACTTGCTTGAATGCTGAAATTCAAACTTTGAAAGTATGGAACCCAGATTTTGTTTGATTCTTGTATTTTTTCAAAAGAGCCCAAATTTGCTGATTTTTAGGGCATAACACAAGGTTGTTTTCTTAGTTCAAGATTTCTTTAATGTCAAGCTTTTCTGCAGACTGGGAAAAATTCTTTCTGTTGAACCACTGCTAATGCATTCTGACAGATACAAATGTTTCAACTAGAAATATTTGATAATGGCTTTTTGCAGGGCACAGTCTATCCAGTAGGAAATCACACAGACCCTCCCTTTGCGCCAGCTCCGTTTGCTCTCCCAAACCAGGGTGATTCGATGATATATCTGGGGGTCTCCAGCTATTTCCTTAAGTCAGCTTCACTGGCTTACTACAGAGCAGGGGCCTTTAACATCACTATCTCCAAAGAGGTGAGTATGATTTGCTTGTAGTAGAACTGCAAACGTTAGCAATATGGATAGTCAGCAAAGAAGACTAACACCTTCTGTTTGCCATTTCACGTAGATTTGGGTCACACCACTTGTAGGAGGGATTCATGACATTCATTCTGTTTGTTGTAATTTAAAGTAGTCAAAGTCCAGTCTGAACTTCTTGGCAGCTCTAGGCAAAGAATGACAGAATGAACATCACAGAGTTGGCGAGCCAGGAGTGGCAAAAAGAGCCAAAGAAGCTTTTGTCTGCATGGATTCCACATAGAAAAGGACAAGACAAGAAAAAGTGTGCTGAAGCCCCAGTCTGCTGCACAGTGGCCCATGATAAATGTATTGGCTATGCTGAGAACTAGAATAAATCCTCAGACTTAACAGAGCAACAGAATGAGGCAAGCAGCAGGTACAAGCAAACTAAGCTTTCAGCTGTGGTTGAAGAACATCCAAGATGTCTCAGAAATGCCAGTTTCCACAATGGCATTTGTAGTCAGAGTCTCCAGTAAGTTTTGCTAACTGTAACAATACTAAGAGGGTCTTTATGAAAACTGGTGACACAAATGGTACATGCAAACATCATCACAGTGGTTAGCAGCAAAAGGGAAAATGAGATTTTTGACTCCTTGCCTCTGACATATTCAGTATATTTCATCTGAGAAAGTCTTAAAGGCAGAAGCCCTGTCTGTTCTTTCAAAGAATAATTCTGCTTTACTGGTACATGCTCCTGAAGCAAGTCCATGAGAAATCTCTCACTTCTGTCCCAAAGAGCACTGTGGGTTCCTTAGAAATCATTCTGGAGCAAGAAAATACCAAATCAAAACAAGAATTATCTAAAGCTAAAATAAACAGGATGTGTTGTTTTGTTTTGTTTTGTTTTTTTTTCCCAAGGAAAACCTAATTTTCAAGCTGATAAAATGATCTAATTTATTTTGTTTACAGCTTGATAGTACTTTTAATCTAAATGCCTCCTTACTCAAACGTTTTGTTTCTGAGGTGAGTACTTTTATTTGCATAGACCTTTTAAGAAAAAGCAGTATCTAATGTTTTTTATGGATGTTATCTCTGTGCTAGCTCATTTGCAAAACTTTGCAGGAGACAAGAAAACTGGTTTATTTTTAGTGCAAGACTCAAACTTACATGTCTACCCCATGGTAACTCTTCCTAACTGTATCATACTACACTTTAGTCATTCTCTACTCCTCTGAGTGCTAGATTTGCTCTCAGTCTTTGAAACAGTTATAAAGAATAAGTGGTAGGCATCTTGTCATCTCAGTCTCCTTTTATTCTTCTTTAAGGTCATGGTATCTCTGCTATTGGTAACCTGACTTCTCTTTGCAAAGATTCCTGATTTCTGACTACTGGGGATTATGTACAATTGGAAATAATAGTCATAAGTCTATAAATGTGATGCAAGAAATTAAGATACTGTGAAATGCTTTAAAAATAGGGCAATATTTACTATAAGATGATGAAATTCAGAATCTGCATTACAAACTGAAGTTTTGTGGAAGTTTCCCTGCTTTTCAAAAGGCTGTCAACCTTTCCAAATTCTTTGTATTGTCAAGGTGATTCTTTTTTTTTTTTTTTTTAACTGGAATCACTCATTTCCTTTATTTCTTAAACATACTAATCATTCCCTCTTGAAATATGTTTTCCAGGAACAGCCTTTAAATTGTTTCTCTATATATGTTCGATATCAGTGCATTTGAAACTTCATCATTTGCTTTATCACCTCTGAAACTCAGAGTATATGCAGTACTAATTTTGTCACCTCACTTGGTGTAATGAACATGAAGTATTTTTAATACTGGTTCATTACAAGAGGATTGGTATGTAACACCTGATTATGATGCAGCTACAGAAACTGTAGCTTGAGAAAAGCTTAACTCTGCCCTCAGCAGTTGTTTCCTCTTCGAACCCACACAGATTGCTCGGAGTGACACAGCTGCGGGCGCGGTGCTGCTGAGGCTGATGGCTACATCACCTCCTGCAGTCAGCTTAAATGCAGACAGATGTGTCCTACAGATCACTGGCTGTCTAGAAGTGGTTGCTGTTCTGCCAAATTCAACCACCCAGTACGTCTTTGCAGGGAATCTAGTAAGTAAAAGGAGCTAGAATAAGTAAAAGGAGCTGGAATGCAGTGCTGGGGCTGAACAAATCACCCAGGAATCTTCCTGGTCCTTTGAAAATCATAGAGATTAGCATAAAATAGCATATACTGGTCTGCCACAAATATGCACACTGTTTTGTCGCATTTCACAGAGAGGAAACGTGCACCACACGTTGTAGAAGTTAATAGTTTTAATAGGCAGGGGCCCTTTTTTCCATGTGGGAGGTTGAGTAACTATTCAAGAATAAATTGTAATATATAAAAATGTGACTCTCTGATGCCCAGTGTTCCTAATCTCTGTGTTATAAAATAGTTCAGTGTGTCCCCAGACATCTTTTCATTAGATTGCAAGTGAAGCAATTATATCAGCCATGCAAGGACTTAAATGATCCTAATGATAAAGAGGCAATCAGGGCAGTGTTATCACTTTGCTCATTCAATCCCAGTTGCAGGCAGAAAGTGGCAAATTCACAAATGATTTCGCAATCTATATGTATTGACCACATGAAAAGTTTAGACAATGTGTTTCCAATCACAAAAGCAATTGCTTTTGTGCTGTATCTAAGACAGTATCTCTCTGTGTGTACAGTCACAGAAGACTGGTTTTTTTTCCCTGCAGACAGCCAGTATTGGAGCCAATTTGACTATAAGCAAACAGAAGTTGAATATCTCATTACTTCTGAAGAGGTAACCAAGAAAAATTCAGAAAGCAGCATTAATGATCCCTACATTAGGATACAACAGAACTCATTGTGTCAGCCTGACAGTGCTTGTTTCACCATGAGAAAAAGAAAATTAGCTGTCTTCTTTCTCATAGGAGCTCTAAGATACTTTCGACTGATTGGTCTAAATTTTGGAGATGAAATATAATAATATTGTGGAACAACCATGTATCTTGTGCCCCATGATGCTCCTCCCCCTTTCTGTAGGCTTAAATACCTTTCCAGGTGACAATGTTCAATTTCTTGCTTATCATGAAGACATCTGTTTCAGTCTTATGTTGGTGTTGGAGAACCAAGTTCAGTAATTTACTCAAAGCGCTCTGAATGCTGCTGCCATGCAAAGTCTGAGCATCATGAACAAGTGCTGGAGTGCAAACCCTGCACAGGACCACTGTCCCTATAGTTCTCCATATGCCTTCACTAGAGGGGCAGGAAAAAGTAAGACTACCTAGCACACACTGCAGCAGCATGCCATCAAACAAATGAGACTTAGAAAGGTGTCTGTAGTTCAAATCAAAGCTCAGAGCTTTTTAGATTTCACTTAGATCTTGCTGGTTTTGCAGTTACCTGGAGTTGTCCTTTTTCTCAGCTGTCTTACAACAAATTTTATTCACATTTCCAGCAGGACTGGGTTTACAGCCCCCTTCTCCATAAATGCACCTGATGGGTAGAAGCAAAGACTTTCAGACAGGTAGCCCACATCAGTGTTTCTTCATGTTAGTGCTATCCATCAAGTTAGGTTAGAATTCCAGAATATATGACAATTTTTAATCTATTACAATTTCATTAAAGAAAAATGTGAGCAGTCTTTTCTTAGTTTTAGTCAGTGGACTTTTTAACAGGAAAAGAGGACTTAAAATGATCGGAGCCTGTCTGTATAAGTTTAATGGCACTACTGACTTAGAGATTTTGACACAATAATGTGTTCTGTTCTTCAAAACTTTTTCCCCAGGATTATATTTACAGTAATCCGAGGATGCATTACATGTATCAGTGCGAAAAGTTAGCAAATCCTCATGGTTAGGAATGGATATGAGTTTATTCGAATCATAATAAACATTCCAGAAAAATTTGATTTCCCAAGTCATAGTCACAGCACAGAACTACACATGATCATAGGAGGATATTAGTACCAGAAAGATCCCAATGATTCTAGAACTCATTTGTAGTTGTGACAGTTTTAATTAAAAGCTGCTGGGAATCAAAGTGTCTTTGAAAAAGTTAAATGTATGAATCAGTGTGAAATCAGTATGAATTTCCACAAATGAATCTTCAAGCAGTGTGCATAACTTGTGCCTTCTAGTCTTTCTTTTACTTCTTTTCTTCAGGTTCCAGTTCTCCTTGCTGCACTCCAGTCTTGGCTTCCCTGATGTAAGTTGATTTCAGTTCCTGGGAAAGGTAGCTGAGCCCTTCAGAGACAAAAGAAATTCTTCTGAACTTGTTGCTGAACAATTATTGGTCTGTCTTGGGGATATCATCTGCCACTGCTCTTTCTGTTTTGAAACAGTATATTCTCTGCTTTTCTTTTTCTTTTCAGTAAGAGGAAATACCTCTAAGAGTGTTGGGGTTTTTCCCTCATCAGAAGCTCAAAATGTGATATAGTCTGCCTGGGTTCAGATGGAATTCACAGCTGGATTGAGTATATGTAGCAGTTGGAGTGAATACAAAGGAAAGGAGGCTTAACCTCCTTTCCAGGAATTATCCTAAATCACTTCAACCAAATATCATAAAAACAGGAATTTTAAAAAAGGGAATAAAAGAAACACAATGCAATGCCACTATTCAGATCAATTACTGTAGACTTTGAAATGATCAGTGAGACTCTGCAGCAGCTCAGTCCAACCCACATCTTTAAGTAAAGGGAGAAGGATGCTAATCCCAGTGACGTTAAGACAGAGCACCAGCACAGGACAGTTCTTCCATTCAGAGAACAGTTCACTTCTGAGAACTATGTCCTGCCAGCTGAAATGAGGTTTAGCATAAAGTTCCTAAAGTTAAGGTTCATCCCAAGTACTTAACATACAGGGAAAAAAAGCTCTACAATTTAACTCATTGCAAGAAACATGGACACCTCTTTGCCATGTATACTTTGCTTTGTTCAGCTGCAACTTAAACCAAAAAATACCTTTTTTTGCCTGAGACTTTCTCTGCCAAGCTCTCTCTGATTGTTTTGCTTGTCACTTCAGTCCTAACCCTCCATCTTCATCATCAAGCTGCAACTTCATAGGCATGAGGCAATAATCACCAAATGTGCTTTTTCCCTCACAGCAGAAGTCAGTGGTGGAGAATTTTCTGTCTTATGCTTTACAGAGAATAGTGATTCCAGAAATCAATGGTAAGGATTATAGCCAGTTCCTGAGAACAGCTGGTGAGAAAGCAAGACTGAAACAATAAAAGGGAGTGCCCAGCTTTAAACACTCTGTTATGGGAGGTTTTCTTTACATTTGGTGACAGCTGGGCAGGTTTACTCTGTGCTGTACTTTGATCCTGGTCGTTCAGCCATATGGATCAGGGGCTGGCAGAGAGCGAGTCTTTGCTCCCATTCAAACATTGGGCTTGAGTTCCATTTTCACTGAATGCAGTGTGGCAGCAGAGCTGAGACAGGCCTGAGTCTTGTCCTGACAGAGTAAAGTCATGACCAGAGAATGGCCCAAACTGAGGAAGTACAGAGCACACTTGCATCTTTGGGCTTCAGGGTAACATCTCTATCACCTCCCTCTGCCTTTATGCTTCACCTGCTGCCACAGGCAGGACAGAATACAAAATCCATTCTGTGGGATGCAGGGAGTAAGGGATGATGAACAAGGGGGTGATGGTGGAAAGAAGCAGGTGGGAGAGTACAGAAGGTGCCTCTGAAGTGAACAGAGGTGAGAAGACTGCTGAGGAAAAAGGTGGTCTGTCAATGAGAAGAAAAGTAAGAGAATGAAAGGGTGGGATGCAAAAATAAGGTTTTTAGAAAAGCAAATATAAATAGAGCTGGGGTTTGATCTGAAAAAATGGGGATAGATGAGAATAAGAGAGAGTGTATGAGAATAATGGAGAGTATATCAGAATGGGAAACAGCAGAAACCAGATTTTGAGGGAGACATATCAGAAGAGGAGCAAAGACAGGCAGATCCCAGTGTCAGCTGAGATGTTGTAAGAGGTTTATGTGCAATTTTTTTGCAGGGTTTTTTGCTTTTTAGTACATATGAATAATAGCTCCCTTGAGAGACACAAGGACAGCTAATTAAAGGGAAGTTGCAAACAAATTGAATTACTTGAGAAAGATGCTTCTGAAGTGCATTTTATTATTACTTTCAAATGTATTTATATTTGTCCTTTTTGAAGATAAACTAGGAAAAGGATTTCCTCTTCCTAATTTGGCCCACACTAGCCTGACTGGACCTGTAATAAAAATAAATCAGGTGAGAAGCCAAATTTCTTCTTATAGAAAATTGCTTCTGTTTCAGGCCTGTGCATTCGTGTGTGATCCGGTGGTAGGCAGATCTAAATGCTGTTAATAGTAAAGCTTTCACTATACATTAGACATAAAATGCAATCTCTGGACCCAAAATGAGCCCCCCACCCCGAGCAGCTGTAGGTTGTAAAGGGTCCTCCAGCCCTTCGGGGTGCCAGCATGGGGACATGACAAGGACAGCACTGCTATCCCCAGCAGGGCTTAAGAGCACTGAGTGCCTGAGTCCTCATTACTCTGGCCATTCTCTAAGAAGGCTCATGGGCAGAGCATCTCTGTGGTAAGAGTTGCTCAGTCTTTTGGAGAGTTGTATTAACCTGCATCAGATCCTGTCCTTGTTAACTAAAGTTAAACTAAAGTTAACTGAAATTCAGGAGGTACAAAGCCACTGTTGCCTCCTGCCCTGCCGAGGGTTTTACCATGGGATCAAGTCCTAGAGTACTGTACCTGCATATACCCATCTGAATTTAAGGTAATTTTCTATGGTTTTCTTTCCTCAGGGTCATCTGGTTATTTGCACTGATGTTCACTATCACCTGGAGGATGAAGAGGACCTTCACAGCCATTGCTGATGTCCCTTTACTTTTAAAGAACAATAAGAGAAAAATATAGTCTTCCTCTGTTGTCTTATAGGGAGTAGATGCTATAACATCAGAGGCATGGCTTTTACTCACTATTTTTAATGTTTTAGTAAAACATCTTAAGCACTTTTCACAAAGCAAATCAGTTGTTTTTACGCACAGCTTTAAGTGTAGCTAATTGTTATTAATGCTTTGGAAAATTTGCTGCAGCCTGATGAGAACGAGTGACTGGTTCTTTTCACTAGAGTTATAGGCAACACATTTTCTTAATTTTAAAAGCCAGTTCTTACATTATTCAATTTATCTCCATTAGTGTTAGCAAAACTTTTTGTATGGAGTGAGACCTTATCTTTTGTAAGAATTTCACAATTTGTCCCTTTGCAACTGGACATCAAGAGTGGGAACGGATCTATAAAGCTCAGTGAATTGCCATGTAATTATAGAATCATATAATCTAGTCCAGACACTGGCTCAAAACAGGACTAATTAGATGAGGTTATTGAGCATGGTATCCAGTGGAGTCTTGAACCCCTCCAAGGATGAAGTTCCACAATCTCTCAGGACAATCTGTTTCACTGTCTAACTACCTTTGGAGTAATTTTTTTTTCCTAGTATCTAATAAGTATTTCCCATATTCCAGCACGTTCTGTGGCCTTTTGTACTTTGACCATACACTTCCAAGAAGATTCTGGCTCCATTTTTTCTGGAGTCTCTTTGCAAAATTTGCAGGCAACAAAATGGCCTTTCAAGCCCTCTCTTCTCCAAGGTGGACAGCTCAGAATCTCTCAGACTCTCTTTGTAGTTCATGTTCTCCAGCCCCCTTGGTGGCACCTGCTGGTGCAGGCCAGAGGACAAGCCTTGCTAGTAAAAGTGGCCTTTTCTATGTCTTTTGTCAGTAGTCCCCCATCCTACTGAGCAAGAAGCCCACATTCATCTTCTGCTGTCGATGTACTTACAGAAACCTTTCCTGTTGCCCTTCAGCTCCAGCTGAACTTTGGCTTTCCTAATTTCATTCCTGTGTGTGCAAACAAGATATTTGTGTTCCTTCCAAATAGCTGTTCTCAGTTTCCATCTTCTGTATGCTTCCTTTTTGTGCTTAAGTTCACTCAGGAGCTCCATGTTCTCCATGCTGGCATTCTGCCACAGTTGCTCAACTGTCTGAACATTCTAATGGCCACTCTTATGCTCTGAGGCAGCTGCCCTTGAAGATTAGCCAGCTCTTCTGGGCCTCTGCTCTCCAGGGCAACTTCCCACAGATCCTGCCAAGCAGGTCTCATCTGAAGTCTATGGCTGTAATTAAGTTCTTTGTCTTGTTGCTTCTCCCAGGATCTGAAACTCTACAGTCTCATGCTCACTGCAGCCAAGGCTGTCCTTGCCCTTTGTATCATACAGAAGTTGTTCTTTGATTGTGAGTAGCTGCAGCTCTTGGAGGGTATCAATCTCCAAAAAATTCTGTACCTTTAATATTTGTAAAATGGAAGCTGTATTTTTCCTTTTATCAGTGTCAACAGAGACATTCAACCAGGAGATACTAAAAGTGTATGGAAAGGAAAACTACAAATGTCACACTACAGAAAGTTCAGTTCAGGAAAGAAACATGGCTAGCGTAGTTTGAGCTAAATCAGTTTATTTATCTAGCTGTCTGATAGAACACTAAAAAAAGCATCCTGAAACCAAATAGCAGTAAATCACAGCAGGGCTTCCAATTCTTTGTATTCTTCGGTAGGTGGAGTGACTAGAAAATGAATGGAAGAACTCAAAAGAAATGGAGATTTTGAATTAGATTGGTGTCCCTCACTGATACCAGAAAATGTATAGAGGTTTATGTAACTGAGGGTGTGAGTTATATTCATCATCAGTTGCCAGAGATACAGATAATGAAATTATTATGCATGTGACTACCTGCAATGAATGTTAAATCTGTGTAAAGTATGAGCATTTGTTGGCTGACTGAAAAGTGTCTCTACCTTGTCTATTCATGGATTGCACAATGAAGTGACTCAGATTGTCCAGCAAAGTGCCCCACACCTGAGGGAATTTGTTTGGTACTTGCAAGCTAATTGATTAAATCACCTCCTTGACAAACCAAGTAGCACTGGTTAGCTGAAGTACTGGTTAACTGGATAAGAAAGGAGAAGAAATAGAGTATTGACTGCAAGGACTTGATACTGTATATTCGTACGAGATATATACACTGTAGTGTCTGTATTTATGTAAATGTATATATTATAATATAAACACTATATTGTTTATGGTTTCCTGTGTCCTGAGCAATTTCAGACAAATGGGTCTTGTTTTCCATCTATTTTTCATATCAATGGCACATTAATTTACTTATTTTACAATACAAACCTGGCTATGAATATCTGTCCTGTGGAAATACTGGAATTCTCCCTGGGGTTTTCTTCTCATCTGAAAAACCATTGCTAAAACAGTCTGCCACAAAGGCAGCACCCCACCCCAAATCCTGCATCCTGGTACCTGAGTAACCCAACAGTTTACATTGCCCTCTGCTTATCCGTACATGAAATTTGATAGATTTAACCTGGGAGACCCAAAATAGCTTGGGATGTGGTTATCAGAGGCCACTCCCTGGGTGATACTACTGATGATGATAAGCAACTGGCTGTCTTCAAGCCCACAGGTCTTTCCTTTAAAAGATGGGGTCATGGCTGCAGAAAGTTTTCCCTGCAACATCCTCAGTCCTGTGGTCTACTACAGCAAAGGTCTCTTCAGCCTTCGGAGGAGAGGTATGGAAACAAATACATGGTGATTGCTCTTTGTCAATGAGTGGTTTTGTTGGGAAGTGATAGATGTTGCTAAATCTCGTTAAATTTTGAGATTTTAAGGTTTGAGAACTATGTATATGTCAAAGACACGTTACTTTCCAGTCCTTTTTTTTGTTCTACTTCTGAAGTGTGTTTCTTTCATCTCTCAATATCTGTCAGTTGAAATTAAAAAATACTAGTTATACTAAAAGGCAAAGGAGTTCTTCAGGATTGCTCAAAACTGTTACAAAAAATTACGTCAGTGTTCTCTCATAATTTTGCAGATTGTTTAAATTGTGATCATGACTGAGAATATTCTGATTTGAGGTATATTGTTACCTCTGGTAATGAAGCAGCTAGTGAGAGATGCAGCAATATCAAAACAATTTTTCCTGAGTTAGGAAAGAGGCAATTGTCTGCTTATAGATGGTTTCATTCCAGGTCTTCAACAGCCCCATGGCAACTAAAGACATTTTATCTGTAAAAGTAATGCTAGAAAAGACACTTTCCTGTACTTTCAGCTGTTCATAATCCCGTGTAGTAGCTGGAAATGAGGAAATCCATAATAGTGTGACCTGTTTGCTGGGTCAATCCCAGATGACAAATAACTCCATAGAAAGCTGTTCCCAGCTCTGGGGAAAAAAACAAAACCAGTCTCTGGTTTTGTCCAGTTTTGTTTAAAAATTCTCCATCAGGGTGGCTTCTCTCACTCTCCCTGGGAAACCGTGCTGAAAGCAAGACCTTCTTCACACTACATGCAGTCTGTGATTCATACAGATCCATCTCAGTTTAAATCCTGTCACAGAAGCCCCTGGGATGGGCATTTGCTTCAATCATTCACCACCCCTGTGATGAATCCTGTAGAACCACCAAATTACAGCCCAAAAATTCAATGTTTGTCTAGATGGATGTATCCCAAGCACTTTCCCTGGTCTCTGTGGCAGTGAATAGGCTGACTTTTCTCCTCTACCCCGTGGATCTCACTTCTTGTAACAGTCTGTGGAGAATGGGTCTTCTCTTCCAGGGTTGCTGGGCTGTCCACTTTCTTCATTCTGGAGGGAAAGCTGGTGTCCAGGGTAGTGGGGGGGAGGGAGTACAACCACCAAGTGACACAGCATGGATATCTGCTATTATAAATATTTATTAACAGGTCCTGTAAAAAACAAGGAAGATGGTGAGGATTTGCTGTTCTCTCCTCCTCTTAAGTTTGCTCAGCAGGCAACTGAGCGCCAACCCTGGACTCAAAGTGAGGATCACCCAGAAGGGGCTGGAGTATGGTATGTGTGACATTCTCAGGAGCTGATAGTGGCATTGCCTTAAATATTGATGTGACAAAGGAAAGGGAGGGCAGTGGGAGTAAATGACCCAATGACAGGCTATAAAGGAAAGGTTAACAGCACAATAGAGCAAAGCCAGTAAGCTGCTTGACAGCATTGTACATCATAGCAAGGTTCATCCGACCTCAGATATTAAATCAGTTAGTTCAGCTCTTGCCATGGCTAGGAGTGAGACCTGAAATAGCACTGCTGGGCCTCAAGTGAAATACCACCTTCTTGCTGATTGTGTGTCCATCACGTTTCCTAAGCCAGAAGCACGTAACTATGAACTCCCAGGCACTTTCAAAGGCAACTGAACTGGTCACTGTTTTCCTGTAGCCAAGGAGGTTGGGCTGGAAATCCTGAAGCAGAATATGGAGAAGGAGCGTTTCCCTGATTTGACTGGCCATGAGAAATTTGGGCTCGGTAATGTCAAATACAACATCTCAAGGTAAGTATTCTCTCTGGAGGCAGTTTGTGTTTGAAATTTGGATCTTGTTTTGTGTTCATTCTGATTCATGAAATACAATTTTTTTTTTTATCTTTTCTCTCCCATGCTCTAGAATACACGTTACTGCTGTTGAATTACCCAGTGCTTCCATCTCCCTCCTACCAGGGTCTGGGATAAAACTGGTGATTGGAAATGCTTCTCTAACCATTGATATGAACTGGAACATAAGGACCTGGATGTTGTATGTACAGCTTCGCATGTCCTGGGATTTTCTTCTTGATGGATAATACAAAAATGCACATTTTAGTTTATTCTTGTGATCCCTTCATGGTAAAGGTGCTCTTTATCAGGTGGCAGCAGTAACCCAGGAGCACAGACTGGTACTTCTCAGCAGGTCTGCTGGTGGGAGACAGCCCCTGCCCCCTCAGACATCAGCACTGATGAAGAGCCCATGGCTGAGAAGCACTGCTGCAAATAGTACAGCACTGCTGCTCTAGCTGAATGCTGTCATTGTCCAGCCTGCCAGCTAATGACACATTTAGAAAAACTGTAGTGTGGTGGATCACAGGCCAATGCAATAAACGCTCATAGTGCAGTCACACTATTAGAAACCCTCTGCTATGCCACCAAGAGATACAGTTCAAAAGCTGATGGAAAATGGATGAGCAAAGGCTAATATCCTCAGAGCAGTCTCCACACCTTCCTAGTCCCAGGCTGTTTCAGAGGAAAGAAATCCCTCTTCCCTTCCCCACAACCCACATTACGTATATTGCTAAACTGACTGAATTAGAGCAGTCTGATCTGCACTTCTGCCAGGGACAGCAGGGCTGCATGCAGGGGGAGGGGACCTGGGAGCTGAGGGGGGTGACACAGCAGGAGGCACAGTGCCCTCACTGGCAAGCAAAGCAGAATAATGGCAGTGACCAGGAGCGGCCACGAGTCTGCATTGCCAGGCAATTCCATAGTGAAGAGGTGGGGGTTTTTTCAGTCTTTATTTATTTTTGCTTTATGCAGCAAAGACAGTGGAAGAGGCACAGTGCACATTTCAAAGGTGTTTGTTATGGCAATCTTTTCAACACCCCTGGACAATACAGGCTCCACGTCAATATCCCTCACCACCTGCCGGACAACTTCTGGTGACATAGATATCAAGCTGAATGGGAAAAGTGGGTAAGTGGAAGAGATCTGAATAAACTCTCTCAGAAAATAACTGTCAGTGAATGGCACAGGGACAATTTCACAAACTAGGGCACACGGCATTGCTTTTAGGCATCATAGGCACAAAAGGTGAGAACCAGGGCCCTAACACAGCATTAAAATGACCAACATTGATATTTGTCCTTGTATTTACACACAGTAGAAGATAAAGACAGAATCAAACAATCCCTTGTGCTTCTTCAGCAGTACTTCTTTCAAACTTCTGCTCTAATCTTCAACTCTAGGTAGAAGTTACTATGCTTCACTCCTCCTAGTCACAGTGCTATCAAAATTGAACAGAACCAGACTGCTGTCTGTTAAGCCTCTGGATACAGCCCCATGAAACAGTATTTCATTGTTTTCTTGTATTTCTCTCACTGTCTGAATAACACTCTTGTCACCTGTTTGGGGGGTTGTTCTGTTTGTTCATTTTTACTTGTTTTGGAAGTTCCTAGTGCAGAGACTATTTTGTACATATATGATGGTAGTACCATGAAGAATTCCTTTTCATAAATATGAATTAACCCAGGCTGAGATGCTCAGTAGTGAAATTATCATCTTTTAAATGGTGTCTCTCTGATAGTTTTTACATTTCAAAAAGCTACCATGTGTATTAGAATATCACACTAAAAGGCCATTAAATTCATGTTCTGCAGAGATATCTGATTTCCTGTTAATGACCATAGTGCTTGACCCATTAATTGCCTTCTTCCTTCCCTCTAGCTTTCTGCATAACTTCTTTATCAAGTATCTGAAGAAACCCATTCACAGGAGCTTGGTCACTAATGTAAGCCTTTCACATTGTGTAGGGGAGGGGTGTAAGGAGAATGGCATTCACAAGTCAGTGCTGTGAACTTGGCAAAGGAAGAACTAGAAAAATAATCCTGTAATAGTCCTATGCTGGTTTGATCAGCACAGTCATCATTCTGCCAGCCAGAAATTATTCCAGATAAAGTGCCAGGTTCATGGCCAAGATACTGACACAGCTACATTCAACCAAGGCAGCAGTAGGGATGGAAAATGTAGTTATTTTTCCATTCCAATGCAGAGTAAGTCTCTGCCTGTGTACCTGCAGGCATCCTGGGGTTTGGGTCATTTTTATGCTTGGCAGACAAAATATATACTGGGTGATGCTCAGAGAAATTATATCAACTGATAATATTACATATTTTAACTTTGTAGTATCAAAGAGGTGAGTAGTTCTGATGACAACCTGCTCAGGGCCACTAAGAGGAGACAGAGCTTGAGATGGCAGTCATTCTGTCCAAGGATTTACAGTTGGACTCGATGACCTTAAGGGTCTTTTCCAGCCTAAATGATTCCATGATTCTGAGAGCTCTCCTGTGAGACCAATAGATCTGTCCTCACACTATTTAAGGCTGTGGTTTTGTCACCCCCACCAGGCTGCCTCTGGAAACTTGCCTCTTTTTTGCAGCTCTGACATAGGACATGCTTACTTTGCACCAAGCAGAAACCTTGGGGATCCAGTTTGCTGAAGAGAAGCCAGATTAGGTGTTTTGATAAACAAATGCTGCAATGTGCGTCATGCAGCAGAAAGATCTGCTAGAGATCTTACACATGTAAGAGATGCTTACACATCCATCCTAATCAGGCCATAACTTGAGTGTGCTTTTATTACAGTCATGCCCCAATATCAGAGCTGGGATCCAGCTGATAAATGAAGACCTCCAATCACTGAATGGTGAGTCATTAGTGATACCTTTCCTTCTCTTTTCTCTCTTTGATCAGTGAAATTCTGCCGCTTCCTTAACAGCAGCTGCTTGGTGATACCTCCAGGAGTGCTATCAGTCCCTCTGCTCTGTCTGCTCCCTTGCATACAGAACCACAGTTAAATAAAGGCTGGGCTACTTGGGCAAGAAATTTGTGTTTCTAAAAGCCAAGGACTTGGTAGCAGCTCTCAACTTGCAAATGTGGCAGTGTGCTCTTCTGTTGTGAGAAATGCCACTTAAGAGGTCACTGTAGTACTGATGCTGAGGCGGTTTTCCCTTACCATGCTGTGAGTCTCCTGAACATACAGAACTTTACAAGCTGAATCCTTCTCTCCTAATCAGCCTGGAAATTAAGTTTTACTTGCCTATTTATCAGACTTGCCAGAGGCAAAATGAAAAAGCTTCTTTGCAAAAACCTTCTCACTTGAACCACTTTGGGTTAGATTTGCAGGCATTTAAGACACCTCAAGTGTTGGCCAGATACCATGTGCAAAACACAGGTATCTAAGCAAATCAGGCACCCTCCTTCTGGGAAAGTATTTGCAAGTTACAGGCACTTTGGATGCTCTTAGAACTGCTTGACAAGAAATCCCAAGACCTCCTTATGCCCTGAAGTACTGATATGGCCATCTCCCTTTCTGGGTTAAACAAACTTACTTTCCATTATGAGAAAAGAACAGACAAACTAGAGAAGGTGTTTTACAGAGGGTGTCAGTGGAAACATCAAATCTTAGGTCAGAATGCATGTTAGGAGGTCCCTGGTTGTGTTTTTCCCTACTCTCTGGAACAACTTGTGTTATTCCCTGTCAGAAACTTAGTTTTAAGTATACATAAAATTATTTCTGTTGTTTTGTAATATTCTGTGTCTTATCTACCACCCTTACAGTTGCAATGCAGATTGATGATTTGGCTGAAGTAGACTACTCCTTAAGTAGCTTGCCAGCAGTATTTCAACCATTCATTGACCTGGACTTAAAGGTAGTTGCCTGTAGTGCTATTTGCCAAGATTGCTGTGGGTTCCATCATTCTATGAGACACTTTCTAAGATGACCATGATTGTTATTCTGAACATAAAGGCTCAGTATCTGAGAAGACAGACATTTCAAAGCATTGTTGCATTTGTTATAGTAATAATTTGTAACAATCCTGCTGTGAGATGAATTATTTAAAGGCCACATCCTTTTCTTTAAACTGCTGTTGGGTTGGTCATAAAAAATAGAGAGAGCAGTTAAAGTTGACTAAGCAAGATAGAATAAAGAGAAAAGGAAAGGAAAGAAAAAAGGTATACAACCTCATCTTTCTCTCACTGTTCATTAATATCATTGTTCAGTCAGTCAGTGTAACATTTCTATACATGGGACTAACTAGATGTGTCTGCTGTCAGATGAGAGAGGAAAAGAAAGAGCAAGAATATCAGAGCAAGAATTAAGCCTCTGGCTCCTTGAATGAGAAGACAGAAGACCCTTTCAAAAGCATGGGAGCCCAAGGAGTCCTGCCAAGTCCAAGGACTTGAAAGTTTATTTCAAATTAAGGAAAAGGTCTCCTTATGTACTGAAACTAAAATCTGACTAGTTCCTAATTCTAAAATTACTTCATTGAGGGTAGCTGTCATTCAGCTCATTACAGTATCTGAGATCCTTAACTAAGTTTAAACTGCCTTGTGCTTGGTGCTGTACAAAGGCAAAATAAGAAGACAGTTTTGTCACACAGGTCCTACAAATTAAGTATTAAAAAAAGAACAACAGGGAAATAAGAGAGGTGGAAACACAAAGAGACACAAAGTTCGTATCTGTTTGTATGGTAGACACTGGTCTCAGCATACCAGCTCTGCAGCTGCTGTCAAACTCTTCTGAGTATTTCAGCAACTAGATTTTAAGCAGGGACTTGAGCCAGACTAAAGAGGTAAAATCATGGCTGTTCCAGGAGCTACTCTCCCGTGTAAGTTACATGGAGAAAATATACAAAGCATGTGACTGGTAAATCCAGCAAGTGAGTATTGAATAGGAGGTCACCAGCTGTGATTCAGCACTTTGTAAGCATTTTGATACTCCTTAAAAGGCAACAGGAATTTTAGAGCTAGATGAGAAAATAAAGACAGACAAAATACATTTGAGATGAAACAGGAGAACTAATAAAAAACTTTAATCTTTAAATGTCTTCATCATTTAAAATCAATTTTACTTTTTTATTTCATCTGGATGCATTTGGAAGTATTAGATCTGCAAGACTTGGCTAATATAATGGGTAGTGCAGAAGACAACATAGGCATTTTAGGTTTGTCTGATGTAACTGTCTCTCATAAGCCTTTTGTCTGCACAAGTTATCAACTTGATTCTGGGTAGAGTAAGGTGACCAAGAAAGATCTCTAAAACCAGAGGTTTTAGAGATCTTTCTTGGTCACCTTTCTTGGTCACCTAAAACCTCTGGTTTTAGAGATCAGCGTTCTAATTGAGACCACTGGATGGCTCTTAAGCAGCAGTTCTCAGATTTAAATTCCTGGAGGTGAGGAAAGGAGAAGGTTAGGCTTTTCAAAAAGGAGGCCTACTAGTCATGTTCTTCATGCATTTAGACCCTTCATTTAGGGGGTGGTCTGAGGTGACAGACTGTCCTTGGTAGGTGACCAGTATCCCAAAAGACAGATCCTGGGACTCATCTCTGAAGATGTCCAGATGCTGGAACTTGCTTTCACCACCTGCTTGAAAGCACCAAGCCTTCAGGGTGTACTACAAAGCCTGCATACTCATTTATATATCAAATTAATAGGCTGGGAAAGGTAAAGGAAAGTAGCATTCATTGTCTGCAGTCAGGGTAAAATTATATTATGACTCTGTTTTCTTATCTTTGTCAATAACTCTTAGGGCATAGTCTTCCCAGCTGGAAACTATACTGACTCTCCCTATGTGCCAGCTTCCTTCACAATCCCGGACCAAAGTGACTCCATGCTCTACCTTGCCTTCTCTGAGTATTTCTTTCAGACCTCCTCATTTGCTTACTACACCGCAGGGGCCTTCAATGTGACCATTGCAGAGGAGGTGAGCAGGACACAGAGGAATGGGGTCAGAGTGGTTCAGTTAGGGCTTTGACCTGCCAGATGTCAGTATGTGGCCAGATAAAACTCTTAGTTGGTCTTTAGAGTCCTGAGACAGTAGATTATAAATACTAGGGTATTGTTATTCTCTTTAATTATGCTCTGTATAGATGCCTTGGGCCACAGCCAGGCATACCAAGTTCCACTGAGCAAAGTACCAAATACTGCCAACTTTGTTACAAAAAATAAGGGTTTTGTAGACCTGAGGCACAGACTTCTCTAATATGGACAAGGGATCAACTCTGGAGAATTTTGCAGCCTCAGTGGCTGTTTCCTGAGGGATCTTCATATTATGAAAATACTACAAGGGCCTTGTAAGCAAAGCATATGTCAAAGCACAGCATCTGTGGCTTGGAGGCTGCCTGACTTGGCTAACCTGACTGCAGGAGGTTCAGTAAATCACAAAACCTATAGACTGCAGCCCAAACTACAATGATATTAAGCATTTGCTTTCTGAGGGATTATTTTGGCATGTATTATTGGGAAGCTTCTTTAAGTATACTGAGTCTCTTAGGAATACTTCTGAGAGGTACAAACTCAAAGATTCATTGAAATGACAGTAATAATGCATTTAGAGAAAAGCTGACCATGAAGGTCAAATCTGGTAACTCATTTGTTTTCTCGCTTTTATTATTTCCTTCAGACTTGCAGCTATTTTAATATAAACACAGAGATTTTTGGCACTATCATCCCTGAGGTGAGTATCATTACTTTCACAAAGTCTTAGGGAAGCACCCAGTGGGGGTGTCAAGACACCTCACTACTGGTGTATCCCAAAGGCTTGTAGGGCTAGCCGGGCACCTGATGAAGCGGGCACGTGTGCCTTGTAATAGCAGGGCAGATGAGCCTTGTCACTTCCCACCCCATGAGGAGCTGAATGACTTGAACTGTTACCAAACATAATCTTGGCCCATAACCTTGCACATCAATATTCTCTCTGGGCACCATGCCCAAGCCACAGCTGTTCCCACCTAAAACCAGCTCTGTGGAGCAAAAAGCTTCCAGTCATGAGTCCTGCTTTGAGAGACCTCCAAGAGGGTCTCAGCTCAGAAAAAAGTACCTTTCTCCTCCCCAGACCTGCATAATTCTCTTTGCTTTGCTGCTGGCTTGTGACTGATGAGCAGAAAGACCTGGGAAGGGACCACGTGCAGGAAAATGAGCTAACAGATGGGCAGGAAACATTGCATCCTATGGAACAGACAAGGCAGATGCACAGGATTTCCATTTATTTTAGGTGGAAGAGATGAATATAACAGGACAGAGAATATGAGCACGCGTGACTTCTACTAGCCTTCTGAGACAGAATGAGAAACCAAAAATGGGCATAAGAACCCCTAGGCTATAAATGCCAGGAATGGGTGAAATCAGATTAATGGTTCAAAGTATTTCACATTCTTGTTTGCTTCCCAGATGTTATTAAGTTCCCTCCTCAGAAATGTAAGAATTCTCCAAGGGCAGTCATGTATGGTGTTCTTCATAAAATGCCATGAGCACTGCTAATATTCCACCCCCTCTGTTTCAAATTCTGAACTTGGTGAGACTACTCACTCTTCAGGCAATGAACAGAGTGAGGCTCCTCTGAGGACAGTCCAGAGGAGGAACCCATCTCCTAAGTTGGGTGTATTTCAAAGTGAGTGACTCCTGGGCTCTTTTACTGTGTGACTAAATACCATATTCATGGTCCATTTATCTCCTCTGTTTAATTTAGTATTAATTTCTCTTGAAATTATATGGAAAAAATTGTATTCCTCAAGTGGAAGAAACTTTCCACTGCATTCCTGAGTGGCCAATACTGTTAATTTAGCACCACAGGAAACCTTTATTTCCTGCTTACCTGAAAGAATCTTATGTTAGTAGCTATCCTTAACCTCATCATAAGGAACTACTTCAAAATTATTGCTTCAAAACTGAGAACATACAGTATTCTGATCCATTCTATGAGAAAAGTGTTTTTCTTTTTTTTCTTTCGTCTCTGAATCTTTACAGGTAGCTAAATATTCAGTTACACCCAACCCAGTGATGTTGAAGCTAATGGCTACTGAAATCCCTATCATCAGCTTAGAGAAGGATTCCTTCACTGTAGAGATTCAGGGCTCCATGGAGGTGTTGGCTGTTCTGCCAGACTCAACCACCCAGTCTCTGTTCACAATGAACATAGTAAGTACAACAAACAAGGTGACATTTAACACAGGGTTAAATATGTTTGTTCCTACACCTAACCTATAGGACATTTCTGTTGTAAAGAACATTTTCCTACAGATGGACAGAAATCCAAACATATAGTGACTCTGATTAACCAAGGTTTTGTTCTCTGGAATGACAGTTCTGCAAGTATGAGTCATGCCTCTTGGCAACTTGTTCATGGCTTTGATTAATGAAATCTCATTACACCCATTTCAACTCCTGTCAGTGGCATTCAAACAAACAGACATTTACTGTGTGCAGCTTGCAACAAGAAAGTTGCATTTACTTGAAACAGCTTCCATACATAACTGAAAAGATGGTATTTATGTATTTGTGATTATACCACTGCAGTGATTAATTCACAGGGAGGGTCCTGGGGTTTGTTGTGTCTGGTAACCCATGGTTTCTTTATTCTGCAGGCAGCCAACACCAGCATTTCTCTGAATATATTTGATCAGAAATTGATGGGTTCGCTATGTTTGAACAGGTAATCCAACCTGGGATGAAAAAGATTTCCAGCCCTTTGCAAAACAATGTTAGCAATCCCAACGTTAGTAGTTTAGACATATGATCAGATAACTATGAATATATTTTGCTGGTAAATTCATCTGCATTAGATTGTCTAAATCTGGCAGCACTTGTACAGTTTACAGGAGGCAGGAAGCTTCTCTCTGACAACTGCCATGTCCCCAGGGGACTGCCTACCAGCTTGGGATTGCTGCAGGGCAGTGGTCTCACTGGACTTCTCTGGTTTTACTCCTACTCTCCCCTCTGAGCTAAGTATACTAAGCATGTAGGGCAGTTTTGATGGCCATAAATCATCTGAGAGATTCCTTCATCACTTTCCAGCTGGCAAGATGTCATTGCTTTCTAGACAACCTGTGCCACTAAAGAATGTCAGAGCAGTCCAGGGCACAGAAAGAATGTGGGCCCCTGCAGGTGCCCTATGCAGATATTCTTAGAGCAGACATTGACTAACTGAAGTCTGCAACTTGCAAGGGTCAGAAAGCTGGAGACCAGAGGCTAGGTCATTTACACACCTAGCATGTCACATTTCATGGAGAAGAAGCTCTGCATGCCAGGACCTCACAACTGGGAATTGGGACTCCAATTTCATAAAAGTCTAAGAATGCTAAGAAAAACACAGGGTTAAGAACTTATGGAGTTCATCAGGGCAGAAGGATGTTAGGAATTTAAGGAGGATAGTGCTGTTAGCATTTTCTGCAGTAATTTTCAAAGAGTACAATCTAGAGTGTGCTGGAAGCTGGCCTTGAGAACTCAGGTAGTGGTGGTGAGGAAACCCAGAAATCTTTTGTTGGATACAAGAGGAACACAGGGAATAAGTAAGCCAGCAGCAGCACTACCATACCATGAACAGATCCTTTCTTCCTGATACGACTCACACAAAAGCATTAAGCAGATGTACCAAAATCCTTGCAAAATACCTAAGATTCTGCAAGTCCTTGGTAAAATCAATTATCAGTAGGATTTCCAAAACAGCACAGAGGGAGAAGCACACTCACATTGCTGCCTACAGCTGTTGTAGCACACTCTTACATGGATGCTCAGCAATGTTTCAAGAAAACCATGTCTTTCTCTATGCAGCAGTATGCAGTGGGGGAAATTGCTTCAAAAATCTCTTTATAGATGCTTCTTAAGGCCTGGAGCTCTACAGCAATGACTGCACATGATAAGAATAAGTGTGTTTATCCTTTCTTAGTGACTCATCTTGTTTCACTCCTTTCCCTCAGGCTCCAGTTCTCCTTAGCCCACTCCAATGTTGGCTCTTTTGAGGTAAGTGGGTAGTTGAAGCATATAGGAAATGCAAACGAAGAATATCAATGATATCAAGGCTAAAGGCTAAAGAGTAAGCAGCCCTATTTTATCTGTATTTCCAAATCATTTGGCTTCATTCCCAGATGGCTCTTTTCCTGTCTTCTGGCAGCCACCTCTCTGCTCTGAACTTTATACTCTTTGGGGCAAGTTAACGCTCAGCAAAGGAGATATTCTGTAGCTCCCCCAGCTGCAGTAAGCAGAGATGTCTCGAATCATCCCGGTGACACAGCAGCCGTGACCTGTAGCAGCAGAGCCGAGCGCCGTCTAATGGTCACATGGATGGATGGCTGAGGCACAGGCACGGGCACTCACTCCGTGGGCTGCAGTGCTGCTCATCAAGGTGCTTCCCTCAGATGCCTGAATAGAGCAGTTGTAGCCTTGCAGGGGAAAACCCTGCCTCCACAGAGAGTCATTTCATTCTCAGTATAATCAATCAGTTCCGAATATCTGAGGAGAAAGGATTAAAACTGTTCTGGTCCTACTTTGCTATTGGTGATAAATTATCTCACAATAAATAAAGGAAATAGACTGTTTTAATTTAAAATGTTGGCCAAGCATAATGAAATACATTTGTATTTTGTATTTCACTTCCTTTGCATCATTCCAAAACCTTAAGATCCAAAGTTCACTTGAGCTTATGACTCTTTAAAGCTGAAAGAGAGCTGGAAGTTGAATAAGAGCCCACTAACTCCACCCAGGATTAGGGCACAACAGTTCTACTGCCATCAGGAAAGCATGGCTAATTCAGTTTTCTTGTCTGTGGCAGGTCTTGCTTCTGGAGAACATCCTATCTTACATTTTACAGACTGAAGTAATTCCATCAGCTAATGGTAAGGCTGTATTTCAAAGCATCAGCTAAAGAGCTTCCAGGAGAGTGTGCGATTCTAGGAACTACTACTGATCTTCTGATTAAGTTTTCAGCTCCCATTAATTGGAGTGGAAAATGACCATCAGCCAGTAAGCAGTGGAAGGAAGAGACTGATCTGTAGGGGTGTAAGTGCTCCCTCTCACTGGCACTGTTCTGGAAAAAGGGCAAAAATTACTTGGAAAGTAAAAATTCATCTGCCTTTATCTCAGTCTAGGTGGCCCTGATGCATCAGGGAGAAAAGCATGTCTCTCTCATCTGCACACCTGGCTGAGGCCACCATATGTGAAATGTATTCATTTTAACTGGACCAGCACAGAGCTTTTGCCTCTCATCAATCTTATTTAAGGCCCTGGAGGGAGATACATCTTTGTGTCAGCCCTCTGTGCTGGGATGAACATCACCTTCTTTAGTTAATGGATACAAATGGGAACAGGTTCTAATGATAATAGAGCTGTATTAACAATCCCTCAGGGATCATTAGGGACAAATCACTGAGTATGTAATGTGTTGGACATGGAATGCCTTGGTTTGGCTGCAACACTCTGCCAAGAGAGAAGCACTTGTAATTCTTTTTTCCCTTTGGTAAATGAGCAGCTTAGCTACCTCCCAGGGTTGCTAGTGAAGACTAAGAGGCTAATTGGTATAAATGACCTTCAAGTCTCTGGGTAAACAGTGTTGTTGAAAGGCAGGTGTTTATTATCTTTCTAATGTATTCCTAAATCATTGTTTGTCTCTTTTTTTAAGCTAAACTGTCAAAAGGATTTCCTCTTCCCAATCTGGCCAATGTTACCTTGACAAGACCTCACATTACCATTGTACAGGTGAGATTTTGATATTTATGAAAGATTTCCCTTTATGAAAGGTTATCCCTCTTTTTCCTTTTTTTTTTTTCCCTAGGCATTTATTCACCTTTTATTGTGCCAGAAATTTGCTATATTTGAGCAACTTAAGTAGTAAAAATGGGTTTAAAATGAGATCTGTAATAATGGTAAAATTCTATTAGAAACAAACGTATCTTTCTTTGAGAGGAAAAGTTAGAACTGAATGTATAACTATGGAGTGATCAAATGCACAACTTGTTCAGCCTTGCAAGTTGCAATTCAATGTAAAAACAGGTCTAACATATTGCTCAAGTTTGGCAATCACATCAAATTAGAGTTACCACTATCTCACAGTCAAGTGTTGAATACTTGAAATATGAGAGGGAGGCAAATTCAATTTTGTGCACCTAGGATGCCCAGATTTTGTTAGTATTTGGTGATGATGACTGAGGCTAGTAGCCAAAAGTAGTTAGGGAGCTCTAAAAAAATATTTTTTTGCCTTCTGGTTATCCTTCTTCAAATCTAGCCCTTAGTTTGAGCATACAGAATGCTGCTAGGCAATCAGTCAGTAGAAGGGCATTGCTGACAAACGAATGCCCAGAAAATGAGTAAGCCTGCTGCATTTCTCCACTTCTTTACCAATTTTTCAAGTTATTTTCAGCTTTGAAGAGACTCCTAAATCTTTGCTTCCAGTTAAGCACAAAGCATGGCTCAGGAAAGGAAACGCAAAGATCTGTATGTGCTGACAGTGGGGAAAGCTTTAAGGACAAGTTTAGATTAAACGGCTAATTCTTAAGTGGCACAAATTAGGTAAAAAATAATCACACCTTGTGATGGTTGCCTAGTTGCCTCAAGGCTCAGATGAACCTTCCTGAGCAGGCTGTATGATCTTTAGATTCCCTTCTGTCACTAACAGTGCAAAGGGATAGCACTCGCGGGGAGATGGAGCCCTTTTACAAAGTTCAAAGGACAGAGTTGAATAAAACTTGTTACTTCCACGGCTCAGCTCTTCTCAATAGATTTTTGGACCTTAAACACCAAGATCAATTTGACATTAAAAACCTCCAAAATAACATGTTCATTTTAATTCATAGTATGTCCATGACTCTTCTCCCCCCAGGGATATGTGTTGATTTCGACTGATGTCCACTACAAACACTAAAGGAGAAGACAGACCTCTTGTTAAGCATGAGCTTCAAATCAAGACAATAATGTGACTATGAAGACTGGGCACTGTCCAGTTCTGCTGAAATGTTTAACTTGAGCTCTGACAACCCCCATCCTGGCTGGGGGCAAGAGGTGGAGCCGGGAATCAAAAAAAGCTGATGAAATGGTTAGCTGGTCTAATAGTGGTAAAAAGCAGACCCAAGGGAAAACATGTAACACATGCTTGACATTTATTTATTCTGTAGTTTAACTGATGCAAAAATGTTAAGATTAATGACTCTTTTGAAATACAATTTTGTCTATACACTTCCAGAAAGATGCTGCAATCTCTTAAAATTAGGAAAAGAACATTGTCAAAATGCTGCTAGGGCAGATACAGCTGCTAGTATGTTTCTACTGTAACGATCTTAAACACTTCCCTTCTGTAAGCAATGCATGAAGTATGGGGTGAGCCCTCTCCAGAACCATGGAACCGTCAGACTGGGAACTGTCCCAGTTAGAATGGGAATTAAAATCTTTGCAGTGTCTTAACAGAAATCTTAAGATGCAGAATTGGGAACAAAGTGGCACTACTACTCTCCCTCTCTCCCTGTGACTCTTCAAATCCTTGTGCCTGTCGTGTGCCCTGTTCAGGGCTGTTTAGCCAGGTTAGATGCATTTAACTCCTTCTGTGTTTCTGGGTAAGTCCTCCAAAACTAATTCTCTGACATCTTTGTCGGCATTGAAAGTTAGATATTTTTCTTACTTCGTTTCAGTATGTTATCTTACCCTCTTTCTTTCCCCTCCTTTTTTTCCAATACTTTATTAGTGTGCAAATGTGAACACAGTTCTTCGGAGGGCCATGCCTGCCCTGCAGTGCGTAGGTGCTTGTGCTTTGGCCAAACCCGGACACAGCAAAGCCGGCTCTGGCCTCCCAAGCACCTGTTTCCCTCATGCTGAGAAGCGCAATCAGCGATGGGGTGCGGGCAGCTTTTGCCTGTCTGGGGCTGGAGAGCTCATCCCAGGGCGATACCTAAATACCCCACGGGCCAAAGCTACTCTGTCCCGGGGACTAGCAAGCACAGGCACTTGTAAAAAACACTTGGGTTTCTTCCACACAAACCAGCCCCGAAGCCGTACGTGGTATGAGGGAGAAGGCGGCCAGGTACGAGCCCGATGCCCTGCGCTCCCTCTCACACCCTGGCCCGCGGGCAGCAGGTGTCCGGCCGGGCTGCCCCAGCCGCTCCGGCGTGCTTGGAGCCGGCCCTGGCACGGGCTGCGCTGGGGGCGGGCTGGCGCTCGGCACGGGTAAGGGGCGGCGGCAGAAGCACGGCTGAGGGCGGAGGTTTGAGCCTCGGCGGCTCCTGTCAGCTGCCGCCGCGGGATCGCGTCAGTTCCTGCCGCCGGCCCGGCGCTGCCACCGGGATCTGCGACCGGGAGCGCCGCCGCCATGAGCCGCAGCTACAACGATGAGCTGCAGTACCTGGACAAGATCGACAAGAACTGCTGGCGGATCAAGAAGGGCTTCGTGCCGAACATGCGTGTGCGTGGGAGGGGGCCTGGGTGCCCGGGGCGGGGGTCGGGGGAAAGGGCTTGGGCTCGGGCTCGGGGCGGCCCAGGCGGAACCGGGCGGCTGACGGCTCTCCCCGCAGGTGGAGGGCGTTTTCTACGTCAACGACCCGCTGGAGAAGCTGATGTTCGAGGAGCTGCGCAATGCCTGCCGCGGCGGAGGTGGGTCCGGCGGGCAGCGGGGTGTGGGCCCCCTGACCCGGGGGGTGACACAGAATCACAGAATCAATCGGTTTGGAAAAGACCTCTGAGATCATCGAGTCCAGCCTGTAACCCAAGACCACCACGCCAGCTAGACCATGGCACTGAGTGCCACGTCCCGCCTTTCCTTGAACACCTCCAGGAACGGTGGCTCCACCACCTCCCTAGGCAGCTCGTTCCAATGTGTAATCGCCCTTACCGTGAAGGAATTCCTCCTAATTTCCAACCTAAACTTCTCCTGGCACAGCTTAGGGCTGTCCCGTTGTTCTGTCACTGGTTGCCTGGGGGAAGAGGCCGTGTGCTCTGCCCCAGGGCTGTCCCCGCACGTCCCTCCCCGAGCCCCAGGGTGCAGCAGACAGCGGGGCAGGCCCGCTGTGTGTCCCCGCGGGTGGCTCTGGGGACGGGGCAGGCAGGAGCGAGTTATCCCGCCCTGTGTGCCACTGCAGCCCGGGCAGCAGCACGGGCTCACCGGCAGCTGTAGCATGTCCTGTGCCCAGCTCTGCTGGGTGCTCTCTGTGCTCGGGAGTGTTCCCTGAGTGAGTGTCGGCTCTCAGAGTTTACTTTGGTGGGGGTTAGTGCTTGGGCCTCTTCTTTG
Source organism: Rhipidura dahli (assembly GCA_013399225.1). Lineage (NCBI taxonomy): Eukaryota > Metazoa > Chordata > Aves > Passeriformes > Rhipiduridae > Rhipidura > Rhipidura dahli. The sequence continues at coordinate 254,362 of VXAC01002507.1, forward strand.
TGGGGCTGGAATGCAGGGCTGGATTCAAGCTGTCAGCTGGGCTGCTGGGAGCACACTGCTGTTGTTAGCAGACCCCACTCTGTTGGTATGAATGCAGCAGAAGTTGGGCTTTAGTGAAATAAATACCTAATTTCATGAAACTGCAGATTGTGCACAATCCCAGGTGCTTTATACCAGATTTGAAGGCTTGTCGGTGGCTGACTTCTCTTTTGTCAGTGTTTTACACACCCTCTTAAGAAAGTGTTTCATTGTGGTAATCATGGCAAATGATCAGTTTCCTTTTTTTAAAAAAATCTTTTTCAGGTGCGGGTGGCTTCTTGCCTGCTATGAAACAGATTGGTAATGTGGCTGCATTACCTGGCATTGTTCATGTGAGTATCTGTTCTGAAAATCTGCTTTTTTCTGTTCCCATTTGCCTGAGATTATTGTATTCCAAATGGAAACTCTCTTAGGAGAAGAGGTATGGACCAAAGTTCTTGTCAAGGCAGTCTGTGTGTTAGGAACCTGTGTCTGAGTGAGGAGAGCTTGCAAAGGCAGGTTGCAAAACTAAGTTGTCAGAAATGGAAGTGCCCACTTACTTCATTGCTTGTCTTCTGACATGAAGCTTTTCATGCTGTTTCAGTTTCTTGAGCCACCTTTTCCCAGTGTTTATATTAACTGCTTGTTGGTTTTGAATTGCCTCTGCTCTGGAATACATGTAGAAGTGTGGAGAGAGCAGGAGGTGGTACTGTTGTCTGTATTATTGTTGCTGGCCTCATGTGAGTAGAGGACCCTGCCATGGACCCTGCCATCAACAGTGCTTTCCCTCATCCCATGCCTTTTTGGAAGCAAAGCATCGGATAGAATGATGCAGGAGGAAAATGCTGACCTGTGACTCTTTTCAAGAAGTGGAAAGTACGATGTGGAAATGATCCTTTTCACATTCAATATCGCAGATATTAATAAGTGACAACAGAATTTTTTAAATTGTCCCTTTTGGCAAGGGTTTTGAATTTATGGATGCAGTTAAAGGCAGACTATCATGCTGTTAAATGCCTTTGGAGTCAGCCCAAAATGGAGTAAGGTAGAATAGTAACAACCTGCTAAAATGGGAATTTTGGCTGGTAGTTTTTAGAAGAGATGCTACAATCATCTGCATATTCAAATCTTCCCTTTTTATTTCCAAAGCAAGGATTTCTTGGTGGAGGCAAGGAGAGGCAGAAGAAGCAAATAATCCCATTCAAAAGTACTGTTCACTTCAGTGTGTGGTAGCAGTTTAATAGATATTGAAAAGTTGACAACTTTCTGGGTGTCATGGGATGTTTGCTTCAGATCCACTCTCTTTTTTCTTTGACTGTCCAGTAAGTGCAGGAGATTAGATACCCACCTGAACTGACATGTTCACTCCCCCTACATCTGAACATCCATTCTCTTTTTGGTGTAGTTGTTTGTAAATGTGACAACCACTGCCAGAAGGCAAAGTGTAATCAAGGCGAGTCTGCAGCATCAAGTTTCATAAAGCTTTAAAATTGCCTTTCAGAGATCAATAGGCCTTCCAGATGTCCATTCTGGCTATGGATTTGCTATTGGCAACATGGCTGCCTTTGATATGAGTGATCCTGAAGCAGTGGTTTCACCAGGTAAGGATGACTGACTTAACCTGCTCCGAGAAATACCTGGGATGGCACAAAAGTACTTTTCAAAATAGCAGGACTTTGCAGTACTTTATATTCAGAAACAAAGCAAAAAATTTGAGAATTATAGGGAGTTAAGGGGTGCTTAATTCTTGCACTTAGAATCTTTATTCTTTATGGAGCAGGTATTTACCCTGAGAGCAGCTACACAGTAGAGGGAGAATTGGCCTTGTGTTTGTGTCTTGGACTCATGATATCCCTCAATTTTGAAGGGAGAGCACAAGCCTTTGACCTTGGGTTTCACCAGCTTGATAAAGAACTGACTGGTTTCTTTGAGCAGTGTTTGTAAACATCTTCTGAGGGTATTTCTACAGTTTTACTTAAAACATGACCTTAAAATATGTCTGTCTTTTTAGTGAACACCCAGACCTTTGGTTACTGACAGTCTGAAGCTTGTGTGGTTGTCATGAAACATGATACTCATATTTCAGTTTTGCTTTGATCAGTTCAAATATTCCTGATTGATTCCAACCCAAAGTCTCTTAGTTTGGTATTTCCCCTCTAACATTAGCACTACTGGAACCTTCATATTAAGGTGTCATGATTATCTTTCCCATTAAGCCTTGCCTTGTAGTATTTACTGTTATAAATAGTAAGAGTTAAGCAAAACACCAAGAACTGAAGTTTAATTAAGTATTTATTACTTCTTATAACTATTTATTATTTATTCCAGTGAAGATTCAGAAAAGAACTTACTTTCAGGGATTGCTTTTGAGAACATTTTACATCAGGAAGCCATTCTAAGATCTGTCACTTTTCTTCTGACCTTAGGCAAAAGAACAGGAACATTCCCTCTTCTTCCTATGGGCAGCGTGTTTTATAATTGTGTCTACTTCTCTTTGTCATCTTGCTGGTGTAACTTTGTGAACAGAGAGCTCTGCAGGCAATTGTACAACTGCGTCTCAAAGTCTGAAGCTTCATGTAAATCTGCTAAAAAAAAGCTTAATGCAGTTCTGCTTTTTTCCCCCCAGTATTGTGTCACAAAAAAAGGAGTGAGATTACAGCATTCAGTACATGCTCCCTGACATGGCTTTTTCTCCACTTGCAGGTGGTGTCGGATTTGACATCAACTGTGGTGTGCGCTTGCTGCGGACAAATCTGGATGAAAGTGACGTGCAGCCTGTGAAAGAACAGCTCGCCCAGGCTATGTTTGACCATATTCCTGTAGGTGTCGGCTCCAAAGGTGTCATCCCCATGAATGCCAAGTAAGAGAATGACTTTGTGCACACATCACTAGAGGGGACTTCTCTCTTGTTTGTTTTGATTCATCAGTGCAAGACTTTTACAAAAGAAAAAGTAATTCTAAAATGCTTTCCGTTCTTTCTGCATATGTGCTTTGCCAGGACTGACATAATCATCAGTGCACAGTCAGCTCTTTCTTCCCCCATTTAACCCCTTAAAAGTTCTTGCTGGGTTCTCATTTCTTCCGACAGAAAACTTCCATGAACATAGAAGTATTTGCAAAAGGGATGAGAGATAGGATATTGATAGAAAATAGTGTATTTTCCACCCAGCAAAGAGGGAAAATGGATGACGTATCAGAAGTTAATATATTTGTAAAGCTAGATTTTCATGAAGTATTAAGAAGCTTTACTTGTTAGGAGAGTAGGGGGCTGACCATAATATCATAGAATAATTTAGGTTGGATGGGATCTTTTGAGGTCATCTGAGCCAACTCCTTGCAGGAAGGATCTAAATCTAAAGGTAGGTCTAGCAAAAAAAATGCATCAAGTTGCTTAAGGCCATATCCAGTGGAGTTTTGGGTATATCCAAGGATAATCATCTTATGCAGGTGCTTGATAATTGCAGGGATTTGGAAGAGGCACTGGAGATGGGTGTGGACTGGTCTCTCCGAGAGGGCTATGCCTGGGCAGAGGACAAGGAGCACTGTGAGGAATATGGAAGAATGCTGCAGGCTGACCCAAACAAAGTCTCTTCAAGGGCAAAGAAAAGGGGTCTGCCTCAGGTAATGTTGTTTCAGGAGGGCTGTGCGTGCTCCCAGGGTTGAAATATAAAGGTTAAAGAGTAGTTCTCTAATTCTGTGTCTTAATACTCTGTCTAGCATTTCCAGGCAGGGAGAAAGGTGAGATGGTAAGGTCAGTTCTGACTAATTCTTGACAGAACTTCAACAGAGGAGAATAATACTGGGCATACTGAAGGTCTCTGGGGCCATCAGGTTTTCATCTGTAAACACCTGGAAGTTATATTGGGTGGCATTTCCATGTCCAGATGTATTTTGTTTTGAAGCGATAGGCAAGTTAATGTACAACTTCTGTCCTTGTTTACTCAGCGAGTTAATAGCAGGGCAAGAAAAGATACAGTAGTAAATGGAACTAGCTCATAACTGAATCACAGTTTAAGGGTTGGATTTAATTTCTAGATATAGTATCTCATTACTCTCTGTGGAACAATTTGAGATGGCTGTACTAATGATACATTTGTAGAGCTTTCCGGTGTAATCTTGATATTAACTGATATTCTTTATTAATTGAGGTGGTGCCAAATTACAGCATTTTAAGCTCAAAATAGTGTTATGTCCCCAGTTTTCACATTGCCTTGCAAATAAGCAATCATCTGTTATGGAATTGAAAAAAATTGGGCTTGGAAATGGAATATCTTGTTTTAATCTACTGAATAGTTCTAAGTACCTAATTAACAAGATGTTGTGACTCTGTGGAGTTATAACCAAGTCTAAGACTGTCTGCCTTGTCTATACAAACTGAAGATGAAGTCTCAGTACTCTATACACTTCCCATCCTTCAACCAGGCCAAAGTAAATTGTAAAAAAGTGGCAGCACAGTCTGTATGTAGATCCTGGTCCTTTTGTTTAATCACAGTTTTGTTCCAAGAGCACAGGTAGTTAAAATTTTGGACAAAAAGGAAAGTGGTGATGCTACTGTGTTCTACTTCCTTGCAGTTTACATGGGGATATTTTTTCCCCAAAAAACCTTTTCTAAACCCAAAACCTTGCTGTAGCAATTTGCCCTATTGCTTGTTGCCATAGCTCTCCCCTGTGCTCCCCGAGGCTGCTTTCCCTGCCTTGTCTGATCAGTGTGTTGTGATTGGCAGCTGGGGACCCTGGGAGCTGGAAATCATTACGCCGAGATCCAAGTGGTGGATGAGATTTACAACGAATATGCAGCCAAGAAAATGGGCATTGACCACAAAGGGCAGGTGTGCGTGATGATCCACAGTGGAAGCAGAGGGCTGGGCCACCAGGTTGCCACAGGTATGATCTGACTGGCATAGCTGCCTGGAGTGAGGCAAACTCTTCAGAACAGTCTTGTCACTTACAGCAAACTCCAGCACCAAAGAGGACTTCTTACAGTGAACTGCTGAGAGCATCCTGAATTGCCTGGTCAGGCGTTATCTGTTTGCAAGCAGTTGATAACGTTCTGCCACAGATTTCCTTTTGCATCTGAGAAGTAGCCTTGGGTTTGGCCATTGGATCGATGAGTTCAGTTTTAGAATATAAATTGTAGACATCCATCTTAATCTCAAAGATTGCAGCAAAATTAAGAAGTCACTTAGACTTACTGTGTTTGTTTCCCAGATGCACTGGTGGCTATGGAAAAAGCTATGAAACGGGACAAAATCATAGTGAATGATCGCCAGCTGGCGTGTGCCAGGATTGCCTCTGCAGAGGGACAGGATTACTTGAAGGGAATGGCAGCTGCTGGCAACTATGCCTGGGTTAACCGCTCTTCCATGACCTTCCTAACACGACAGGTAGGAGCAGAGCTGTCTCTGATGCAAACAGTTTCACTGCACATCTGCTTTATCCCAGACATTGAGAACAAAGAGTAGCTGGACTATTTAACTTAATTTATATGCTTCTTAAACTGTTTTTTTTTCTGGAGAGACTTGCACAAAGCTGCAGTCATGACAATCCGTCTAAAACTTCTCAATATCACTGGATTGTACTTGGAAGAAGGTGCTTAAGCAGTATTGTGAAAATGCCTTGAGCTAGAAAAAGGGGATACAAGAAAATTGGGGGTTTTGTTGCTAAAACTGGGGTTTTTTTGTTGCTAAAGCAAACTTTTCAGAGTTGCAAGCCTTTGTCTAGTTGATATCTGACTGAATTACAGCAGGAAGCTGCCAGTGGGCAGAGAAACAATCTAGGCAGTCCAATTCTGTTATTAGCAGTGTTGTATTCAGTTCCACTGCAGCTGAATTAAGATGATCTCACATCCTGATTTGCTCTCTTTTTAGGCCTTTGCCAAGGTCTTCAACACAACCCCAGATGACCTTGACATGCATGTTATTTATGATGTGTCTCACAACATTGCCAAAGTGGAACAGCATGTAGTGGACGGAAAGGAGCGGACTCTGCTGGTGCACAGAAAGGGATCAACCAGGGCCTTCCCTCCTCACCATCCTCTTATTGCTGTTGATTATCAAGTGAGTGTGGCTTTGGGAGAAGGAAATAGAAAGAGAATTCTGGATTAATCAGACAATTTTAGATTCCCTAACAGATAGCTAAATGCTGTGAGTTCATTTTTTAAGGTAACAGCACTGGAACCCTGGTGGGATGGCAGTATTCTGCTTGTCTCTGTGTTAGATCTTTGGGACACTGAGCTCCTGCTTCTGTTCCACACCCAAAATTGTTGGAATTTCATGAAAGGAAAGAAGACTTTTATTCCTAGGGTAGGCTTCAGAGGTTTGCCTTGTCTGTCTGTTGGACACAAGGCTTTTGAACTACTGGTCTGCATCTTTCAGTGCGATTAGTTTTCTAGAATCCTTGATTCCAAGCACCTGAGACAACCAGGGATGCTCTCAGGGAATGTTAATCTGACCTCCTTTTCTGGAGATATGGTTTCTCTCAGACTTTTATTAAGAATGAGTTTTTTCAGGTTTTTCTTACAAATGAATGTTTTGCATCCACAGCTGACTGGACAGCCCGTTTTGATCGGCGGCACAATGGGCACCTGTAGCTATGTCCTCACTGGCACAGAGCAAGGCATGACTGAGACCTTTGGAACTACTTGCCATGGAGCTGTAAGTCCAGGAGTTATTTCGGGGAGGGGGTGGGATGAGACTGTCATCCGGAGAACAGAGTTGTTCAAGGGTCACCCAATGTATGATTCATCTGTTGGTCATACAAGCAGAGAGTAGCCTTGCCAGTAGTTCCTGGCCAGAAGGACTGCAAGGTAGAAGTCTGTATCCCTTACTGAGTAGTTTTGACTACTTCTGCAGAAAATCTAAGGGATACTGCTTTTTATAAGGCAGTGGAGAATAAGCGTCTTTTACCAAATTCTGATATCTCTGAGCTAACAGGAGGGGTTAAGTGTGCTGAGGCTATCTATATAAAACTCCTCAGTTAGAAGGAGGTATTTCCTCCCTTGTTATTTATAGTGTGAGACAATGATTGGGGAAGAAAAGTATCTTCCAGTAAATTCCAAGTCTTAAACACTGGTTTGGGTAAAAGGACGCTTGCAGACTAGTGTGTTATACAAATTAAACTTTCCTAGCTGTCGTACCAGAGGTGTGATTTTGCAGGAGCCTATGACCTGAAGGCTAAATTAATTTCCTGTGTTGAGGTTTACTGTGGTCTGTGCTCTCAGTAATTCTGTGTTTGCTTTTAATGTAATAATCCATTATATTCTTTGGTAAGAAGGAGTGTTGCTTTTCCAAACTGCTACAAAAATAGCACTAACAAAACTGTTGCCTAGGGTCGTGCACTGTCTCGAGCCAAATCTCGACGTAACTTGGACTTCCAGGATGTACTGGACAAGCTGGCTGACATGGGCATTGCCATCCGTGTTGCTTCTCCCAAACTGGTCATGGAAGAAGTGAGTTTAGTACTTCATTATCTGAGAAGGAAAAGGGGGTCTTGCTCCCTGGCTGAATGACCCTCCCTGACCTGATTTTTTGCAGTGTGATTTTTAAGTGGTTGCCAGTACTGCAAATATGCAGCTTGTGTGATTTCTGATAGAGCTGTCAAATTTTTTGGAAAATGACGTGAAGTGTTCTCTATCCTAAAAGCATGCTGAAAGGGGAGATGCCTGATTGACAGGTTTTTGGGGGTATGTTCTTTCCTCTTCTGCCTGGTGATAGGGATAATTGCTATCTTTGTGTGAGCATCTACAAAAGTAGCTATGTTTTATGTATTTTCTTCTTGAATGATGTTCTCCCTGCTTTAAATTTACCTTACACTGCAGCTTTCATGTAGATTAGTAGCAGCTTGAAAGATCTTCTTTTAAGGTGAACTCCTATATTTGCTCAAGAAGAGAACTCTGAATGGTCAGAAAACTTAAGATATTATAACTTCCAATTCCTCTGCATTAACATGAGCATGCCTTTTCTGTTCACTACCTCACTCATGAAAGTTATTAATCATTTGGCACTATGCTTTTATGGGTGTTGGTGATACGTGAACATGTCGATACATTCAAATCTCTATTTAAGAGCAGTCAGAATGGAGGCAGAGGGAGAAGCTCTAGAGTTAAACCCTGACTGCTGTCACTAAGGGACAGTGAAGATAAAGGCTGTCTGTAAAGGAGTTGGAATCACTTCCTACTAGATAATGAGGCTCGACATTCTCACATGCTGGGGCACTGATTATCTGAAAAACTAGATTAAAATAGCTAGTATTTTATCTGAAATATGATGAGAGCTTATGTGGAAAGCTAAGTGTCTTACAGATTTCTTAGATACATAAGGTGGCCAGATTCTCAATATGTTCACCTACTTCTACACCCTCTGTTCATAATTATTTTTTGAAGAGTGGATTTCAAAAGCCTGCATCTGACTTCCTGTGACTATGGGTTGTTTATAGTTTTGTCTTTTCTTTTTCCCTCCCTCCAGGCACCAGAGTCTTACAAGAACGTGACTGATGTGGTTAACACCTGCCACGAAGCTGGCATCAGCAAGAAAGCCATTAAACTGAGACCTATTGCTGTTATAAAAGGCTAGGAGCCAACAAGGCACCAGTGTCTCCAGGCCTTACACAGAACTGACTAGAATTACCATCTTCCCACACCTCTTGGACTCTGTAGGATGCTCAAATATCACATTCCTGTTCTGGAAACACAGCAGTTGAGGATACACCTATTTTTAACCACTCCTAGCCATAATTAATGCCCCTCCTCCTTGTTATATGGTGTTCTTTTCTTGTGAGGACAGGGCAAAGAAACGAGTAAGTCTTTGTTTTTATATGCAGTCCTTCCTCCATTTCCCTGCTCAGGCAGGACTTCAGACTTGCCTGAGTTGTTACTAAGTGCTGTGCTGCAAGACCACCTCCATAGTGAAGGTGGTGTATGAACCAGACCTGCTGTCTCCACACCTGAGTGCCTGGAGCTCTTTTTGTGTATGGAAGTACTCTGATAGACAGGGTATTGCACTTGTGGGCAGAGAGAGGCTGCTCTGTTTGCATAGTCTGTACTGTTGCATGTTTTGTGGCAATTCGGTAAGAAGACGAGTTGGGAACGGTCTCCAGCTCGGGTTGAGAGGGACTAGCTAAGCTTGAGACACAGTCTTACCCCAGCCCTCCCATTTAACACAGCACCTGGTGAACTTAGCTCAGGACAAGTAGGTATTCCACATCTTTTAGAAAAGCTGAGTAGAACTGAGTATGTTGCCTTGAGAGGTTTTGTTTGCCTAGTAAAAGTTGCAGCTTAGCTTAGAGATGTGCTAATCCAACATTTTAAAAAGCTCTAAGCATGTAAAAGTTGGATTGGGTAGTGCTGCTCACTGTGTCCCACAGGTCTGATTTAAGGGAGCCCAGTTTCAGGGTGAGGCCCAATGCGATGAGCCTTACAGTGTTTCTTTTGCATTCATTAACCAAGGCTGGAGGGGAAGCTGACTATCCCTCCTGGATCATTTTGGGGGATTACAATAAAATGGGAGATGGACACGGCAGTGTATTTGTGTCATGTTTGTTCGGTGTACTCAAAGCAGACAGCAGACGTTGTAGCCCTGTATGAGCTTGAAACGCATTGTGTTTTGTGACTTCACATGATGGATCCTGCTAAGGAACGTGCAGATGGCAGAATTCTTGCAGGATACGAGGAAGGGCAATGCAGTGGTGTTTTTCTGACTCGGTTACGACAGGATTGTGATGGCTGTGACTTTGTCTCGGCCGTGCTGAGCCCGCCTCGCTGGACAGGGGATGGCGCCTGCCTGCAAGGCTGGATGCCGGCACAAGAGGGCGGCTGCAGGGAAACAGCCCCCCAAAGCAAGAGTGGAGCCCTGCCAAGGACTCGTGTACGGGGAGCACATAGTGATTGATGGACTGCAGTGCCTTTTGATGAAACATCCCTTCAAGTTCAGGATCTTAGAAGGTGTAATGGTATTTCACTGTCATAATCACTTTGTTCTTATGGGTTTCTTAGGTTCAAACACTGCGTTTGTGCAGGTTCAGAAGCAGCACTTAGAGCACTTAGGTACTTACAGGCACTGCTGTGAGTTCTTGTGGGTCTGAACTTACAGCTTCTTGCTTTCCCCTCCTTTCTTCAGTGGAACAGCTCCAGATTGCCATTTCAGAGGTCTGAGACAACACTTGCTGAATTTAAAACAAAAATAATTTCACCTAGAAATGTGAATTAGCTTCCAGTGACTGAAAGACAGCTTGGTCTCAAATCTTCTGCAGAAGTGTATGTTCCATGCAGAAGTTTCTGTCTTTGAATGCTTCAGCCTCTTTGATGTGGAATGTAAGGGAACCTTTAAAAAACTCACATTTCAAAGTAAGAAGCATTTCACAAACACAGTTCTCCTTTCAGCTTTTACCTACCCTTGCCATTAAGGGACAAATTTCAGGTTTTTTCAAGCAGAAGTCATGAGTACCACAGAGGTGCTATCATGTGGATGGGATATATGCCTTAAGTCTCTGATCATCAGTGATTATGCATTGGCATTCAAGACTGCAGTAAGTGCTGTCAATTTTGGTTTCCTGTTACAAAGCTAGTACTGGTTTTGGTTATATCTTGTGCTGTAGGGAGTAGAGTGTTGGTTTCCTAACCACCTAAGAAGTAAGGAAAAAGGTAAAATGTCTCCCAGTTCTTTGTTTGAACCAGGATTTTTTTCCAATTCAAGTCTTTTTTTTTCTGCAAATAGGGCTGTCCACCAACTTTTTATATTCTGCATTTTTAAAAATAAATTATAAGAAGTGTTAGGTAGGGAAGGCATGCAGTATTAAAATTCATGTGCTGAAATACAGGTGTATCTGCAGGAGCATTTTGGCAACGCTAAAGAACCAGTGCGCTTATTGAACCACCTCTGCTTCCATGGAAGATTCCCCAGAACTCTGAAATACCTGTTACTCATGCCCTTTCCTCCCCAAAAGACTGAAAAAGCCTCAGTGAATGAGTGTTAGGGCCTTTTTTCCTTGAGATAGCACAGTTAGGAGAGCTGGTGTACATCTGCCCTTGGAACTGCTGCACACTTGTGTCCCACCCCAGGCAGTCACCTATTCCTGCTGAAGTTCAGTTGACTCAGTCATCTGTGGCCTGCAGCAGAAGGTTTCTTGGCTTGCACAGGGTGTCTGCACTAAGTCTGCCCTTCAGGGTGTGGTTGCCTTTGGGCAGCTCTTTCAGAGAGCCCTCAGGTTGCACCCCAAGCTGAGGGTGCTGTTTGTGGGGAGCAGCGTAAGGTGCAAGGGCAGCACTTACCCTGGGCTGTGAGATCCCTGGGAGGCGGTTCCTCCCAGCAGTGTTGCAAATGGGGGCATCTGTGTTTCATTTGTTGTAACAGATGGCAAAGCTGGGATGCAGCTGATGGCCTCCCTTGACTTGGTCACACTTGGTGTTCTCCAGGTGCCTAACTTCCCTAATTCAGCCCCTCCCCAGGGAAACCAGACCCCAGCAAGGTAAGCTGCTGTGGTGTATTTGTACCGTACTGCACACCTCACTGGCTGGGAGCCTGGTGTCTGACATTTATCACCTGGTGTCACCTTTGTCACCACTCTTAAGTCTCTTGGGATTTCTCCTCCCTCTGCTCTGACTTTCCTCTCCCTGCTTTAAACGCAGCTCCGTGCACACCGCCTTCCCCTACGCTGGTGGTCCCAGGCTGGTGTTGTGGCCCAGGAGGAAGAAGTGATCTCTGACACATCTCTGGCGCAGGCACCCCCACTCTCTCCTCCGCTCTCCTTTGTTCCTCTCAAACATAAACACACTTAACTGGCCTCTTCTCCTCTCCCTCGACCGCCCCAGTCTTCAAAGCGATCAGACAGAGCACTCTCCCTCCTGCAGCGTGTGCCAGCACGCTCCCTGCTTGCAGGGAAGCTTCACTGAAGCAGCAGGCCCTGCCTGTACCTGGCATTTGCTTTGCTCTCTTGTGCCCTGTCCGAGCCTGAGGGGTTTTCATCACCAGCACTTCTGGTTTTCTTTCTGGAAAGGTGGCAGTGGGAGGTGTACAATGGAAAAGCAGGAGCTTTGGAGGTCCCCAGTCTGAGAGATACTGGGTACAGGTGCTTTGTGCCCTGCACCATGGGAGGAAGAAGATGGTAACCTCCTGGCACTCACAAACACCAATAATTATGTGGTTTCTCTGGGGGTTTTGTTTGCAGTATGTAGCAGGAGGTTGGGGGTCATGCTGAGCAGTGTGTGAGGTGGGAGAGCAGAGGGTACAGAAATGCATCTGGTCCCCCATGGCAGATGTGCAGCCTGGTCTCCTCAGGCAACCAACCATCCCCAGCCTGAGCTGCTGCTGCTGGCTTTTGTGGTGCTGAGCACAGCCCCATCTTGCTGCACCCTTGTTCCCAAACCCCAGGAGACTGCTTTGGGTCACACTGTATATATAAATTAAGAAACCAAAATAATCACTAGTCTTAATTGCGGAGATTATGACCAGGAAAGGGAAATGGAATCATCTGCCAGCACTTAATTTAACATTTACTAGCCTAGCAAAAGACACGCAGGGGCTGGGCTGCCCTCACATGCTGAGGTGTTTGAGTCAGCCTTGTATTGGAGCCTATTCCAACAAATCACCTGGTTACCCAGCTCCTAGCTCTTAAGAATTGTAACCTGTTTGTGCTTTTAATCTTAAAAAACAAACCAAAAACCCAGTTGTTTTATTTTTGACTAATGCTTGTTTATTGTGGTGCTTTAAATATGTGTCATTCACAGATAAGTTAGCAACCTCTAAAACCATAGGTAGGCTGATGGGTTCCTCCACTGTTTCCCTGCCAAATGTTTAACCACTTCTTGGATGAGGACTAGAAAGGTATCACTGTAAATTACTCTTTCCCTGGAAGGTATTTAAACTGTAGCTGTTGCTAAAGGGATTTTCTCCACCTTTCATGGGAGTGTTTTTGTTGGGCAGATAAAGAAAGGACCATGACAAGCACTTTCTCCTCCATTTTGAGTATTTTGAGTATCTGTGTATTTTGAGTCTAGCCCAGAAAGGACTTTGTCCATCTTCCTGACACAAGTTGCGTGTGTCTGCAGGGTTGGAGCCTGTTTATGGGTGGAAGAACTGAGCCCTGCAGAGGAGGAGAAAACCTCAAGACATGGGGCTGTCCTGGCAGGAGGCTGCCTTCAGGTGCAGGCAGCACTGGGTGCTCTTCTACCCCAGCACCCCAGTGGGCACCTCCATGGCACAGAATCCCTCCCCAGGGAAGGGGTTTCAGGGGGACTGCAGTGCCCATAGGGCAGCTGTCAGGCCTTAGAGGGGTGAGCAGGGAGGGAGAATCCTGCTCACAAGTGTGGTGTGTCAGGAGCTGTGCATTGTTCCTGTCCCCCACCTCAGTCCCAGGGCTGTGGGGTGACCTGGGCAAGGTCTTCACAAATCCTGTTAGGTTAGTGCAGGAGATATGCAGGCTTCTCTTTGGGCCGTACCCCATGAGCTCTTCCATTAATGGTCAGTGAATGTGGCAGAAATTTTATCTTGATAGAGAAACACAAAGCTTTGTTTGTGCCAATATTTGTTTCCTTGTCTCTCAGGCGGAAATTCCAACAATTTGATGATTATCAATAGCAGTCAAGAGCACCATTGCTGTCTCCCTTCCCCCTGCTTTTCTGGCAGAAAGTGAATCCTCCATCACAGACTGGTCCTGGAAAGAAAAGTTCAGCTTAACGCTCAGACATTCAAGTCCATCATGGACTTTTCCAGCCTGTACCAAGCCACTTTATCTTCCTATGTCTTGGTGTCTTATGTACAAATGGGAATAAAAATCACTTCCTTTAATCTCACTTTTTATGGTCTTTCCTATTTAAATATGAATCTGTGATTCAGGGACCAGATCGTTGTGCACCTATGAGTGCTGCTGATCATAGTGGTACCTCTCAGTGGAGCATGGCCTCAGCTGCCCCATGCTCAGTGCATGCTGTCTTCTCCTGAGGCTTCAGTGCTGCTGGAGGGATGGGTTCATTCCTGTCACGATCTAAACTGGAAGTAGGAGACTGTGTAAGCTGTTCAGAGTTTCAAGTACTCACTGCAAAATCTAGAGTAACTCTTTCATCCTCTTCTGGCTAGAACACAGAGCCTCTGAGCCAGACCCTCTTCTTGAGTTCCATGTCAGTGAGCACCTAAATTCCTCTGTGACCATGTGAAGAGCTGAACATGCCACCTTGGTTTTGCCATCTGTTTGCTAAGGGACAGAAGCTGAGAGAACATCAGGTTGCTTTCTCAGGGCGGACCAGGGCAAGGGACACTGTTAGATGGATGCTTTCAGTCAGGAAACATTCAGCAATGCATGTGAGCACATGGGCTTTCATTTCACTTTACTCCACACTTCACAGTCCTACTTGAAGAACTTCAAAAATCTGAAGATCAAACCAAATACTGCACATCAGGGAAGAAAGCATTTAAGGGAGGCCTTTGGTTCCAGTGGGAAAACAAAACCAAACAAAACCCTTATGGATCAACCGGGAATTATTTTGTTCTTCAGCTACTCCTGTTTGCCATGGAAACAAGCCATTAGTGTTGGGCCATAAGAAATGAAGAGCCCCCAGCCCTGAGTCAGTGCCAGAGTTCATCTCCCCAGCACACAGGGAGTGTGTGTCATGACAGTGTCCCCTCAGCTCTGCCTGTGCCACCTGCATCTGCCATTCTCCCCAGCCCCCATGGCACCGCCAGGGATGAAAGGCTGGGTTCACTTTGGATTGTGTTCAATCCACCTTTCACAGTGCCTGGTGGCCCCATCTCCCCCTCTCCCCATCTTTGGAGACTCAGCCTAAGAATTTTAATCTCCATGGTCTGTCTGTAGCTGTAAAATATAACACCAATGGAGTTGGGCTGTTTTATCCTGAAGCCATGAAACTGTTGTCAGAAGAAATTGATACATGCTAGTAAGGGGAACAAAGTGCTGCTGGGGAGGATTTGACTCAAGACAGCACTTCAAATGGAAATCTCCCTGTTTGAAGTGGATACGTCCTTCATCCCCACACCTTTCATTTCTGTTACACTGCAGGAGCCAGGGCTCAGAGGGTCTGTTCACAGGAGGGTCGGCTCCTGCTCTGGCTCTTGTCTGCAGAAGATTCCCAACACCTGGCTGTGGGTGTCCTCACTGCTCACAGGAGCCCTGGGGAAATGTTCTTATGGGGTGAAGGGGCTCCTGCATCCCAGCTTGGGAAGCACCTCAGCCACTGCCCTGCTGCCCCAGGGCTGCAAGCTGGAAGCTCTCCATGCCTGACCAGCACTGGGCACGGGGGTCTGTCCATGTAAACACTGAGCCTATCTCAGGCACTTCAGATCAATTCACAGGGTCTTCCCTTTCCTTCAAAGACATCTGAAGCCTAAAGGAAATAGATCAAACATGTAAATTTGAACTGAGATTAATTATACATTTGTAACTGGAGGGAGAAGGGGAAAAAAAGCCATTAAGGTTTGTCTGCATTAACTGTGCCTGTGGGGGTGTTTCTTTGTCTTTGCATGTGATGATACTCCATGAGATACCAGGTCTGGTTCCACTAGATCTCTGGAAAAGCCTTAGAGGCTTCAGGAGACTCTGCAAATGTGTTTCAGCAGGAGGCAGACAAGGAGAGGGGAAGTGTCAGCACCGCCTCCTTGGAGCACTGGAGGAGCCTTTGTTGAGTGGCTGGAGGCTACTTTCCAGCTCCCTGATTTCAAACAAGTATAATTATCAGTTGGATTGGGTTCAGGACACAGAGGGAGCTGCCAGATCTTTCATGAGGAGGTAAGTTTGTCCCAGTGAATCTAGGATTAAAAAAAAAAAATCAGGAAAGAAGGATATAATTTAACCATATAAGTGCCATCTTACATCCATAATATACCAGGTGGAACATACTCCTAGTTCTGTCTGGTAGCCTGGTTTATACATCCTTTCCTTTTGGAGCATTTGTGTTGTGATATTTTTATATAAAACCTGGCTGAAATGAAGAGGCACTGGAAATTTCTCCATGAAACCTATTCTCCAAAGAGCTCCATCCCAATGGGTCTCATTAAAAATTAGCACGTGATTTTTCACAAATCTCAAAAAATGCTTCAAACCTTTTGAACTTTTTTTACTCTGCCCTACAAACTGCCTTTTCTTAAACCTCTTGAAGTAAATTTTAAGTAAGTCTAATGAATTTCCATTCACACATTTCATGGTGTGAAAGATTTAAGCCTTCAGATCTGTCAAGCCACTTTCCTAATTGTTGCAGTGAAGTCACTGTCAATATTTGAGCATACACTTATGAACTTTGTTCTCAGCATTAAAGCTTAGGGCGAGCTGAAAAAAAGGGAATGCTTGCAGAAAAAAAAAATAAAATAAACCCAAAACTGCCTCACCAAAGATGCAAATCTGAAATGTACTCCTTAAGACAGTGACCTCAGTGAAATCCCAGTAAAGTCTGCAGATACTAACCAATGCTCATAGAGTTTTGTCAAAAGTAAATTTAAAAATGTTTAAATGCATCATGTTTTTCAATCACAGAGCCTACTAATTTCAGTCACCTCTGCAGGCACTGACCACTCCTACTGCAAAGCAATTCAGCTGTTCCGTGGAGGTGGCATTGTGCTCTTTGGTCCTCTCAAAGCAAGCTCCCCCAACACACGCAGCTCCAACTCTGCACCCTCATGAAACCTGCTTTTAGTGAAAATCAAACCAGCTGGAAACTGAATGAGCTTCTCAGACAGGGTAATATAAACACCACTTAATAACCTTATGCTTTATGGGCTTGTTAATGTAAATGGAAATTTTACAGCTTTCATAGTGCTGCAAAATGCAAAGCTATGGAGCATACTGCACATAGACAGAGGCAAATTCCTTGCATTTGTACAGCTTGTCACGCTGACAGCTTTCATCTGTCCTAGCAGGGCCCTCAGGATCTGCACCACCACTTGCAATGGGACATTGCCCCTGTGAACCAGGGCTGCAGAGTTACCCAGGTGTGTTGGGAGCAAATTGCTGGGCTTGGGGGCCTGAGGGAGGCAAGAGTGGAACAGGGTAGGGCTCTTCACAGCTTTTTGCCTGGCTGCAGCAGTGCACTGCATTAGTCAGCAGTGAGTGCTTGTGGCAAGGAGGATGCCAGTGGCATTGTTGTCATGGCAGCCTGGCAGGGAGATTTATCTGTCCCTGCCACCCTCACTGTAACTGTAATATAAGGGAATGGAATGGAATGGAATGAATAGAATAGAATAGAATAGAATAGAATAGAATAGAATAGAATAGAATAGAATAGAATAGAATAGAATAGAATAGAATAGCTGCCAGCTCTGCAATACCAGAGCTGGGTAACTTGCAAGGGCAGGTTTATCTATAAGCACAGGGGTCCTGGGTGCTTCCACTCACACAGGGGACAAGAAACCCGTGCAACCAGCTCCTGGTAAAGCATTACAGGGGCAGTCTGTTGATATTTTCCAGTGGGGCAGGATGTACTGGTGTTCCCAGCACAGAGGCAAGAGGTGGGCCATGCTGTTGTTGAAACAGAGGCAAAACCCAGGCCTGAGGTAATCTGGGTTTATGACTTGGTTCCTGACAGCAGGTGGGCTGAGCACTGTAATCTTCCCCTCGCTCCCCAGTCAGAGCACAGCCTGCTCACAACTGCTCAGCACTTTGATAAAAAATACACTTGGAGGTATTTTGCCATGATGAACAAGAAAAGGTGAACAAGAAGCGATGGTAGGTAAAAAATATGGTGAGTCTGAGGTGCAGGCAAATATATTAAGTTGGGGGGGTAGTTCAGGGGTTTTTTTCCAGGCATTAATCCTCCCCAAAGATGTCATATCTAATTTGTTCCTGTTCCCCTCGTTTCAGCCAGGTAGGTGATATGGTATCACTGTGCTGCACCTTGAAACCACTCCCTCCCCTCTTCCATGCTTCCTCCTTTTCCCATGCACAAGCACCACAACGCACCCTCCTGTGTTTGTACCTCTGGCTTATTTCATTTATGCATCACACAGTTTATTATCAGTTTCATTTGTGAAGCCCCAGTGTGCTTGAGTGCCTCAGGGTGTGGGGATGCACACATCACCTCTGCATGAGTGGTCCCTTGGGATAAGCTGTCTGCAGCTGAGCCTGGAACTTCTTCAGTGCTTTTTACATTAAAAAAGCTACATCAAGAGAGCAGCCTAGCATAGCAAAAGGCTGCAGTAAAGCACAGACATGAAAAGATGTGAAAATTCCATTTATTTGTAACTACTTGTTCTTTTTGTGATCTCAGTGCAGATGGAAGAGATTGGTTAGGATTCAGTGCTGACATCTTATAGCCCTGGAACACAAAAATCTGCTATCTATGCCCAGAACCACACTGCATCAAAATAAAACCATGGGGACAAGCAAGCTGCTTTGGGAGCAGTGTGGTAAATGCAGCTTGGCTTGGCTTTGTGCTGTATAAGCTCTAAGGCTTCACTGCCTATTTCCTTCCTCACATTTTTAACTTTTCAGCCTTCCACAGATTATTTGTGTAGCTTTCCCCTCCCAAATAAAATTTTAAAATCCTACAAAATACTTATTTTTTTTAACCAGCCCCCACAGAACAGGCAAAAGGCAGCACAGAGCACAAATGCCTGCTCACAGCTGGCTGGTGCCCGTGGGCTGGCTGACCATCACATGGGTCAGTGTTAGCTTTGCCCTCTGTAAGGACTCAAATGGGCACATTTTTCTACTCTGGTGCCACCAGTGCTCATGGACTGTGTAGGAATTTCATGCCTTTGAGACCTTATTTCCAGTAATATCTGAAGTAAGCTAAGGGGTCTCCAAAATTTTCAAGGGGGTCTTCACTCCTCTAATTTGTTCTTTCAGCATGGGCAGCTCGAAGAACTTTTCCACTGCTCTGTTCGTGCAGATAGCCACAATAAGGTAGGAAAGAATTGTGTAAGAATCCTGTGGGAAATACATGAGTGAGCATTTGTAGTGGATTTTTACTTACAAGCACACCTTCAGGTTGATGGAAAATGGTGCTCATCTTGCATTTTCAGAACTTCCAGATGTGTAGCTGGACAGCTCTGGGAGCAGCTGCAGTCTTGCCATTTTGCTGCTACCCATTTGCCTAGAAGAAATTTATTTCCAGAACAAATTTATTTCTACTCTGTAGCCCTCTCTCTATATTCTGAGGGTTAGCAAGTAGAAGTTGTAGTAGAAGTTGTTGTATTTGCTTAGACTCTGTTTTGGAGAGACTTACTCAGCTATTGCAGGTACCTCAGCTTACTTAAGCAGGGCTCTCCTCTTGGTACCACTTCAGAATCTCTCTTCAAAATGTTTTGGATCTTGTTTTGCCTCCTGCCTAAGTATGCTGGAACAATGTTTTCAAAGACACTTTGTGTGTGTGTGTGTGGACATTCCCTGCTCATTTATTCCAGTGAGATAAATTGGCCCTGATTGCTTCACTGTCTGAACATGACTTTCCTACAGTGCCTCCTGGTTTTCTTTGGCCACATTATTGACACTGGGCAATAGGACATGAAAGGATTGTGGATGGGCTTTTACAATGAAATGGGCTAAATAGCTATTAGAGGATTAAAAGTGATACCATGGCTGGGATAACACATCTTTAAAATGCTGATAATATCAAGAAGCAAATGGATTTGTAATTTAATGGCAGTAGAGGGAAGACTTCAGAGGTCTGTTTTTTCCAGATTTAATAGATTAAAGTATCTGCTTTTGGTGTGCAAAGCTGGATAAAGCTGTAGCATGGTTGCTTACAGATAGCAGCATTCACCTTACTTGTAAATAATAATCGTCCCACATGGGGAGAATTCTTCTGGTCAACATTTTAATTAAAACTAACATTTTCACAGTGACGAGTTGGATCATTGTCTGATTTAAAAGTCTGATAATGATACACTTTAGAAACTTTGAAAAAACCTTTGTCTAGACAAAAATAGCTTAATAAAGCTTTTGAAATGTGTCATTCACTTTAAACCTTTGCTGATGCCTGGACAGAAGCAACAATCCATATTTAGGAAATCTCATTTTCTACTTGCTTGTGCTAAAATTGAGCAAGAGGTTTGCATAACAACAGGGACTGTGAGAAATAACAATGTACAACTTTCCTCAGGAGAGTGGTTCAATCTGTGACAGATTTTTCCCACAGAAAGAATTTCCTTTCCATCCAGAAATCATTATATTTTTTAAAATTAAATTAAAATACATGTGGCATTCTGGTTTTTGCATTTTCAGCATTGAAGTTGGACTGGGAGGTATTTTAAGGACATCTCCAGAGCTGTTAAAGATGTATAGTCTGAGAAAAAGTAGCTGGACACCCTAAAGCACTGATGGTCAAGCCCAGGCCCAGGGTGGGATAATTTCCACTCCATTAGATGGGAACAGTGAGGATCATTCCACATGAGAGAGGAAAAGGAGCAGAGTCACAGCCCAGTCCCCTTCTCCATCCAGCTGCTCACAGAGAAGGTGGTTCAGTGCACCACCTCTCTGAGGTTTGGGAATCAGAGGACTGAGGCTCCTGGACTGATATCTCTGTTGGGCTCAGACCTCTGTGATAGCAATCTGACCTAAAAATTGATTAGTGGCCTTCTCTGATGTGTTCTGCCCAGGAAGTAATGGCCATTCTGGCAATTTTTATTTTTGGTGGTTTGGTTTGATTTGGCTATTTGTTATCATGATATGTATATTAACTGCTTTTCTTCTTCAGAGTGCTTTCCAAAGAAGTGTGTTTCACAGAATTTGCCTCTGGTACTCTGGGGGAGTGTATGTTTTTTACAGATAACAAAGATTTAATCTCTGCTTTGAGGGAGAAATGCAATTCAGGCTTATTCACAGAATTACCAACAGCAATACCACATTTCCAGAAATGTCAAAACTGAGTCAAAAAGAGAGACAGGTGGAATTTCTTGCCAGAGAAACACAATGGAAAGGAGAAAAGCCAGGAAACAATGGAACACAATCAGACATTCGGACCTCTACCTTGCTGTCCTCTCCTTTCTTGGGTGAGAAATACAAACACTGCACAGCCAGAAATGAGTGCATTGGCTCCGGATCTGAACTGCCCAGGTAACTAAACCTCTGTTTCTGAGTCTGGGAAACTGGCTCAGAAGAAGTAGCAGCCCTTAGAAAAATGACATAATCATTAGAAAATGGAGCTGGCTCCCATGTAAAGGGTGAAGAACAGCACCTGTGACTGCCAGGGACACAGGAGCTAAAAGTGTACAAAAGCTGAGAACAGTCTTCTAGAAAGCAGACAAATATTTTTGTACCAAAAAATTTTTATTAGATGCCCACAACACAGAACTTATCTACATTTAAAAATCTAGATTAAAAAATTAGTTACATAGGTAGCAGTTCATATTTATCTCTTTTCTTTTATTTTTTCCTGAAAATTTATTACTCCTGCAACCAGAGCTGTCCTGTTCGTTATCAATTAAAAGTGAAAAAGACACAGCCAGGATTAATGACATTTTTTATTTAAAGGAAATTAATGGACACATTTTGAGGTATTTGATCAGTATTTGTTCTTATTTATACATGAATATTTTTTCAGGTGTTCAGTCAGCAGGACATGAAGGAAAGATAAAAAGATACAAAACAATTTCATCAACAGAAGGCCAAAAAAGCAAAAATTTGAGAGGTGTGTGGAAAGTGCATGGGTAAGAAATTCATCCTATATTCAGAATGGGATTTCAGCACATAGCTAAATGTTATTTAAATACGACCTTGGGGAAAGGCAGAATTTAGAGCAAACTGGGCAGAAATTCTCCTTTTAAGTAGATGCAATCCAAATTAAAGGTATTCCATAGATTTTGAGGTATTAATTTCAGAAGTTGCATCCTTTGAAAAAGTAATACAATATTCTAAACAAAAGGAGAAATACCTACATTTTCATGCAGATGTAAACTGATATATTCAACACTTCCCTTTTTGTACACACCAGTGTCTAACCACTATAGGTTATATTTCTAAGCACATCATTTCTGACCTGCCAAAAAGACACAATCAAGACTATTTTGCCCATGAAGTCAGATTTAGGGAAAGGAGGAAAAAGGCTGGCAGCATTTTTTAAGTATGTAGAGTGAAGTTTTGCTTTTGAAGGTGCACTTTTACAGAACTCTGTTTCCCTCCCCATAGCAAGGACTGGAATGAAAGTGTCCAGCTCTATTTTCCTGAAAATTATCCTTAGAATAATCACCAGACAGTGTCCAATGTATGAGCTGTTTCTTTCACTTTAGAAGATGCTGAAAAAGAAATTAATTGCCAGATATAGCCTTGTTTTTATTTGGAAAATTGTTGTTTCATAAATAGAAGTATTTCTGTGAGTTTTCTGAAATATTTAGGGAAAGACATTTTATCTAAATCTTACCTTCCCCAGTCCAAGTGTTTGCAATGCAGTGCATCTCAGGTTGGCAGTCAGGAAAAACAGACACTAAAACTTACTGGACAAAACAGGAGAAAGGGGAGGGGGATTTCCCGAAATGGATTTATCTGGGTTTACTGTCTCAAGGGAAAGGCGAAGATGCTGATACAGAATAAGAGCTGAATGAAAAGTAGAATGCAAATGTTGCTCCGGTTCAACAGTCCAAAAGAAGCTTAGGAGCTTCCTGAGAGATACCTGCTTGCTCACAAATCCCATCCACATTTTATACAGCAAACATTTAAAGTCCTTTGACAGACGGAAAATACCTTTTATTACCCCTATCAGTTTCTCCTTTCCCCAGTATTAATTTTCATCTGCAGAAAAGTCCCGAGGTTTGAAACAGTTTTTCAGCCAAAGCTGAAGCTTTCTGTCTCCAGAGGGGAGACCTAGCTGCCCGTCTCCTCACACTCACTGTAGGGGGATGATGCCGAGGAAGTTTTGGACTCTCCGTCGCTGTTGCACTCCCGCGGGGATGCCGCACTGGCGGCTCCCGGGCGCTCCTTGGCACAGAGCGTTTCCTTACAGCTGGAGCCTGAGGGATGGCAGTCCAGCAGGCTCTGCAGGTGTTTGATGTAGCTTATGGCGGCTCTCAGGGTCTCCACTTTGCTGAGGCGCCTGTCAGCGAATTCCTTGGGCAGGTGCTCCCTGAGGCGCGTGTAGCCCTCGTTCACGCAGCGCACCCGCTGCCTCTCCCGCTCGTTCCTCTTCCGGATGAAGGCAGGCTCGAAGGAATACTCATAGACGCCCATGTAGCCAGGAAACGGCATGTAGGAGATGCCACCTGCGGGCCCACTATAGGCTTGCTCCCAGTAAGATGGGTCCAGATGGAAGGGAGCCCCAAAGGGCTCTCGCAGGGGTACCCCGTGGGGGTGCATGTGGCTGTTAGCCAGGGACACGGCTCCTGGAAATGCAATCCTCTTCAATAGTTTATCATCAGCTTTAGTGCTGTCCATGCTTCTTTTTTTTCCTCGCCAGCCGAGTGTTAGTTCCTGAATTTGGCTTCCAGTGTATTAATCCAACATTTGTATAGGTACTCTGCCCCACAGGTGTATAAAAGCCCAGATCTCAACGCAAGGCTAACAGCTCATGAGGTCCACACTGTGCCTGGAGAGCCTTGTTGTTTTTATAGGTGTAGGATGCCAGTTAATGTACAGACAGGTTTTGAGGACCATCACTCCACAATTTAAACCCTTCTTTTCCTGTGATCTTCATATTTCAAAAGATAATAAGAGGGTTCCTGTGTATTCCTTTTCTCTCCACTTGAAATTATGACCATAAGAGTTAATGCCAAACATAAATAATCTTCCAGGCTCTAAACACTTCTCATGTATTGTAATCCATGATATCATTTGATATAATTGTCTCCAAAAGATGGGTAATTTGCAAAGTTTACAGGGATCTTCAAAGTTTTGGCAGAACTCCTCACTTTCAGGAACCAAGGATCTTCTGACATCTGAAAACTACCCAAAGGCTTTTCACAATGAAATCCAAACGACAACTGCAAGCTTTGTTGTTTCGGCTGCTCTGGTCTAACTGAACCAGCTCACAAGCTGTTTGCAAAACTTATATGGCTTATCTGTAGCTTTCTGGGGAAACTGAGACATCTTCAAAGGGAAGAGTGCTCTCTTGTGGTTGCAAGTCTTGTCAGATCAAGAATGTACTACGTGCAAGCATAAGAGGAAAACTGCCTTCTTCACCCTAAGAGAGGTTTTCTCAATAAGTGTGTTTCACAAACTGAACATGAGCATTTTAGCATTTGCAAACAGTTTTCAACGTTTTGTGTGTTTCTGCTCATTCAAGGAAAGTCCTCATAAACCCTATGAGCACCTGCCTCAGATAAACAAACACAAAGGTGATACCCTGACTTCCCCATGCACAGCTATTACGGGATATTTACACAGATATTGGCTTACCTGATGGACCCTACACACTGCTTTAATGGGGGAGCTGAAAGTCCCTCTTGACCCTGCCAGGTCTGTGCTGTGTCCTCCAGTTTGCCTGCAGCTTGCCAAAGGAAAGAGGTGGACAAAAGACAAGGACTTTGGGCAGTATAAAGTCATAATGTCCTTGTCTGTACCTTTCCTCTGAGACACTCCCCTGTGTTAGGATCTTCCACTGCAGTAACTTGACAGTCTTTAACTTTTCCCAAGTTGTTGTTCAAGAGCTTTGTAGTTACAGGGTTTTTTCATTGAAAACACATTTTCGCAGTTAACCGAATCTCCTTTTTTGGCCATCATCAGTTTGGGGAGCTGGATGTTTGGCCTGGGTGAGCTGTGGGAAGGGACAGACATGAAAAGGTACAGGTATGTAGGCTCTATTAAAACTGTCCTTTTGCTCAAAGTGAAAGTTTCCACCCTGTTCAGTGTTTTGTGCGAAACTGCCTCAGAAGTGTCGGTAACTGAAACAACATTCTCCACTCTGAGACACACATCTATGTATGTCTCTGCTGAGTTAGAAACCAGCAGCAATGATGTGAGTAGCACACATTTTCAAGTCAGCCTTTGTGTCTCTGCTGGCCTATTCTTCAGCTTCAAAAAAAAGAGTAGTACTCTTCAAAGTATGATGAACGTACAGGCAGACATGGGTGAGAACAATCCTGGAGTCTGGTTTATGTCAGGGTAGAATCAGCAACAGAGTGGTTCAAAAGCCAGAGCAAATATTACTGGGGAATGCCCCATGGTATGTCCAGCTCATTTCAGATCAAATAAGTGAGACTGTCTGCCTTTTAAAAACATCTTTGGAAACAGTTGATCAGGATGGACTTCTCAATATTACTTGCACTCTAAACTCTGTTGTCCAGAAATGTTTTCAGAAATGAATGCTTAAAGGAAAACAGCTCCTTCACTAGAGCACTAGGCTAGGCCAGGACTTCCAGTTTTCTTAAAACAAAGAGGATGTTGACCTCTAATCAAATACCTGAAGCAGGCAAAGGCCATTTGATCTGTGTTATCATTATATTTAAAACGCTGCTCTCTGCCAGTACTCCTGTAAGGAAACAGAAGCGTGCCTCTTGGGGGGCTCAGCTGCCAGATCATTTCACAGCTCTCCATGACCTTGCCAGCAGCCTGGCCATGTTCAAAAGGCAGGGTTATGTTTCAGTTCTGTCATGCAAATGCACTGTGCCCTGCTACCAGACCTCTTTTCTATGTTTACTGTAAATGCAGGCCACCAGCACTTCCCAGAGTGTCATAACTGCACTGGTGCCAAAGACATCTGCTCTTCTGACAGAAGAACCCACGTTGCTAATCCTTTAGAGAAATACATGAAGAAAAATAACAGGTAAATGTTAATTGTTGACCTGGATTATTGCAGCTGATCTCAAATCAAACAGACTCTGAAGTCTGAATTAGTTTGTGTGCAAGAGAAATTAGAAAATATGCCACAGGCTTTTGACAAATGTGGAATCTTGTTGACAATCTAATGTCACTCACTCGGAAAGGGATTTGCCCCTGGGCAGAGAGCCAGAGAAAGGCCAACACACCTTACATCCCCCTGCAGCTCCTCGTTGAGAGTGTGAGCAGGATTAAAGCAATTTATTGTTCCTGTACTGACTCCTGCACCAAGTCTCAACATGTCTGCACATGCAGACACAGTGAAAGCAGCAGGACTGGACCACCAAAGGGAAAGGCTAATACACGTTCCTTTCAATTTTAAGAGTTGGTTAAGACTACATGGATAACGTTCCTCTTTTAAGGTAAGCCTTTGATCTTCTTTCTTACACTGTTTCTCCAAGTAAGTCCTCTTCACACCTTTGTCTGGACGAAGCTTTGACTCCAGGATGCAGTATCTGCCATGCTGATACAAAGCAGATGGCCTGGTTTGCTTTCCAGGCGCTACAAATCCAGGCGTTTGCTGCTCTGCAACGGCAGAGTTCATGCTCTTTATACATACATTGTATGTTTAGCTTTGGGTTAGGTTTTGGGGTTTTGGCTTTGCTGTTGTTTTGTTTTGTTTGTAAATACAAAGTCTAAATGGGATTGCTGGAAGATTCCTTACACACTCCATCATCTGTGGCATTCAAACAGCTTCCCTTTCTTTTCTCTTCTCTTTTACTTCGCTATGAGCACTTAATTACCCAGCCAAAATGAACAGAAAATATTCTTGACATATCTATAAAAATAAAACATTAAGGCATCTCCCTTCCAGATATAACTTAGTTGTGGTTTTAATTGCATATATCCTAACACAATATCTCTAAGTATGTGATCTTCGTACAAAAGAGCCCTCAACATGTTCCCACTCCCACAAGAACCATAACCATGAATAACACTATTGACATTACACAGTGGTTTGAACTACTCTGAATTACTCAAGGAAACAAATTCTCCTTGAGCCTGTGTCCCTCTGTCTCTGAAAAGAAAGTCATTGGTGCAAATACTGTTGTGGAAACACAAGAGTCAGCTGAAGACACACAGGTCCGCTAATTTCCCAACAGAAGATGTCTCAACTGTTCTATCTGTGAACACATTAATGAGAAGGAAGAAGAAAATACGCCAAGAATTTAAAAAGAAACTCTCACAACACTGTGCATTTCTTATATGGAAACCATCATAAAATTGTGCATTTCTTACACTTTACTGTGCTGTAATTATGCCAAATTCGAGTATCTATTATACATATCACAGCTTTTCTAGGCTGTTGCAGTTTATTAACAGATACAAAAACATGTAATTAACAGATTCTCTTGTAAACTGCTCTCACAGAATTATAGTAATAACTTTGCTTGAGAGTGAGGCACAGGAATACAGGATTGAGTAGGTTTGTGTCTCTCTTATCCTGTTTTATCCTTAAGCATGGGTCATCTCTTTCCAACACTACACCTAGAAGCGAAAGCTGCACATAGACTACCTAGGCTTCACACTGTGATTATCACCAAAATACGGGCCTGCAAAGTGCTGACAAGCCACTAAAAGGAGATGAGAAATCTGGATTTTTGCTGGTAAAAATGGCTTTTTGCCTAATCTTCATTCCAGTGTTATTCTGCTTGGTGTGAGAAAGAAGCCAAGGGCAGGTTTGCAATAGCAGAAGAGAACTGATTGTACCGAGGCGTGGGCACAGTCCAGAAGGGCCTTTGGCTCACACTGCAGGGGAGGACTGAAGCGTTCTTTCTGCATCTTTCCCCTGTGGTTTCAGAGTCTCCCTTATCTTTCAGTATGTCTCCAGCATCTGAAGACAACTTGAAAAATAGCTCAGCAATTTGTTCCTCACGCAGCAAGTACCACTATAAATGTCAATAAACCAGGCTTTCAGGAGACATAGTGCAGTTGTCTTATCAAAATACTTCACATATAATAAAAGCGTTTGGTATATAAAAAAAAATTCTTCCCTTGCAGAAGAAACAGTTCCCAAACGTGTTTTATCACAATACCTTGGGCATGCAGCGTACATCTCTGTAGACACAGATTAGTTTCTCATTCAGTGACACTTCACATTATCACTGGCTTCCTTTGATACTTGTGCTTTAAACTGGTAGTTAAGATATCACTAGTTCAAGGGAGTAAAATGACTACAAAAAAAGCTGGAATCTCAGAGGACTCATGCTTGACAGTAGGAAAAACCACTCTTATCTACGTATGACTACATCCAATCTGGCTCATAGGCTCGAAGTATTACTTTCAGCTCAGATAGTTGAAATAGCGCAAGGATTTCAGATTTTCAATTTTACTGTAGAATTACAGTATCATAATTGGAATTAAGACAAGCTTAGGGCTTGGGATAACCCAGCACTTCAGGACAGAACTGAGATGTACTGAGTGTGACCATGAAGTTTCAAGGATGAGAACTAAAAATTGAAGGTCTCCTGTTATCTCCTATGTATTAGGGAATGCAAAGTGAAGAGAGAGACTTCTGAGCTCGTAGTCATTCGCTGTGGTTTCTAAGAAAGATGTGAAGTATTAGCACCAACATGTAAATATGTGGGACTACACACACAAAAATGAATCACACCTGAAGACCCCATCACAGGATTAGCAGATCATAAAAACCTGAGGACTTGGTGAGTTCTTTTATGACTTGCTGAAATAATGTTTGTGAACCAATATGGATAGTCAGTCAGTTGTGGTTAGGGTAAGGATTATGTGGCTTGGTGGAGGAGAGGTGGTGGGATATGTGGTAAACTAAATAAGGTCATTCTTTGGGTCACAAATGACAGAGACCTGAACTTACTTTACCCAAATGTATTCCTTTAGATGTTACATATCTAGACTAAACACATTATGCAGGTCCCACTTACTGGGCCATAGAAACAGAAAGACAGCTCCAAAGGGAATTCTTCTCACACATCTCGGACACCTACTTTGGGATGGGATGAAACAATCTCTGCAGCAAACTATTTCTCTCCTTCAACTACAGAGAGAGCTTGAAGAACCAGTGTAATAAAAGGTGTTTAACTTTCTGATGAAGCCAAAGAAGGAGAGTATGTTTCCACCCCCAGAAGAACCAGTGGATTTGTACTGAACTAGAATGACTTCTACATTTAGGCTCTTTAGATCACGAAATGATCCTTACACGACCTACATTTAGGTTCTTTAGATCAAAAGAGAACGGACAGAAAGGTACTTCGGATTTCCTCCTGTGCAGACAGCCTATTGCGGAATGGCTCATTTAATAAGACATCACTTAAATGTCAGGCACAAGGAAATTACCAAACCCCATTACGGTGTTCCGGGAAGCAGCTGTTCACCCCGGCACTGAAGGAACGCGGTGATGGATTTGAGCAGCGTATGTGATGTTCATCCACGTGTCGCAGGCAAAAGCGAGCTACAGAACTGCTCGGACACATCAAGAGATTCCTTCGCAATGTCACCTTAGCCAGAACTGCACATGTGATCAACCATAACTGCACGATGTCCAGAAGGCAGCTGGGCACGTACGGGCTGATGGTACCGGAGGACACATAACGCAACCCTCTAATGACAGCAGATGCGAGGGTATAATGAGAAAGCAGTGAGATAGCTGGGAATATTGTGTGGGAATATTGTGTGGAAAACCAGAGCAAGCACCGCACCGTTCTGGAAGAGGCGGCGCGGGGAGCTTCGGGCCGGGTCTGGGGGAGGCGCCGGCGCGGGGCGGGCGGGGAGCGGCCGAGCCCCGGGGCGGTGGTGCCGCTTCCNCGCCGCGGAGCAGCGGGCGAGGCGGGCGGGACCGCGGGGGGCAACCCGGCCGAGGGGGCGAGCAGGGGACGGGGTCCCTCAAGCGTTCGGCGCCTCCCGCAGGCCCCGAGGCTCGGCCCCGGGGCGAGGGTGGTGGTTCCCTCCCTCGGGCACCGCCATCCTCAGCAACCGCTTGGGCCGGGGGGAAATGCCCTGCCCCACAGGGCAGCCGGAGCCCTCGGCCCCGTCCCTGCAGAGCCGTCCCTGGCGGCAGGCAGGGGTGGGAGAGTGGTGGTGCCAAAGGTGGGCAGAGCCAGGTGGAACCGGCGGCTCCGTTCGTGGCTCAGCCCTCCCGGTGGCAGGTGGTCTGCGAGGAGCTGCGAGTGGGCTCGATGTTCCTCACGGCCCTCTTCCAAGATAAGAGCTTGTGCTGTTAACTTGTGTGAGTTCGGTGGATTCGGCTGTTTTTCCTGGATGAGCGGTACCTTTCCATACCGGAATGGCAGCCCAAGCTGCAGCTCTCCATCAATACTGCGGAGCTTGGGCCTGCTGCTGGCAGAGGCCATGTAGGAGGCCTGGGTCAGCAGGGAGGATGTTGTGTGTGTGACTGCTGTGGGGGCAGCAGGTCTGTCTGGCCCTAAGAAATGCTGGTTAAACCTGGTGTGTGGGTGGGAAGGCCAAGGTGGGCACAGCGTAGATCGGAAAGGGCTTGAAAAGTTGTGACAAGTGTGAGTAGACCATGTCTCCTTGGTGTCCCCATCCCCGTGGACTGGTTTGGGCTGCATGTGCAGCTTGAGACCCCGAAGGACTTGGATGCTCCAAGCTGACATGGTTTCTACCAAGGCTGAGGATTTAGGGTGTTGAGTGGTTCCTGCAGCTCCTTGTGTGGTGTGTGCCCATTTGAGCGTTGATTGCTCTGAAATACCATGTCATCCACGGTGCCAGTTTTTAAGGCAATGGGAGCATGTGGAGCCAGACTATACTATGGCTGCTCTGCAGTGGTAACTCTTGTCACTATCGGCCTGGTTTGAACTGATGGTGAATTAGAGATTCTGTGTCCATTACCAGTTTGATGTGATCTTTCCCCCAGAGTCTGGGTTTTGAATGTGGGTACGGTGTCCAGAAGTCATGAAGTATAAATCAGGTGCTGTTGTCTGAGTATTTCTGGTAGTCAGCTTGTTGATGGATCTGTGCTCACAAGAGTTTAATCACAATGGCTTTTACTGCTGAGAGTAAGACTTTGTTTTCTGGATGGCAAGGAAAAAGCTGTGGTCTGATTTGTCTTCCTGAATTGTTTTTTAATCCTGATTATTGCTATCTAATATGATCAATATGTATTGATCATGACGTGATGATAGTGTAAGTGGCTGATGTATTTTATGCGTGGCTTTTTAAGGCAGGGGTTTTATATGCCAATATCAGATTTAGAGTTTGTTTGCTCAACCCTTCCTCACCACAGTACACTCAGTAATCCGGAATGCTTTTGCATCTGTTTCTTCTTCCTGCTCCCCTCTCTGTTTTCTGACTCCAGAATGAATGAAATGAACTTGAGTCCTGTAGGGATGGACCAGCTGACCTCCTCCTCTGTGAGCAATGCCCTGCCAGTCTCGGGAAGTCACCTGGGCTTGGCAGCATCACCCACTCACAACGCCATACCAGCACCAGGTAAAGGGGGAAGGGCCCACACGGGGAATTGCAGCTCCTGCTCTGTGTTCTGCTGTCATAGCAATGGTCATAACTGGGCAGCAGTGCCTGCTCTGATAGCAAGTCATATCTTAGGTAGTGAAATGATGTAGAATTGGGGAAGGGGAAACTGTCAATCGTTGCTTATGTGGGCAAAGCAAAAGGCACAACTGTTTGTCAGGCTTACACCTTGGTGGGAGCCTCATTTTGTTCTAATGGGGTGATTTGCTCTGTGGGTGACTAGTATCAGAATCCTTTGAAATCAGAACTGTGGCTGAAAATCTGTCTCCATCTATGTCAAATTTCTATCAGTTAAAAATAATAATTTTTCACCTGTAAAGCAAAACTGTTTTCATAGTTCTTCTTTCCAGGGGGCTGCACAGACAGAAGTCCATTGCAATTGTGAAGTAGAAGCAAGTCCTACAAAACATACCCAAAAACGATCTGGCCATATT
This sequence comes from Rhipidura dahli, assembly GCA_013399225.1. Taxonomy (NCBI): domain Eukaryota; kingdom Metazoa; phylum Chordata; class Aves; order Passeriformes; family Rhipiduridae; genus Rhipidura; species Rhipidura dahli. The sequence goes on from VXAC01002507.1 coordinate 285,954, forward strand.
CAGGCATGCCTCTCAGTGCTGTGATAACTGCTCCCTTCTTTGTTGCCTGGCACCTTACTTGGACAGGACCATGCTGTATTTCCATAGGGCAAGAGCTCCTGGAGATTAGTAATCTCTTTGTTAGCTTATGTGTTCATAAACTCAGGTAGTTCCATTGAATTTAAATGGATGTTTTCTCTTGCAGGCTTGCCTGTTGCAATTCCAAACCTTGGCCCCTCCTTGAGTTCCCTGCCCTCTGCTCTATCTCTGATGCTCCCAATGGGTATTGGGGATCGAGGAGTGATGTGTGGTATACCAGAGAGAAACTACACCCTACCTCCACCACCATACCCTCACCTGGAGAGCAGCTATTTCAGACACATTCTACCTGGTAAGTGCTCTGGTGCTGGTGGATGGGAACAGAAAGAGGAGCTGTTTTAAGAGGCATCTGTTTCTGTTCTGAAGTAGGCATGACTGACAGTTTTGCTGTTGTTGTTTCCCTGAGTTTGTCTGGAGACTGTTTTGTGTCCTTTACACACCTTTATTTTCAGGTATCTGGTTCTATATTTGTGTATGAAAAGAATTTTGTATTTAAACCTAACCTTTGATTGCTCCCCCTGCTTTGATTTTAGGATTAACAGAAAACAAAGCATGCCTGATTTCTGTCTCCAGTGGCTTGTAGCTTGAAAGTCGCTTCTATTTTTCTTCTGTAGTTTGAAGCAATATTTGATATGTGCATAATGGGAGGTCACAGCAGTTCAAAGCTCAAACAGGACAAGACATCAGCTGCGGCATTGGGCACTTTGCCACCCATTTAACCCATGGCACGTTTTTTCTTCCTTTTTGTTCAAGGTTGGCTTCCAAAGGCCTAACACACTGACTTCTGTCTTGATTCCTTTCTTGCATGTGCTTTGCAGTAGAAATGTAGAATTTTACATGTTAGTGTATGAAAACACAGAAATTGGAACTTTAAATGCAGTCCTGGTTTAGTTTGGTAGCTAAGGATGGAAGGGGTAGTTAAACTTCTTCAAGGTGGCTTAGTGAGTGTTGTTGGTTCAGCCTGGGTTAGGAATAAATTGTAGCAGCCCAGGTCTGGTGTAGCTACCTGTTGTCTGATGGCTGAACTTTCCAGCTGCTTAGGAGTAGCCTTTCCTACTGCACTGCATTCCTGCCTGTTTGGTGGCCAAAGAGTAGACAAGGAGACCGTGTACTAGGACCAAAGGTATTTGCCATTCTCTTGGGTTGGAATAATCTTCCTGTGATGTTTAGTCTGATGTTTCATAGGGTTCTTCTGTCAGTCACTGCTGCCTTCAGGGATTCTCCATGTTCAAGCCACAAGGCAGCATTGCATGCAGAAATACTTGATGCAGCTGATTAAATGAAACTGTTCATTTCTTGGCTTCTTGTGCTGCAGAAAGAGTATCTGTGCTTGCATCCATGTAATAACAAACATATTTGAATGGAAAACTCTCACAAAACAAGTGGCTCATAGGGTTGAAGGCTAAAAAGAAACATGCTGATTCAGATCTTGCAGAATCTGCAAAATCTGCCTCTGCTGGAAATAATGTTTCCTTGAATGTGCTGATGTATTTTTTCCAGAGTTTTTTTGTTTGTTTGTTTGTTTTTAGTATGTAAATACAGTTTATTGTGTCTTCATATCCTAAGTTCCAAGGTTGTTTGATGTTGAGAAGCTTCCCAGAACTACCAGAAAAGATGGTAGGGTTTCTGATTTAAATTCAACCAAACTGTTGTTTTAGGAGAAACAACATGCTTTCATGTAAGGAAAGAGAGCAGATGACTCATGAAATCTGTGAGAGAACTTGTGTTTGTTTGTCCTTCAAAATTGCAATTGATGACCTCTGAGATGGGCAGTTTTGCCACTTAGTCTTAGAGGAAGGAAGTAGACATTGTTAAAACTTAAATACCTAAGCAAAAACTATGTGTCCTGGAGAATTGTTTCTGCTTCTGGCAAAGATGAACCAGAAATTACCAAATTATAGATTCCAGTAGCAGTCCTCCATCCTTTGTGAGCTATTTCTTGGGAATGAAAAATTAGGCCTAAAATGTGAAGAGCCTCTTTCTCATTCGTCTTTGTACTGAGCAGTCTAGGTAGAATTCTGCCAGAAACTTGGCTGCTTAGAGTTTGAGATTTAACTAGAGACTTGCTTTGTTGGATGGAAACTCTGAATTAATTGTCGAGTGGTACTTTGACAAGAGCGTTGGGCTAGCATATGTTTGTGAGCCATGTTTTAGAATTAGTGGGTTTTAATTGGAGATAATGCAGAGAACATGTCTTCAGGGATCTGGGTTTCAGTGTGCTGAAAATTTAAAAGATTTAAAAACTGATGTAATCTCACTCCCTTCTTTTTCTCCCTCTCTTCCTATCAGGTATCTTATCTTACTTGGCGGACAGACCACCACCTCAATACATCCATCCCAACACTATAAATGTTGACAGCAATCCAGCACTGTCAGTCTCCAACAATCCCTCAGCTCTGGATCCCTACCAGCCCAGTGGGACCGTAGGACTGGAACCAGGGATTGTCTCCATGGACTCCCGCACAGTGAACACACACGGTCCTCAAAATCTGCATCCTGGTGACAGCCACGAGGTAGCGCTGGATACTGCAATCACCATGGAGAGCGTTTCGAGGGTGACCAGCCCCATCTCCACAGATGGGATGACAGAGGAGCTTACAATGGAGGATGTAGCCGGGGATCATGCGCAGATCCCCAGTGGCTCCCGGAGCCACGAACCTTTAGCCGTAGACACAGTGGGGAGTAACTTGGCATCGGACGCTGTGGGACATGGCGGTGTCATTCCCATTCACGGTAGCACTTTGGAACTCCCTGTTGTCATGGAGCCCGACCACATTGGCGGGCGGGTGACAGGGATATCGGACAGCACACTAAATGACCCCATTCATACTGTGGCCATGAGCACCAACTCCGTGAGTGTGGCGCTCCCTACCTCGCACAACCTCGCTTCCCTGGACTCTGTAGCCTTGCATGAAGTGGGCCTCAGCCTGGAGCCCGTGGCCGTGTCTTCCATAAGTCAGGAAGTAGCCATGGGGCCAGGTCACGTCGATGTGTCTGCAGACAATCTTGCCTTTGTACCATCGTCTCTGCAAATGGAAGACTCCAATTCCAACAAGGAGAACATGGCAACCTTGTTTACCATATGTGAGTGGACATTTCCTGCTTTTCTGGGGTAGGGTTTTTCATGTAGCTATTGTCTGGTATGGCAGGACTCTTGTTGCAAGTCTTACAGGTTTATGGTGAAAAAAACAGTTATTTAAGAATTCCAAAAGTTGAAGCATCTGCAGTGCCAGATTAACTGTGCTGAAATAACAGTAGTTGTAAGTAGTAGAAGATGTAATAGGATGTTTTAGCATAATTCTCTTTGTATCCATTTCCCATGTTGCCATGAGGTTGGAAGCTGAATCTTGATGGATATGCTTGATATCCTTTGCAATGAAACTTCTGCTTTTTTTGAAGTCATATCACAAGTGACTCTTCTTGCTCCATTAAAAATGCACAACAAACACCACCACAAGCCATACTTTTCATCAAATGGTTGTAATTGTTGAGTATGACATTATGTGATTTTGAAAAATTTATATTGAACCATGAACAATCATCATGAAAGTGTCGTTCTCAACAGGAGAAAAAAAAGCAGAGAGGGAAGGAACTTGGTAATATTTCTAATTATTCTCATCAAAGGGCTTTAGTCCAGAGGTTAGTGGATCTCATAGGATATGAGAGGAGCACTGGGTATCGTACTGTCAATCCTGTTATCGTTCAAGGAGTGGTGTTTGAGAACTGACAAGTTCTCGTTTGCTGGGAAAGAGATTTGAACTTTCACCTGCAGGATGTCTGGCTTGCTGCCACTGAAGCATAAGGCCAGCTTTTATATTCATTTTTATTAGCTCTGGTAGCATTGCTGAGTGCTGCTCTTCATCCAGTCTGGCCCTACAACTGCCAGAATCTAACGGCTTGCTTCGCCTGCAGAACGTGTTTTAAGAAATTGAAAGATACAGTGCCTTGGTTAGCAAGGGGAGAGGTGCAGTTTAGTGCAAAATATCTAGTCAGTCAGACATTTGGATTAATTTACTGAGGTTTCATTCTGTGGAATAAAAAAAACCTTAAAATCGGGTGGGCATAGAACTATGCTGAATTTACAGCTCCTAGAGGAAGAGTTTTACAGTCGATGCACTCAGAGGTTCCTACAAGCATCTGCTGCATGTTGAACAAATAATGATCCAAATACTGTGATATCCAACATGCTTGTGGTGAAATAACTTCTCTTATTCTCCTAAAAGTGAGATTTGATGTGCCAGCTTTTTGTTGTTTTACTTAACATAGTCCTAAGTGGTTTTCCAGACAGTGCTCCCCTATGGTAGGATATTAAAATGGCTGCTGCATGCTTTGTGTTTGCATGTGATTTGCAAAACATATTCTTGACTTGGGAAGGTTTAAATTTTAACTTCTGGTTGTTGTTTTTAAACTTCACCTGAATAAACAGGAATTTGTGTCCAGACAGGTAACAGCAAGGACAAGGAGTTGTTTTAGACCCCCTTAGTAGTTTTTCCTCACTGAGATGGCAGAAGTCAGGGCTTTTTTCAGAAAACTTTTTACTGTTCCTAAGCAGGAGATAAAAAGTGTGCCTTTGCTACAGTCCTGAATGTTTGCAATACTTCTAAGAATTATTTTTGTCATCTTTGTTGACAGTTCTGGGTGACAGTTCTCTGACAAATCAGAGAAATAATCACTCTTGGGGGTTTTTTGGTTTTTTTTTTTTGTTTTTTGTTTTGTTTTGTTTTTTTTTTTTTATTTGGCAAGGACAGGGATGGAAAGCATATTTCACTTTCTGTAGAATGTGAGGGTTGGGTTTTTTTTTTCAACTTCTTAAAAATGCATGAATGGTTGAACTTCTCCAAGTGGAAATGTTCCATTCCTAGAGGCTTTCTTCCTCTGCCTCTCCTTGGAGCATGTCTGCAGATCCATAGGGGTGTGTGATAGGCAATGGCTAAAAGCAGCTGTTCCACGCAGTGGTTCTCATTACTCAGGTCTGGCTGTTTTTGCTTTACTGCTCCATGTCACCTGTGCACATGAAACAATGCTTCTGTAGGCTCTACCTGACAATTTTTGGAGTATCTTCCTATCTGTTAATGTGTGGTTACTCAAACTGTACTTTATATGAGGTCAAATTCTGCTACCCTGGTATATGAAGGAAGTATCTATAAATTATCTTTAAGCACGTAAGGATGGAGCTGCTGTTCAGGCCTGTTGAAGGCTACTTCTGTGATAGGTCTTTTATACAGGAGCTAGATCATCAAGAGGCCAAAGAAGGTCTTTGTGGAGATCCTGATTTATTACCTGAAAATCTTTATTCTTCAGAAGAATAATGATTTATCAGGAGAGTGGTTGCTGAGTAGGTGTTGGTTGCTCCATCCGTAGAGAATTAAAACAACGTCGTTTTTCCAGATGAAATTGTAACGCTGTACAGAGCATTTTATGCTGTACTTTTCCCCAGATTTATTAAACTGAAGACTTTACTGGTTTCTCTTATAAGTACTTCTGTTGAATGACAGATTGGTTAAGCGATGCTACTGATTCTTCTTGGGTTTTTGTTTTTATTGCATTCAGTGGCATACTCACACTGCATGAGTTTACTGCAGTGAGATTTTCAAAAGCAGCAGTGAGATCAGGTTTTTGCTGCTGTGATGTGCACATTTTCTGAATTTAAATGGAGGTAAGGGCATTTGTGGTTCAAATTTGAAAAATTTTAGAATGACGACCTTACTGGTCCATTTGCATGGATATCATCCAAGTTCTACATGCACAAAGTGTTTCTGGTAAATTCCAAAAATGTAACCGGTGAGAAGGCGTTTGGTTTTGTTTGTCTTAGATTTTTCTGTGAGTAGAGTTCATGTCACTTGTGATCAGAGTGAAAATGGCTCTTGCATCACTAGCATTACCACCAGCACTGGGAAGGCTCTCATCCTTTTTGCAGTAGCTTTGGTGAAGAGTGGACTCTGTCCCATTGCTAGATATGCCTGAAGAGATAGTCTGGAGTCTAGGTCATTAATTTTCCATCAGGAAGGTCGGTGGAGATGCTCACATTTGATCTGAATTGGACAGAACCAGTGACTATGGTATGTCAGTGCCCATCTGACTATAACAACATGGTCCGTATTCTGAGTAAAAGCTACTGAGTGGACAAGTTGAACCTGAGAGAAGCGGCCTCTGGCAGGAGCTGAGCTGAAGCACTTGGGTGGGGAGCTGATTGCACTGTAGGAGCTGCTGTAGTTTTTAATGCCTGCTGTCCCCTTCTGTGTCTGCAGGGTGCACGCTGTGTGACAAGGCGTATCCGTCAGACTGCCCGGATCACGGGCCCGTCACCTTTGTCCCCGATAGCCCCATCGAGAGCCGAGCCAGGCTGTCCCTGCCGAAGCAGCTGCTCCTCCGGCAGTCTATCATGGGAGCTGAGGCGGGTAAGGATCGCGTTACCGTGCACTTCCCTGCAGCACTTTAAATACACTCACTGCCTGAAATCCAAACCCCTCGGGAGATTAGTGTGGGAAAGGAACACCGCAATAGAGAGATGCTTCCCTCTTCTGTAATCACCCTGACTTATGTTATCCCAGAGCTCCTTGTGGTCTGGTTACTGCTTAGACTTCAGCTGTACTGTAGGGCTGCTGTCACAGAGTGTGGCACTTCATAAGGCCAAGCACAAGCAAGGTTTGATATTTATTTTCATTGTGCTAAACAGCCCAGGCACGGCTTTGGTAAGAAAACGTTGCAGCAATTGCAGTTTGGGGGAAGGTAACAATTAGAAGTAATAGAGGAGATTTTTGTATGTTTGTTCATCCGCTTGGTTTGCTATCTTCTGGGTCCTCTCATTGGAGACTCTCATTGATCACAAGTGCCTCTGTTTTTTTCCCCCCTTCATTTACATTTGGCATGTAGACTGTGACCTTGTCATTGGATGTGGACCTTGTTACTGTATTTCACGTCACTGTCACCTGGAAATCGAAGAGTACAGTGCAATACCCTAAGGATCTGAAGGCTAGAGAAGAATGTGATTATTGGCTTGCTTAGTGATGCTGCTTGTTGAGAGTAGATTACATCTCTTCTTTTCAAGCTGCACTAGTTTCCAGTTTATTCCTAAGAGCTATTCAGTGTACTCATGTAGACCTATATATAAATATAAATATAAATGTTTAATAATAAATAATATACACGCAGGAATCCCTCTGCCCATGACAGAAATACAGCTGCCTCTGGGGAGAAATGCAGAAGCTGCTTAACAATGCCCAGCAACAATTCTGGAAATTCCTGGGGATTAGGTAGGCAAAATGTAGTTACTGAAACTAGTATTTTCTGCTTCTGCAGAAAGTGCCATGAGAACTTAAATTGGTACAAGTGGCTAGGATGTTAGTTTTATAGTTTACTGAAAAGTAAATTACTTGCTTTTGACCAAATAAATATTTGTAATTACACCAAAGCGGCTCCCAATAGTGTCATGTGGTGGTGGTGGTTCTTGTCTCTGCCATAGGTGTGTTCCACATGTGAAGTAGAAGCTTTGATGATCTTATGCATAGATATTACCTCTGGAGCATTATCTCATAAACCTCCCACTTCTTTATTATGCATGATTAGTTGTTTAAATAATTGATTTCTTCAGATTTTGGTCTTCTAATGATAGGTGTGTGGACACGAGAAACCATTCCTGTGAGGACTTGCTTTGGACCTTTGATCGGGCAGCAGAGCCATTCTCTGGAGGTGGCCGACTGGACAGACAAAGCAGCCAGTCACATCTGGAAGGTCAGTGGCTCAAAGAACCTGCCACCATGCAGCTTTTACCTGGTGAAAGCTACCACATGACAGCAACTTTAACATTATCATCCCTGCCAAAGTCAAAAGTGATACAGTTTAATTGTTTAAGGCTTAGTATCAGCACAGCAGAGCTGTATACTTTGCAGTATGCTGCTGGTAGTCCTGAAGTACAAAAAGCTTCTTTAATGCCTTCTCTTTTAAAGGGCTATATGTGGTTTCAGTATTCGTGTGGAGTTGCAGCAGAGATTGTATATGAATTACTAGGCAGCAGTTGTTTGTTTGTTTTGTATCTCTGTTCATTGCAAATTCCCCCAGGTGAGGAATTAGTTGTTTTAGGAAAGCCAATTTAAAGCTTTCTTTTTGCCATCATTTCCTTTTCAGAAAGTAAATCTGATCTATATTAAAAAAACGTACTGTTTGCCCAGATATTATTATTCACAAGACTTGGTTTGTAAGAAAAGCAGCCAAAAGCATTTCTGCTGGGGGCTAAAGGTGAGAAAGATGCTGATAAACAGGTTTTGTGGTCTCCTGGGTAGCAGAGGTCAAGGTTCTGTGTGAAGGGAAAGTAAGGAGTGAAAACAGGGATCTGGTGTTGGCAATGGAGACTTCCTAGCTTGTTTTAGGTAAACACATCGTCTCTTAAAGAAAGAGGCTGGCTTTCACTGCATTTACTGCTGTGTTTTGTGCTAAGATTGCATCTGTTTTTCCTGGTAGCTCTATCACAATGGTGTCGTGGAGTTCTGTATCATCACAACTGATGAAAATGAATGTAACTGGATGATGTTCGTGCGCAAGGCCAGGTGAGAGCCGTCGGTAACTGCTGAGGAGCTTTGAGTCTGAGCTGCAGGCTCCTAGGAGGCTGTACTGGAATGCCCTGCTGCACTGCCTGCCCACATGGGTAAGGAGCTCAGGGCCAAGGGACCTGCAGGAGTTACCTGGTGGGGACAGTGAAACACAACACTCAGTGGAGAATGGTACAGGAGAACCCGTACACACATAGTCATACACCTGCACACATAATTGTTTCCTGTGTTCTAAAACTTTAAACCAGATTTTTTATATGAGAACTTATTGTGTATTAGGTTGTTACTGCTTTTCCTCTGCCCCATTCCTTTTAGTTATATCTGTGAAGATGAGGTTTGATTGTCCTTTTGTTTTTAATACTTTATTAACAAAGTGTCCCTGAGTGCTTTGGGCCAAGTTCCAAGCCCTTAAAACTTGTGAGACCTGTCCTTTTCAGTCTTTCTGGAGTCTGTGATGGAAACTATCCAGGCTGGCCTAAGTATTGCTCCATCCATGGTCCACTGAGAAGGCTGAACCTTTCCTGTTTCTCTGTGACAGAGTAGGTTTCTCCTGCAATTTCATTGTTCTCATATGCAGGAGTCAAGAAGTTTAATGTTTGATCTCCCACTGCAGTGGGGCAGAGCTTTTGCTGGTTTCAGGTACTGGGAACAAACATGTGCAAGATACTGCTTCAAAAGATGAATGACCACCTCTTGGAAAAGTTCAAGAGGACTTTTTAAAGATAATTTTGCTTTAAGACATTACTGATACTTTTTTCTGTCATGCATTCTCTATTTCTTAAGGGATGTATCTATCTCCACGAATCTATGTATATGAACAATATATGTATATGAAAGATGCATAGATTTTTGTAGTTTCTTGGGAGATCATAAACTCACTTCTCTCAGGCTACTCTAATGTCTATTAATCATTTTCTCAAACGTGGTGTGAGAAATGCATCATTCAGTGGAGCAGATCAGCTCTCAAAATTTAGTGATTGTTTCCTTTCATAAAGAAGGACAGTGTCACAGAAGTGACAGACATGATTGTTTTTATAATGCATTGACAAGCACTGAGGTTCTCATTAACTTTTTATAGGAATTCTTCTCTTTCCTTTCCTCTTTCCTTTCCTCTTTCCGTAACTTTCCACACCTTTCTGTTTTCCTTTCCTTCCTTTCCTTTTTTCTTTTCTATTTTACTTTTCCATTCTATTCTTCATTTTCTTTTCTATTTTTCTTTTCTATTTTTTCTATTTTCCTTTTCCTTTTTTATTCTTTTTTTTTATTTTTCTATTTCCTTTCCTTTCTTCTCTATTTTTTCCTTCTCTTCTCTTCTCTTCTCTTCTCTTCTCTTCTCTTCTCTTCTCTTCTCTTCTCTTCTCTTCTCTTCTCTTCTCTTCTCTTCTCTTCTCTTCTCTTCTCTTCTCTTCTCTTCTCTTCTCTTCTCTTCTCTTCTCTTCTCTTCTCTCTCTCAAAAATTCACTACTTCTGGAGGGCTTTTATTCCTAACTGTTGTTGTTGCCATAGGAACCGGGAGGAGCAGAACCTGGTTGCTTATCCTCATGATGGAAAAATTTACTTCTGCACCTCTCGGGACATCCCCCCTGAACAGGAGCTTCTCTTCTATTACAGCCGGGACTATGCACGGCAGCTTGGTAAGTTAAGAGCTCACTTTGCTGGTTTTGTAGGAAGTGGGCAGCTTGAATTTCCTTTCAGTGCTGTCTCTGGGCTGTGGGACTTGGGAGTGCATTATGGTCCTTCTCAGTTCCTACTGGTGCATATCACCAGTTCCTTTCACATTTCACGACTACAGAGTGCCATCATTTGAAAGAAACAATTCCCTATTTAATTCCACTGATCAGGAGTAAAAGATCACAGTTTTGAAGAAAAAGTGTTTTAATTCTCTTCATCCAGGGCTAAGGGAGTTTTGGAGCTGAAGATGTTCCTATTCTCCCCCATCTTGGGTTGTGATAATTTAGATTTGGTGGAGCTGTGCTCAAAACTGTTCCAAAGTTTGGCCCCTCAAAACATTTCAAATTGCCAACCTAAAACAGTTGGAAAGCAACATTGGAGCTGAAAGGAACAAAGGTGCAAAGCTCTGCACCTGGCTTTGCTACCATGGACAAAATGTTAATGTGGACCTTGTTGAAGCTCTGTTGGGCTTTACTGTGCCTCATTGCAAGTGATGCTTTTGTGCCCAAAGGTGTCCCCGAGCATCCAGACGTGCACATCTGCCACTGCGGCAAGGAATGCGCTTCCTATGCGGACTTCAAGGCCCACCTGAGCAGCCATATTCACAACCACCTCCCCAGTCAGGGGCACAGCAGCAGCCACGGGCCAGGCCACGGCAAGGAAAGGAAGTGGAAGTGCTCCATGTGCCCCCAGGCTTTCATCTCCCCTTCCAAGCTGCACGTGCACTTCATGGGGCACATGGGCATGAAGCCGCACAAGTGCGATTTCTGTAGCAAAGCGTTCAGCGATCCGAGCAATTTACGGACACACCTCAAGATCCACACAGGTGAGGGCTGAGGGCTTTGTACAGATGCCTGTGCAAGGACAGGGGAGGGGGTGAAGGTCAAGTTACAGGCCAGCAAGAGACACTGTGAAGATTTTTGCCTCTTTTTTTTCAGTATTCCTCATTGAGAATTACAAAATGCAAATTACAAAGCTGGAAAAGGAATAAAATCGGGAGTTCAGTGCTCTCAAGTCAAGCATAGGAAGCTGTAGGCTCAGTAGTCAGGAGTTTTGATGAAGCACAAATGTGGTATACACAACCACGGAATACTCGGCAGGGTGGGATTCAAATGGTATTCAAACTTAGTCTGAACTCAGTAGCATGCTGGGGTTTTGAACTATTTCTGGCAAAGAATAGCAGAAGTACTGATAAGTAAAAAAATGGGATAAAACACAGAAGTTACCCAAGGGCCAGTGGGGCTTGCCACCTGTGTGTTTGTTAGATAAGAGAACTTGTTTTTGTAGACAAAGGCAATGCAGTGCATCAAATGTGGTTGGGCTCCAGTAAGGCATCAGATACAATTCCTGTGGGAAATCAGTGGAGATAGGAATGTACTAATGTACAGTAACTAGATGGTTACCATGGTTACTATTACAAAGGAAGCTACCATTGTTTTACTGAAGAATTCATCTTGGATAACACTAGTCTTTTTAAGTGTTTGCCTGAAGCTCTTGGTGGAAAAATGTACAGACCTGCTGGGGGTGTTCTGATGTCCAGAACAGGGAGGCACAGTTGGTGTGGACAAGAAGCAGAGAGCCTTGGCTGACCACAAGCACCAGAGAAACAAGAATCAGTGGTGTTTAGAAGGACAAAGTGGAGAAAGGTGCATCAGACTTGGGGCATCAGTGGTTTGAAACAGTATCGTGATGTTGTTTTTTTGGGGGCATATGGAGAAGGGGATGAAAAGCTTTGGGAATGATGAAGTCATGTTTTTTTTAATAGCTAAATATAGACTGGAACTAAGTAGGCCTTTATGCTGAGTCTAAAGGAACTGCAGGAGAAAACAAGGTCCTGTTCACAAAGAATTTGCCTTTCTTCAGGGTAAAATTATATTTTTCAGCAGTGGTCAGGCTTGTTGGCTTAGTGCATTTCTTGGGACACTGAGTGCCAATCCGTGGGTGTCCATGTGTGCTCCTAGGGCAGAAGAATTATCGCTGCACCCTCTGTGACAAGTCCTTCACACAGAAGGCTCACCTGGAGTCGCACATGGTCATCCACACCGGCGAGAAGAACCTCAAGTGCGATTACTGCGAGAAGCTCTTCATGCGGAGGCAGGACCTCAAGCAGCACGTCCTCACTCACACACAGTAAGTGACCTCACAGGAGCTGTGGCACTTCATTGGAAACAGTGAAGCTGAATGGCACGAGACAGAATCTCTAGCTTGCAAATAGTTTGGCCTAGGGAGCATAGATGGGTTCATCCTCTGAAATGACAGAGAATTCACTCTGGACAAAGTCCTTGTTTTACTGACTGCAGTTGTGGAGTTGTAGTGTTTGCAGTATTTCAGTGATGCAGTAAATTCCAGGCGTGCTCCTTGTGTTGTGAAATGGCAGTCTGGAGTGTTCATCATTTTGAAGAGAAAGGGGGTTATTCGATTTACATTTAATTCTTTGCTGAGAACTGTTTCTAGGTCCCAGTGTGACCACAAAAGACATAAACTTCTAAGTGCTATTGTCACCGAGTACCTTGTTAGTGACCTCCACCTGCTTGCCCTCGGGGTGTGGTGCAGCCATTTCCAGCCCTTTCCTCCCTGCAGCTCTCACTCAAGTGCTTGCGCTCCTGCTCCTCCCCGTAGGCAGATCCCTACCCACAGCCCTCTGCCAGGCCAGGTCTTTTGCTCTGTGAATCTTTCCATCCTGTACATTTACTCCCAATCCAAGGTCCTCCCTTAAATGCTACTTGCCCAAAGCTACTCCCTTTGCTTATTTCATTTTCAGCATCTGGTTTTTGTAGTCACTTGGAATCCGTTGTTGCTTCTGTCATGCTGCCTAGGAGACAGTGTAGTGCAGCCAGCATGAGTGACAGACAGACAGACACAGACTCGCTCTGCTGCTTGTTCCTACAGCCTGAGCCAGGAGCACTGCTGCTGGGAGCTATTTTGCACTGTCATTACAGAATTTGTTGCAGTCTGGTAAGCTCCTCTGCTTAGCATTTACAGACTGAGGGTTCTTAACATGTAGCAGCCTTGTTTCCCTATTTGTTCTTCCCTGCCCCCTCCCTTTATGCAGGGTGGGAAAGAAACTGACCTTTTCATCAAGGGTAGGATGTCTGTCCTTGCTAAAACATGGACCTTAATCAGCATTTTAATACCAGCTGCCTTGTGGCAGGAGCATACTCACCTTTTTGTGTCTTGCAGAGAACGGCAGATCAAGTGCCCCAAGTGTGACAAGCTCTTTCTGAGGACAAATCACCTGAAGAAGCATCTCAATTCACATGAAGGAAAGAGGGACTATGTCTGTGAAAAATGCTCCAAGGCTTATCTAACCAAATATCACCTCACTCGTCACTTAAAAATATGTAAAGGCCCCACATCCAGTCTGTCAGCCCCAGAGGAGGAAGAGGAGGAGGATTCAGAGGAGGAATTAATAGACTCTATGAGGACTGAAGACTGTAGGATTAACAATGGAGTCTATTCAACAAGTGACACTCTCTCTGGACACAAATGAAGAAGAGAGGGTAACTTTCTTGGATATTATAACTAGGGAAAGAAAAAAACCCTCTTCCTTGTTTCTCCAGTCACCAGTGTATGTCAGGTGAGGAGTTTTCCTTCTGTTTTGGTCTCTGCACTACCACCACTTAATATAATCTGTAGCCACAACACTGAACAAGACTGGATCGTGCACGTACAAGTGAAGAGTTGCTAAGAAGGAAATGTGAGGTGAGATTCTTTTCACACACGCTGTGCATACTTCTCCAAATCACTCAGATTAATCCATCCAGTGCTGGGACACGTGACACACCTTGCATAGCCCTTCGAGCAAAGAGCCACAAACCAGAAATGTAGCTGAGGGATTGCAGTGACCTGTAAGCCAACTGTCCTTAACTGCCCAAGCTGTGACATGAAGAGAAACAAACAAAAAATGGTGGTGGCCGTTGATGTATTTTAAAACTTTTTAACTGAAGGATGTGGTCTGGCACAAAGCAAAGATTACCAATGCTCAGGTTTCCTTCTTAAAATAAAACCTTTTGGTTAAAAAAAAAAAAAAAAAAAGGCCAGTGAAATCAGCATTTGCAAACAAAGTAATTACCCCACTACAGAAAATCAAACATTGGTTTTTGGAGAACAGTTATTGCCTCTTCTTCTCCCTCAGCTTCACAGCCCATGGAAGCAGGGGCAGAGATAAAGACTGTATGAACTCAGTAAGGAGGGGGCTTACAGATGACCAAGCAGTGTTTACAGTATATGTTACTCCTTGTGCTGTAAACCTTTTACCACCTAGAATGATGGGAGGGTTTGCTGCTAATATTATTTATGGAATGAAGATTATTACATTCAGTTGTTTTCTTTTGAAATAATTAAAAATGTGGCTCTTCTCTAATGTTCTTTTTTAATATTTACATATGCTGAAAAACAGTGTTCTATTTCAGACATTGATGCTATGAGAAATAACACCAGTTTTTAATCATCTGCCTCTCCCAAGCTTTCCTGGGACATGGTGTGTGCATGAGCACCTCCATGAACTGGGGCAGCTAAAGAACTCTAGCTTTGCTGTGTCATTCCTCTGGCTGTGCTGCAAAAGAAGGTTCAGCTGTGCTGTCTTTGACAAGGAAATGGGAGGTTCCCTTGGGAAAGAGGCTCTGCTTCTGGCCCTAAATGGCCCAAGCTCAGCTGTACCTATCCCTGTACACCGAGTTCCTAGAGAGCTCCCAGGGTTCCTGAAACCTGAAAATGCTTGCCTCACATCACTATATAACTAAAAAGCTCCAGAGAGATTCTGGGATCTTGGTAAGTCAAGGGAAAAATGAGTTGCTTCCAGTAATGCAATTTCTTCCAAAAACAAAAAGCAACTTTGAGAGCTACAGTGCCAATTACATTGCCAGAGGTAGAGATAAGAGAAATCACTTACCCTCAAAGAGCTTAACACAAAGCATTTATTTAAAATTAAAGCTTTGAAAAACTTGGAAGATTTTCAATGGAGAGCAGTTGAACAGAGGTGGTTCTGGTACTTACACCTTCTTAAGCTTTACCAAAGCATGTGTTCATTTGTTGTCCACATATCATTCACTATTGCTTGGCAGAGACAGGATGGAAGCAGGAATCCCAACACATCCAGAGTATTCTTGGTTCCTGCAGAGCCATGCT
Source organism: Rhipidura dahli (assembly GCA_013399225.1). NCBI lineage: Eukaryota > Metazoa > Chordata > Aves > Passeriformes > Rhipiduridae > Rhipidura > Rhipidura dahli. The sequence continues at coordinate 301,376 of VXAC01002507.1, forward strand.
GAACACCTTCACCAGACTAGAAACAGCTGAAGTAGCTTTAGAAGCAGCCACTTACCCTCAAGGAAAGTTACAGACTTGCCTTTTCCCCGTCTCCAGTTTATAGGGGTACAATGTACCTGCTTTACCTCACCAGAATGAACTACAGGCAGTTAGGGTGGAAGAAGTTAGGGAAGAGCTTGGCAGCCATGAGTGTGATCCTACAGCTGCTGTAGCATCAGTGGATTTAACACCCAGGGTGTTTTTGCAGTAGGAACACTCTGCAGGCACCTTCAGAGTGTGCAGAGGGCAAATGCTCAGGGGAAGGGAAGAGCATCAGTTAAGTTCCTGAGGTAACGCAGGTGGGTGTTACATTACAAATGCAAGGAACCTGCTTGAGTCACATACCTTGATTAGGCTTGTGATTCTGGAAGCAGACTGTTTAGCTTGGTGGTTTGATACTCAGAATGCTGCTCTGTGCCTTCAGGTGTCAGGCAGAGTTAAGAACATAACACAGCTTTTCACCAGTAACAGTGACCAGCTGGAATCCCAACCCTCATTTTGTGTCCTGACAGCTTCTCATCCTCCTTGAGTAACAGCTCCTTATTTCAGTTCAAGTTCTCTTGAAACACGTCTGGAGTGTGAAGAAAAACCCAATGCTGTGTGCAACAGCACTAAGCTTCAGGTGCTGTGGAACCTGGAAAAAGAAACCCCCCGTCCTTGTGGGATAGAGCCAGGTTACTTATGGTTTGATGTTGGTGATATCAGTGTTAGAAACACATTCCTGGATGCTGCTTGGAGACTCCAACTTACTGCCTGAGAACTAAGATTCTCTTAAGAATTAAAAAGTTAAGATTTAAGATTTAAAGATTTAAAAGATTTAAAAAGTTACGTGGGAGATCTTTTAAAATCTGTAAACCTAGCCTCAAATTAAGGATAAATTATCTATTTACACTTGTAATCTAATTCAATTCAGCTTTTGTTTATTTATTACACAACTGTTGTGTGAAATATTTTTCCTTATGCCCTTGGAAGGTAAAAGACAAAACTGTCTTTGCAGTATTCATCAAACTTCTGTAGTCACAGAATGCTTTTCTAGTGACTGTTTCATTTATGTATCAGCTTTACATATGGTAGCCCGTTTCAGGGATCATTATCTCAGGCTAAAGCAAGTGCTTTTAATCTTTCAGAGCTGCTAATAGAGGGAGGAGTGTAGAGCTTAACCACACCAGCATCTTTCTCTGTCTGAGGTGAAGAAGCAGAATCCAAGACACCTGAGTCATTTCCATGAACTCTCACCAAACAGGGGCATTTGTAGAATACACATTAGTTGCAGTCCCATGAATTACTTTGAGTTGTTGATCTTTGGTCCATCATGATTCCATTGCTGTCTCCAAATCGTTGCTGCTGCTGCTGGCCATGGAGCTGGAAGCCACGGAGTTGGCACTAGCCAGGATGAGCCTCTCTCTGTTTCCAAAAACTTCATTCACTGCAACACAAACAGGAGACTGCTTACATGTCACTCTCCCCAGAGGACAGAGGAGGGCAGCAGGTAGAGCCCGGTGAGCACCGTGGAATGGAAAGCCTAACCTGGTGTGCTTTCAAAGCTTTTTCCCCTTACCCCAAGTAAGGAGTTGAAGCTTAAAGGTCAGAACAATTGCCTGCCTGTGATACCCCAATTACAAGTCCTGTTATTTTTCCCCCAGAGCATCTAGAGGTTTCCCCCTGGATCATTCCTGTACCTAAGTACTGTAAAATTGATGAGGTTTGAAGAGCACATCATTGCATTTAAATAATTAATTTCTGGTTTTAGTCTCTGGTTCCCAATAGGCTCTTAAAAGCCTTCTCCAAAAAACATGCTGCTCAGTTACTGATCAAAACCAGTGCTCACACTTTTTCCCATAAGTACTCAAAAAATGTGATACCAAATCACACCAGGAACATTAGAAAAAATAAAACATAGGTATTATAAGAAATCAGGTGTTAAATCATGCCATGCAGTTCTCCAATTTTAAAAAACCAACATTTTTTGAAGCTGAAAATGTGACCATATAGACAATCTTGGAGCATTGAAAAATACTAACCTACCTGTCAGAGTCACAATACATTACTGAATACAAATACACCCTGCAAGCAAGGGGAGAACCACGACATTCAAAGAAATGAGAGCATTACCTGCAGAGATCTTGCTTATATCCCAAACACGCAGCCCTTCCTTCTCTCCTCCAAAGGCAAAAACAAAGGGGAAGTCAGGGCAGCAAGCTGCACAGAACAGAACTCCCTGGCAGGGTGAGAGAAAGAAAGAAGAGAATTTTTGTTCTTTAATTCTCAAATGAATTTGTCACCTGAAAATACTTCTACCAAGCAAATTTTGACAAGTGTAATCTTAAATTTCTGAAACTTCTTCTGTAAAGACACAAAATGAAAGTCAAGAGCTGCTAATTGTGAATAGTTAATCACATCTTTGTCTTGAATGCCACAGATGCAAGCTGAAGCACCAATAGTTCTACTCAGAACATTGTATCTGAAATTTGGGTCTGAGGCTTGGAAGCAGTGTGCCAATTCCATGTGGAATACTGCACTGTTATGAGAATCACTTACCCAGAATATACAGATGTTAATATTTTAATTTTTTTTTCCCTATGAGACATTAGGTAAAACAAGATTCAAACTAGACAGAAAAAGAATAAGCACAGTTTGTACATAAAATTTATTAGAATCAAGAAATAAAAATTACTATACCATTTTCATATCCCTGGAATGGACTAAACTTGGTCTGTCTCCCAGGATATCCCAGATTTTCACATATTTGTCAGCAGATGATGTCACAAGGCACCCCTTTATCTGACTGCTTAGTTGTAGCCCTGGAAGATGAAGAGTGGAGCAGTGTGAGAGCAACAGCAATCCCCATTTCACAGAGACAAGGATACATTTTGAAGTGAAGACACAAGAACAACCCCAACATTCTCCTCACACTAAACTCCATTCCAGAACAAAGGAGCAAAACATTAATGCAAGTTCCATGCTGCCACTGGTCCCTGAAGTGAGAGCCAAGGGAACAGGCAGAGATTTGGTTCACATGCCAGCTACCCCAGTTAGTATGCACAACTTACTTGTTAAACAAGGAATCACTACTACCTCAGCCCTACAGATTTAAGGCATCTTCCAGAGGTGCCCTGCCCACTGGGGACAAACAGGACACAAAAGGACACACAGGTAATTTACCTGACACCTCTTCATCGTGAGCTTTCAGAGTAAACAGGGGCTTCTCAGAGCGAGCATCCAGACAGTACACAAAGCCATCGTCTGTGCTTGCCTAAGGAAACCACATTGAAAAAACAAACAGCCAGAGTCACTCACTTGGGGAAGAAACTCCAATAAAGTAACATCCACCTTCTAGTAAATCCCTGTGATCTGAGGCAAACACTTTATTCTCCCTAGGACATGTTACACTGTTCCTAGGCCTGCCTCCCAAAGTCAGACTCCACCCAGCTGGTGCCCAAGCTGTTCTGTGAACCTCAGTTATGCTGCACTCATGACATGGAAGTCTTAATCCCATGCCAATTTCTTAAAGTGTATTCTGAGGAGTGTTGCCCCACTAAGCCTGACCCTCAGGTCAGGCAATGAAATACAGAGCCTTCAGTCTCTTCATTGCCAGTTCAGAACTTCTGGAACCATCACTGGTTGCATAATAGTTCTGAGCAAAGCTAGATCCACATCACAAACCCAACAGAGCTGAGCAGCCACCTCTGTTGGCTGTATGCACAAAGCAACAGAGAACTTGACAGCCACTGAGATAAGAGAGATTTGTTATTAAATTCTGTTGAAAAGTTTTATTATAAGGAACTCAGCAAAACCAAGATATTTTTACTTTAGGTGGCTGTTGGTCTCTTCTGCCAGGCAGCAACAGAACATGGCCTCAAGCTGCACCAAGGGTGGTTTAGATTGGACATTAGCAAAAATGTCTTTACTGAAAGGGTTGTCAAGCACTGTCAAGGGAAGTGGTGGTATCCCCACCCCTGGAGGTATTTAAAAACCATGCAGATGAGGCACTTTTGGACATGGTTTAGTGGTGGACTTGGCAGTTCTGGGTTAACATTTAGACTCAGATGACTTTTCTGGCCTGAAGGAGTGGATAGCTCCATACCAGCCAGGAGGACAGTGCCCTCTAGCGCTGACTTGAAGCACTGAATTAATATTCAGGATCTCAGTTCTAATTAGCTACTTCTCAGCTGCAATTGCTTCATTACATGAAACACAACAGCAACTATGAAAAGGAAAATATATCCCAGCCACTGAACACTGTAACAATGTGACTAAGATGCCACCTCTGGAGTGAAAAAGCACCAGCATCAACAGCTTTTCTACTGTCACAGTGAAGATAACAAGTAAGTAGCTGGTCTAGAGATACTTACTGAAAAAAACACCTTAAAAACATCCTCCCCCAGACTGCATTTTTATCATAAGCAACACAAACCATCCAAATGTCCATTGGCTCCATTCTGATTCAGAAACATTATGAACACTAAAATACAGGTTAAATGACATGGCAACAATCAACCAGAATAAAAAAGCATGTGCTCACCAAGAAATGACAAGGTGAAAAATGATTCCAAATTACTCTCTCCACCTGGCCACTGAACCGCCACACTCGATGGCTGTCCTGGGGGTTTCTGCAGTCGTACAGCACCGCTGATCTAGGGGACAAAGGGGCAGGAAATAAAATTAAAAAAAAACAAACAGGGCAGAACACTTTATGGCACAGTTTGTTTTCCCACTGGCATCTACAGAAGCTCCATGTAAACTATAGTTAAAAAATTAAATGGAAACAACTTCACTGCTTAATCTTCCAAATCAGTAACAGATTAAGATCTTGCAGATAAGCACGAGATTTTTCCATGTGCTTCAAATTTCATCTTGGTTGCCAACAGCCACTCTATTGAAACTAAGCAGAGCCTGAATTTACTCAATACATAAGATACTTATCACATAGCAGACCATAATTATGCAAATATATCATTTAATTATGAACAGTCTTCAGTAAAGTCAAGTAATGTGCACTAATTAGGAAATCATTTTGTCATAGATACGCATCCAAATATGCTTAATAAAAAGAAATCATTTTTAAAAACCCAACAACCTTTACAAATAGTTAAGGAGAAAGAGTGCATGGGAGTTAGTGGGTCCTCTGGGATTCTTTACAGGCATGCACTCAGCAGGGTGGCTGCAGAATCTGTCCCAGTTCCAAAAGCTCTTGGGTGTAAATGCAATGGAGGAGTGGTCATGTCACTCCAGCATCATCTCACCACAATCAACATTCTCAGTGTAACCCCCTCCCACTCTTTCCTGTAATTAAAGAAACATGATGGGGGTTTCCCAGCTCTTTTACCAGGCATTTTACACACAACAGTTTCTTTAACAGTCTGATTTTCAGGCTATGAAAGCATCTCCCAATGTTCACTGAATTCCCTGTGGGCCTGCAACGCTTTGCAGGAAAAATCCGCAAGGGCAGTGTATTAGTTTATGGATAGCACAGTGGTTTAGAAGTGTCCATGGTACCAAAGGGGCAGCTAAAAGGGATCAGCAGCTGGTTACTGCTTGGACTTAATGCTTCCTTTTATCCAAGGAAGTTGAGAGGGAGGAAAAAGACAGAAGCAGCTTCCTAACAATAGCAAAAGGTCCTCCTCCAGTACTTCCGCTTCAGCAGATGCAGCAAGAGCACGACAGAAGCCAGAGAACTCGAAGGCTTGGCTAAAGACTGGCAGGTCTATAAATTATTTTAATATAAGGACAAAGTCTTAAAAGCAGAATTAAAAAATCAGCATAAGAATGCCATGGTGATAGAACAAAATTTAAAAGTTATCCTCTTGAGATGGGAGAACACAGAGAAAGTTTTTTGGCTGGCAGGACTTACAAGAACTGGCAGCTACAGAGTAGTCCAAGTGTGCAGACACAAACCATTTCCCAGGCATCTCCAGGCTGCAATCTCAGGAGACAGCCCATTACCCTTTGGCTGTGCCTATAGAGGCTGGAAGGAGACAACTGGGATTTTAATGTCCCTCGTGCCTCCACCCTGGCCTTACTGGCTGGCAAAACCTGGGGAAATTTTCACAGGAATAAACAGTGACACATTCCCAATGAAGGAAATGCCATAAGGCCAAATTAAGAAATAAATTTGGTTTGGAGCAGGCAGACACCTGGCACAGAAAATGTCAGTCCAGATGGTTAAAGCATTTGCTACCTCTGACAAAGAGGCAAGGAAAACCACATTCTGGCCACGTACAAACCTGGCTTCCTTGCTGGAAAAAAATATCAGCATTATTCAAACTGGCACAGTTATTAAAAAAAAAAAAAAAAAGAAAGAAAAGCCAAGGCTTCACTGAACAGGAACACCCTCCCCAGGTGCAACGTGTGAAAACATCACCCTGACACACTTATCGAATGCTCCAGAAACGAGGGTCTGAGTTTCAAACGGATGGAACTGCAACGTCTGGACCTAGAGAATGCAAGATTTTATATAACACACATAGACAGGAACCTGCTTGGAACAAAGCACAACCATCCCTCCCTCAAGCCAGCACAAAGTCCTCCCCAAAAATCCCTCCTATTAAGCTTGTTGATACTCAGATTGCTCAACAAACAGTGCAAGAGATGCACATTACTGCAGATAACCCCACTTAGTGAAAACAAGATATTTTCCAATATAATTTGACTGAACAGAACCACATGCCCCCTTGCTGCCCCAGATATTAATAAAAAAAAAAGAAAAAAAAAAAAAAAGCTAGAGGAGGAAAATCTGCTTCCAGTTTGGGGAAAAAAGCAGATGTTAACAAAAAATGAAAATCGAGAGTTTGTCAAGGGCAGTGACTTTGTTAGCAGCAAAATAAGGTTACAGCTATTAATAACTAGCTCTCACATTTTAATTACTATGAGATTAATTCATTTCTGAAGTACCCATCACTATGGTATTTTAGTATCATTTATTTTAGACCTTTTTCACCTAGAACAAACTGTAACTGACACTCATTGTTCCCTTATGAGAAAGTTACAGCTTGACCTATGCTTAGACATCTATTTTTGTAGCTTATACCAGAAATATTACATTCCCCACCATTAGGGCTTTCACACAAAAGGCATTTTAAAAACTGTAACAAGTATTTGTTAACTTTCTAAAAGATAAGTTAAATAACATTTTTAAAAGCAAATACAGTGCTGTTTGCAAAAGCAACTAATTCATAAATTTAAACAATTCTGCACAGTTGTTAGAAAATTAGAGAATTCTTGTTCTGAGGGTTCACTACCAAGCAGCTAATGGAAAACTGCAGCTACATTTTTCTCTGTATTCTACAGTGGAAGAAAGACAGGAATTATTCCATACCTTGTCTGTGTGTAGTGTCAGGCTGGCTGCTGGCTTACCCACAGCCATGTCCCACAAAATCACCGTGTTGTCAGCAGAGGCACTTGCTAAAACGTTCCTGATTAATTGATCAAAAATCAGTTTTAAAATTCTTTCTACAGATACAAACAAATAATGGTCAAAAATCCAAAATACACACAGAGCCCAGTTCTGAGAGCAAGTACACTCTGGTCTATAGACTCTTTCTCTTAAGCCTCAGGGATAACTCCCTGAAGGCAGTTCTAAGTTCTAAGTAAAGATTACAAATAAGCTACATTACATTAGTAGAACACTTATAACAATGACAGTCCTGCTTCCATTTCCCCTGGCATTACTTGAAATACCATTTACTCGAAGATTTCTCGAACAAAACAAAGTAATAAAGGCTTTGAAGCACATTCTTTCCTTTGATATTAAATAGTATTTTTAAACATTACCTATGCTACTTCATTCTGTTTGCATATGCATGCAGCCAAGAGCCTGACAAACCTGTCTGTGAAGTATTTTGCTCTCTAATATCTGTTTATACACCTACTGAAGACCCAACACTATACCCTTTGTGGACTGCTGAAAGTAACCACTAACATTTCAGTTAGTTTACAGACCCCACAATTCAACTTAAATTTGACCAATTATGTTAAGAACAATAAACACAGCTTAAAAGTTTGATCACAAAAAAACAACCCCCAAAAAATCCCCAAATGCCTGTCAAACACACATTTCAATTCCTACAATTGCTTCACTGCTCTTAAAATCAGATTTATTACCTCAACATGTTGTTTCTGATTGAAACTGCTACCCCCTCCCCTTTTTATATTAACCAAATGTTTCTGACTGAAAGAGTTAACATTCTCCTGGAAATGCTGTTTTGCTAAGCAACATTAGAAGGGTAAGTTAAGAAAATGCATAGTGAAGGCTGTAGGAACATTTTACAGTAACACCACTATGACCTACAGGCAGAAAGTTATTTGTAGAGAGCTGTCACAACATGCCTTGCTTAAAAGACAGAAACAACAATAAAACATTTTATATATAAGCTGCTCCAAGGAGTTCCTTGTTTTGTCCATAAGCTGCCCACTTCAGGGCTGGTTTAACGTCCTGAAAGATCTACCACTACCAATGAATTTGTAACTCAGCACATTACAGAATTATGCATTTTGAACTATTGAAGCCATAATTTTTTTTATACTTGTCTCTATATTATCACCAGACAACAATTCCTAGGTACATGAAAGCTACTCTTTTGGAAGTGGGATCACTGTGCACACTCTGTGCATATGTGTGTAACTTAAGAACAACAGACACTACCCTGCAAATTACGAGTGCAATTTATATACATTTACTGAGGTCTGTGTGGGTGTTTTCTTCATCACTATCTAGATAAGAAAGCATTACAAGTGAAGGCTCACACCTGCTCATCAGAATATGCAGCTGACTCTGTACATCTTCAAAGGCAAAGGCATTTATGACAGCATGAAAATAAAATTCAAAAAAAAATTAGCCTGTGTCTGACTGAAGCAGTTTCAAGAGCCCTGCTGAGGATCCTCTGACAGATGAACTGTTAACAACCACCTAAGTGATAAAAAACCAGCAGCATCTTTACTTCAGGCAGCACATTGTCCTTGACCCCTGCCCCAAGATGGGCCAGCCTTGTGTTGCTTCAATAGCAGCACTTCATTTCTAGTTCATTCAGGCCACAGGGAATTTTCTCTGCTTAGAGGCCAGAGGCATTTCTGTAACTGTGCTATTAGGGTTTTTACACTCTCTTTTCTGTTCACAGCTCTGGGGCAAAAGCCAGAAGGAAAAAAAAAAAACCAGAATAGCAGGGACTTTCTTCTATAAATCTACTTGTCTCTGTTGAAATGGTGGTTTAGGCCACTGGCAGATCAGCACAGCTCAGGGCAGCCCTTCTGCTTCTCCACATTGAACAAGAGAAATGTAGACAATTTACCAAATGGTTCACACCCACCTTTGCCCTGCCTTCATCTGGACAACCTGCAAATCAAAAGTGACCTGCAGCAATACACAAGTACTTAAAAAAAATTCAAAATCGAGAGCTCTAGTTTAAAAAGAGAAAAAAAGAGGGGTGTATTCTTATGAATGCATTAATTTCAGCAGTGCTTTCAAGTTTTTGGATTTTGAGTGAAAATTTTATGCCCAATTAAGACTGCAGTTTTGTAATACCCACTGCTACTCAAGTATTCTTTTACCTGCTTTGTTTATTCCACGAGAGATCGAGCACAGCATCAGTATGTCCTTCCACAGCCCCATCTGAAGATAAACTCTGTGTACACACAAATGGCATAAACAGACTTTTTAAAATTACAGCTTCAGTGCAAATCAAGCATTACTCCACATTAGTATAAATTCCCTGAAGCCTTCACAAACAACTTCATATTAAATTACTCTCACTTGCTGCAGCACAGCTTTTGGGAGAACTGTCTCTGCACCACCTGCACCCTGCCTCCTACCCCAGACTGCAGATTGCTCCAGCTGCTGGGTTTACAGAACTGGTTACTCCCTTCAGGCTAGTAAAAGAAACCTCATTATTTCCAGCTAATGTGCAACTCCTTCAGCTTCTTTCTAAGCACTCTTGGCAGTTCCCTCTCTCTCCTCCCAATTAACTGAGCTTTGGGTCCTTGCAACTGCCAGTTCCTGCAAGTTCTAATTTTAAATAGTTGAGATTCAAAAGTTTACTGGGACACCACCCCATTCCTGTTCTGCTCTTAATTCCAGGCTTTAGTTATTTAGAGAACAATTAGCATTTCAAATATTGTAGGGGGGAAGAAAAAGGCATTATCCCTGCTCTAAATTTCCTCCATCCAACCAGGTAAACAATTTTGCAACACTTACTTTCTTTCCTTTCTTTTTCTTCTTTTTCTCTTTCTTGCCTCCAAGAGAAAAGACTGGTTCCAAGGATTCCACTACATCAAGGTCCCAAATGTCAATGACTGGGGTCATGTTACCCACTGCAACGTAATTTCCTACAAACAAAAACCCAAATGCAACCAAATTGATTCAGTCATGAAACAGAGTATTTGGCAATCCAGCTGCTGCTTATTTCTTTGTTTAAGTAAAACTTATATGCCACAATCTTCTATTTGAACATATTTATAACTGGCAAGGATCAATTTAGAAGTATCAGCTGACAGAAGATGTTGACAGAAAAAAATTTACTTGCTCTCCTTCCCCTTCAGTAGAAGTAGCTATTCAAATAAGCTGTATTAAGTTCCATGTTTTGGTTTTTTTTAAAGGAGAAACAAAAAACAAACCAAAACTAAACCACATCCCCTGAACTATGGAAAAAAAGTATCTGTGAAACACAGGAAAAATGTTACTGAATATTTAAATACATATAAATTTTGCTGTGGTTTATATTTCATTAACTGCATTGTACAAAGAGATTGAACAAAAGCAACCTTTCAATTGCAAACAGGAAATAAAGCAGATTTTAGAAATTGCTCTGGTCTGCTAACTGACAATAACTTAATTGTTTCTAATAAAATCAGTATTTTAGTAAAATCATTTGTTACAGCAGCATCACTAAGATGACTGTATCACCAAGCAAAAACACTTGACGTTCACATCTTGGTTATCGCAAGTCAATATTTTGATATTAACATCTTGATTTTATTTCTCTTTGTACTGCAGGAAGGAATTATTTAGTGACAACATTACGCTTATATGCTTTTCAAGCAAAAATTCTTTAACTGGACACTTAAGAGTATCCTTTGTAATTTACCTGTTGATTCATCTGGACTAGGATCAAAATTCAACCACTCCAGACTCAGAGGGTAAGCAGGCAAGATAATGTCATGATGTACATAAAATGAGTCCTCTTCATGATTATAAACTGAAAAATAATTAAAGTTATGCAAGACATCAGTGAGGAGGGAAACAAAGCAACTATAAACAGGTCACTTCTACAAAAGGCAGTTGTGGCAAAAACTGAATTGTCAAGGAGATGTAGAAGGTAAATTCACAGAGTGTTCAGAGTTTTACTGCAGAGGCCAGACCCTCCAGGTACAAATGTTGTACTTCATAGAGTTACACAAAACAAATATTCTCCCATGTACTTCAGATAAAGAAGTGACAAGTTCAGTAAAGGTTCAATACTTCATCCCCAGCATACCAAACCACTTTGTTTGTAAGGTCTCTTCATAATATGTCCTCCACATCCAGCACTTTCTATATCAGGATACATTCATTTTACAGGATTAGCAATTAAAAAAAATTATTCCAGCTTGAATTGAAGGGGAAACTAAGGTAAAAAGACAAACAGGAGAAGATGAAGAAGTCAGAAGGAGTTACCTTCAGAGATGGTAACTGCGATACAGGAAAAGTTTTGGTAAAGCAGCCCTATACTAAACACAAATTCCCTGTAGCCAGCTATTTTTCTCCTCATAATAAAATAACTTACCAATTGGACAGCAGAGAAAACCTGTTAATGACTTCAATAACATCTTATTGTCACACACACAAAATCACAGTGCCACTTTCAAGTGCTTGTGACAGATGTTCAGGTACTAACCTGAGGTCTCCAGTCATAGAAGTTGTCTTAGTAGTCAACTAAGACAAGGTTACCCAATTTTACAAACTGCAGAAGCCTTTGCTATTGTTTTGAAAGTTTATATTGGGTATAAACTTACAGCTAATAAAATCTGTAAACACCTCCAGACACAGAAAATGCCACATGCTGGTATCTGAAGAGATACTTTCACACATTTTGGACATGTTGGTTGCTTAAAATGAAATCCTTTGCCTACAGAAACAAGGACCACAGCACAAGCAGCCAGAAACATTCTCAAGAAGAACCATGGTAAGAAAAGATGGTAATTTCAGCACATTCAGTAGTATTCACTGCTGCAACAGAAAAATCTTTTACATGGCAAAATTAAATCTATTGCTAGAACAAGCAGCATTCAGGCCCTATTATGGATTATCTCTTCCAAACCATGATGATAAAGGTGCTGGTTGTTCTAGTCTTAGCAGTGGAAAGCCCATTTAAAGAAGCAAGGAGAAAGCTAAAGAAAAAAAAAAACCAACAAACCACTAGAGGATGCTTGCAGGATATGGAAATCAAGACCAGAATGAAGAGTGTTATGTTAAGAGAATAAAAGTGCCATAGTATTTTCTAGATATTTTAAGAGATGAAATAAGGAAAGAAATTGCTATACAGGCTGAAAGAGGCAAGCTATCCTTTAAGTAACAGTAACTCCACAGCAAATATTGCAGTCCTGAAAAGCAGCAAAAGCACCATGATGTGGAAAAGGACAAAACACAAGGCAGAAGGGGAGAAAATCCTTCCCAAAACCAGCCCACTCCCTCCTGGCACATGCTAGGGAAGACATTCCCTATGTTCACTGTAAAGAACAAACCCTATTTTACTCACCATGGACCTCCAAACTACAGCAGTCTTTATCAACTCTGCCACAGAGGACGAGATTGTCACTGGGCTTAATCAAAAAGTCCTCCTGTTCATATTGCTCCTTAACAGCAAAAAGGAGAGGACAAGGGGCATTAAAGAATGCACATAAAAAACCAAAACTACACATGTTCAAAAGGTGGAATCAGTGGTTTTGAACCATCACTCAAAATCCAGCACCCTGATGCCCACTCACTTAAAACCATCTTATGGTGCTAAACAGAGAAAGGCAGGAACCAGACCTGATCCTGGGGAGAGTAAACAGTCATTAAATTACATCAAAGGACTTTTAGGTGAACCTAGGTGGATTTGTAGAGGTGTTTAATTATCAAATATGAAACCATACTTCTAGGCTGTCATGATACAGCTGATTGCTGAAAAGAAAATCACCACCAGGCGCCCATAAAGATTATTTCTCTTGTGCTCCTGTGCCTTGACCACTTATATAATATAACAGCATTCTACCCAGTAACGATGCTGCAGCTGCTCCTCACACTCAGGAAGTAATTCCACTGTCTACTTCCTGGAAAATATTTCCCAAAAAGGGCTGCCTGCAATTCTGCTGGGCATTCAGCTGTACTGGAATAGATGTAACCTCTCATCTAATTTTCATTGTTAATAAGGAGTGGAAGGAACTTGGGAATTTTTGTTAGTGAAAAATTAAGAACTGTCCATAAGTCAATAATCTTATGCAGAGTACCATCCTTCCAATCTTCAACACATAGAAGACTTTTCGGGCTTCTCATTGCAAGCTTTTTATTTCTTTTTTATTCACTTCAAGCATACTTCAATATCTGAATTCTATCAAGTCCTGCAATTCTCTGAATTAACTTAAGGTTACACAATACTTAGACTTCAACAGTAGTAAATACCAAAAGAGAATAGAAAATGCACACTGAAGAACTTTCAGAATTTGGGGAAAGAACTTGAGCACAGGAAGAAGGGATTGAGAAAAAGGTGCTCATTTTCTGTGTATCTACAAACCCAGCTTCTGCAAAGATGTTCCCCATCTAAGAGTGGAAGCTAATACAGGTAGAAGCAGCCAACGACACAGTATTTGACATATATATGTATATATATAAAAAATGCTGTCCATCTAGGCTTAATGGAGGGGTATTTCCTCATGCCACATCCTTCATTTGACACATTGCCTGAGTCCACCTCAGCCTGATTTCTTACACAAACCAGTGGAAGGTGCAAGAGTCTTGCAATCTGGGAAATTTTCTGATTTTGGCCACCAGTGGCCTGAGACTCGTTATTTATTCAAGTGTTTTCTGTGTCCTCTTAGACAGGTGAAAAACCACTCCATGAGCAGAAGTGCATGGTTTAAGTGAGGAGCCAGCTCACATTAAACTCCTACTTAAATGCAAAAGGTACAGAAAGAAGGGACTGCACTAAGCAACCTTAAAAGAAAAGAGCACTGTCCAATCAAAAATCTGGCACACCTCTGAAAAAGGACTGCAAGCACTTACACACCTCAAGGCAGAGAGGAAAATTTAACTGATTTTGAAGTTTATGCTGTTTAAGATATTTAACATTCTTTAAGCACTTACAGTGGTTTTTAGAGTGATGTAAGGATCGTTTTCATTGCTCCCATATACTGCCAGAGTTGCCAAAGAGTCTCCAAGTTTTAAAACACCTGGATGGGAATTTCAGAACATTTTTTATACATGTCAGTAACAGGCAAAGTTAGAGATTCCTGTACCAATACCTGTATTACCTGTATAGCAAAACATCAGGAATGGGCTACATGGACTTCCAAGTTCCAGACATAAGTAAGATAAATTGCTTAGTGCTTTCAGGGACTTCTGCTGCTCTGCTCCAGCACTACAGCAGACACAGTGACAACCTTTCCAACATGCTCTTGGCTCTTGTGTCAGTGAGGGGGACACTGAACTGTTTCCCTCACTAAATGACTTCCCAAGATGGGACAAGCAAATCATTAAAACTGTGAATTTCCAGCACCTTTACACTGTATAGCCTTAGGATATTAAGGTCTTAAGTACAACAAGAAGTGGAAAGGTTCTTCACTGACACTGCACATCTGACACACAGATTTTGCTTACCTGTGTGCTCCTCTTCATCGTAATTGTCCAAATCATATTCATCCAGTTCATGATCAGAGAGCTCTTCATGGTTTTGGGAAGGCTTAGTGCTGCTGCCAGGAACGGCTGCATTTGTGTCCTGTGCTGTCTGGCCTTCATCACTGCCACCAGCACCATCCCTGTGGAGAGAACACAGCCCTGAGGAGACACACAGAACACATCCAGGGCACTGCTGCAGCACTCAGCTCCAGCTGCTCAGGTGGGATTCAAGTCTTTATGCCAATCATTTCAAAACCCATTCACTCCTTCTTTGTCTTTTCTCAAAATACAAGGCACCCAGAGAAAGCTGTTCCTTGAAAGTTTCCTCAACAAGGTAAATGGTGTGTCTGAGTTTCTTTCTCTTAGAGGTTTTTTGTGGATGCAATGCTCTCAGCCTCATTCTGTGCATTCACACGTGTCCATGACATTCCTTCCTTTTTTACCCACTCACAGGCACTGTCATGTGTGAGGATTTCTACACTTCTTCAAGCTTTTTAAGACCTTGTTTTCTCACACTTCCCTTACTCAAGCAAAGTAAAAATAATGTAGAATTCATTAGGTAAGGACATACTGTGAATTGTTTTTATGGGGTAAACTATGCAACATCTAGAAAATCTAGAAAAAATCAGAACTTTATGGCAACAATTCTGCATGCAAGGAATTCAGGAGAAGGAAATGTACACTGAACACTGGCTGAGAAGCCAACAAAACACCCAAGGTGTCCCAATGGACCATGCTCCACAAAAACTCATCCCTCCTGAACACACTGTATTCCTGTCCTTCAGCACACAAAATTCCCAAGCAACAACGAGCCAAGGCAGTTCTCAGATATGGTTTCTAAAGTAAATAGCAGAAACCTAATTTTCCTGATTTGTTCAGTAAAATAAACACTTCACATTAACAACATGGCTAGAGACAAGTACCAAGACAATTAAATAAAATAACTAAATCCAAGTTTGATATGTGATCTTTGCACAGGGAAAAAAGTGAGGTGTTGCAACAAATTCTACAAAGTACAACAAATTACAAATAGATCCATTGCTTCAGGTGGTCTTCCAATTTCCATCCTGAATATTTTCAGAATGCATTAAAAACAGCACCTCAAATCTCTCCATGCTTTTGAAATTGCAAAAGAAAGGAAATCACTCAAAACCCCAAAAGTTCACACAGAGGAAGGGGAAACAACTCCACAGAAAACAGGAACATTAATCAGTTAAGAAATCAACATAAAGTGAGAATCTTCCAAGTGTTTCTTTTCAAACCATTAAATAACCAAAACCAGAATAAAAGACATTCTAGGATGAGTCACTCTGTCCAGCAAGAGTGTCACTGATACATCCAACAGAAACGGGGTGGATAATATTAATCCAGCTATAAAAACTTCTTCTGCTACCTGTTGCATCTGTTGAACCACACACACTGAGGCACAACCACACACCCTACACAGCTGAAACACTCAGAAACCAAAATCTATGAACAGATCTAACAGAAAAAGCCCAGAAAATGGAGTGAGATCTCAATCCCTTATTTTTTTCTAGATCAAAGAGACATTTCTTTCTTGTCTTCTCTAGATTGCTTTTCCTAAATACGTCACGTTATGGTTTTCATAAATGCATTTTTCTTAAAAGCAGAGTGACAAAACTTCACACAGCTACATAACTGAGAGCTCTCAGTGCCGAGGGGAGCGGTGTGATGTCTCTAGTTTGACCTGCGAACCATAAACACCCCCCTGAGTGATGCTTTCCCTTTTTACCAAAGCACAAATACCAGTCACTCTGATCTCCACTGCGGCCTCCAGACCACGTCCAGAACGTCCTGTCCCACCCCCGGCACCACTTTTTCCCAGTCAGTCTGGGACTCCCATCTGGGTTTGCCACGTCGCCAAAGCACCCACGGGTACAAGCCCAGCGCCTCATTCTCTGTGCAGGCGGGAACGGCAGCTCCAGAGAGCGCCAGGCCCCGAAATGCTCGTCCAGCCGGACGGCCCGCAGCTGTCACCTGAGGAGCCGCACGGGAACCGCGTTGCCATGGCCCCGGCCACAGCAGCATCTACTCCACCCGCGGTTCCTCCGCTCGCCCCCCGGACCGCCCACCCTCCCGGCCGCAGGGCTCCCTCGGCACGGTGTCTCCGGGAGGAGTGCCAGGAGGAACGCGTGCTGGCTGCTGCGGGTCTCCGCTCCTCGCTGCTGCTCCCCGGGCCGGCCCCACAGCCCCCGCCTCCCGCTGCCCCGGCTCACCCCAGCCTTTCCTGCGCCTCCTCGATGAGACCCTTCAGCTCCTCCT